>JABWTJ010000048.1:1019997-1274997 GCA_016801875.1 Solanum sitiens | reverse complement strand
TGCATAAATTTCTGCGAGGTATGAAATCTTCTCGCGATGCAGGAATATTAACTCGCGATGCAGGAATATTAACTCGCGATGCATGAATATTAATTCGCGATGCATGAATATTAACTCGCGATGCATGAATATTGACTCGCGATGCATGATCTTCCGCAATGCATGAATATTGACTCGCGATGCATGATCTTCCGCGATGCATAAATATTGACTCTCGATGCATGATCTTCTGCGGGGAATGAATATCTTCCCGCAATGCATAAATTCAGCAAGGAATGAAATCTTCTTGCGATGCATAAATTCAGCAAGGAATGAAATCTTCTTGCGGTGCATAAATTTCTGCGAGGTATGAAATCTTCTCGCGATGCATGAATATTAACTCGCGATGCATGAATATTAACTCGCAATGCATGAATATTAACTCGCGATGCATGAATATTAACTCGCGATGCATGATCTAATGATTTTTCACTGTTACAAGGTGGATGGCTCGATGATTGTCCAACTGTAACGAGGTGGATGGCTCGGGAATTGTTTTGAAAGTTTCATCTCCCCAATGCTTTCCCCTGCTCCTGTTCTTGAAAAGAAACAATGAGTAGCAAAAATATCGCCTTAGCTAGCGACTTAGTCAAGAAACCTTGAGAAAAGATTCTTTAAAAGCGAATATGTACAAAAGCCTGACAACTTTAACACATGTGAGCAATCAACATTTTAGTCTTGACCCTTTAATGTTTGTCGTGACTCAAGTTTTATTAAGGATTTGTACGAGGAGCTGCTGGCTTGCCATCACGACGCTGAAGATTTGCACGTTGACGTTGAGCTTCAAGCGCTAAATGGTCTTTGTAGTTGCTATCAAGCTTCTAGCAGTACTTATCAGAATTTTGAGGTCTTCCTCAAAAATTCTGTCCCAGTTATAATTTTTGGCAAATCTCAAAATGATCTTCAATCTTGACTTGTTGGCGATAACACCTTTATTGTGAATTTTTAAGATATTTTCAAAAATTCTGTCCCAGTTTTTATTGTAAGGAGAAATAATAATCACACTTGGTATATGACCGAGCCGTCGTGGTGCCTACATATCCTGTTGAGGCAGGAATCAGGTCAAATGTAGTTCCAAAATTGTAGATGATGAATACTGCAAAGAATGTGAAAGAAGATCATCAGTAGAAAATGTACAATATGAACATGATGAAATAGGAAAATAATATTCCATGTGATATCCAAAGCCTAGAAATAAAATAAAAAAAAAACAAAATGTCACATTTTGGGACGGACAATCCATGAAGTAAAATAGGACTCTCACACATACAAGATTCACCCGATGATACTTTTTACAATGAAAAACTCAAAAGACAATTTTTTTTTTATAAAATTGAAAGATTCTTAAAAAGGTTTTTAAATATTAAAGAATGAGTGTTTGCTCACTTTTTTTTTTTTGAAAAATAAAGAATGTGATGAGAAAGTCAAATTTTAACTACAACTGGTACCAATACTTAGGATTGCAGGCAAATCTCTCATTTTTTTTTATTTTTTTTTAATTGAGATTGAATTCAAGGTAATTCCTACAGATTCAAGTGGTATCTCAAACATACTTAAGGATCAACAAGATTCGTTCATCTTACTTCAAACACAAGTTTTGAATTGTATCAATCCTCATGTTTCAAGTGCCCTCACGAAAAAGACTTGTCCTATTTCATACATATTTGAAACATTTGATTTTAGGACATTTTCCAAAGTGCACTCACACTCACAAGAATGTTCAATGCATACAACTGTGATACCATATGCTTGACCCGTATGTAAATCTACACTCATGTGAGAACATTTGGAATGAGATCATGTAGGGCTTGTCATTGGCTTGTAACGTAGGCTTAGGGATGGGTAGGATATTTATTTGGTATAAAAGTGACTTAATTCCTCCTTGAGTGTCACACAGAATTTGTGCTCTTAATGATTGGTACGCCTTTGCGTTAGATCCTCTTCATTGTTTTTCCCCCTTTCAACTTCTTTTGAATTCTCATTTTTGACTCTTTTTCCTTCTTCTTTTTTCTTACTTTGTTTCGACTTCTTTTGAGTTCTCATTTTTTTGGAACTTTTCCATTCTTCTCTTCTTTTTTTTGTTTTTACCCTCTTTGTTTTGACTTCTTTTGAGTCCTTGTTTCTTGGAGTTTTTTCTTTTACTTCACTCCTTTTTTTATAAAATTTTCTCCTTTTTGTTGGAGTATTTTCCTTCCCACCTTTCATTGACCTTGTAAGGGTATTTTTGCCTTTCTTTATTTCTTTCACCTTTTCTTTCTTCCTTTATTTATTTTTTCTCTAGAAGTCTTTTGTTTTCTTGACTTTGGGAGATTCGATATCTTTGCTTTCGAAAATTTCAAACATGGATCTTCTCTTATAACTTGCACATTCTTGGTGCAATCAAGAAGGTTGGGTCAAGAGAGGATAGTGCTTGTAAGCACTCAAAAGGGTAGTGGTTAAGATGTGGTTGTCCAAACAAAGGTTTTAGGCTCAAAGTGGGAACACTAGGGATTAATGTAATTTGGTAGGCTTTGAAAGACACAATCGGGTCAAAAAAGGCCTACAATCCTTTCTCAAACCAAACATTACTCAGGATTTCGCCTCGAAAACATTCAGGTCAAGTTCTAGATCAACAGTGTAACACAATTGAACTTTGATCAAAAGTTCACCACACAATGCACATGAAACATAAGGTTAGTTTTATTCTTATCTTGATTGCATGTAAAAGAATTTTCAAGCATCACAAAAGTACAGATAAGAGATACCACGAGAATCTATAGTTTACCGCAAAGTCAGTCTTTTCCATCATATCAAATATATTTACATGCTCTTAACTACATAGGTCCCGATCGAGCTGAAGACATGACTCTTACATTATGTACAAGTTATTTTATTTTTTGAAAGAATGATTACCGAACCCGAGAAGGGCTGCCTATGTATCTCATTAAGATGAGAATCAGGTGTGCGTAGTTCATGTAGATATAACTTTGAAAATATTAACAAACTATTTTTTTTACTTTCTTTTTTTTTTTGTTTGAAAAGATAATACCGAACCCAAGAAAGGTTGCATACGTATCTCATTAAAATGAGAATCAGATACGCGTAGTTCGTCCAGATATGACTTAGAAAATATGCACAAACAATTTATTTTTTTTAGAAGATAATACCGAACCCAAGAAGGGTTGCCTACGTATCTCATTAAAATGAGAATCAGGTACGCGTAGTTCGTCCAGATATGACTTGGAAAATATGCACAAACTTTTTTTTTTTTTGAGAAGATAATACCGAACCCAAGAAAGGTTGTCTACGTATCTCATTAAAATGAGAATCAGGTACGCGTAGTTCGTCCAGATATGACTTGGAAAATATGCACAAACTATTTTTTTTTGACAAGATAATACCGAACCCAAGAAGGGTTGCCTACGTATCTCATTAAAATGAGAATCAGGTACGCGTAGTTTGTCCAGATATGACTTGGAAAATATGCACAAACTTTTTTTTTTTTTTTGAGAAGATAATACCCAACCCAAGAAAGGTTGTCTACGTATCTCATTAAAATGAGAATTAGGTACGCGTAGTTCGTCCAGATATGACTTAGAAAATATGCACAAACTAATTTTTTTTTTGACAAGATAATACCGAACCCAAGAAGGGTTTCCTACGTATCTCATTAAAATGAGAATCAGGTACGCGTAGTTCGTCAGATATGGCATATAATAATTTAAAGATTTAGACAACTCAAAGAAATTCCTAGGTCTAGCGCCACTAAAATTTGTAGTCATGAAGTGTTGTTGACCCCCATTTTTTCCGCATCAATATTGTTTATAGTCTCTTAATCGTCAATGTTTATACTGTCTTTTGAATGTAACCTACGAATTTCCATAGTAATTTCTACGTATACTCTTTTTGGATGTTTTCTTGGAACTGTCTCCTCCCAATTTTCACGAGATCCAGACATTGTTATGACCATCCCCGACTAATGTCGGGGACGGTATTCCTACAAAAATATGAGAAATATGTGAGAGCAGGCCCATCATGCAAAATAATAATAAAAATAAGTGGGTGCCACCTCATAGTCAAATACTCCCCTAATTTATCGTTTTGACTTGATATAATTGAGAAATGCAAGGACTCTAATTTTGCTAATCCTCTTGTCTCTTGCAACTTCGGACATATAATGATTTCTGAATTCGGACATAAATCAATATTTCGCTTTGAAGAAGAACAACTCAAAGGTAAGAGTGTTAGTTCTTGTTCATAATGGATAATGCAAAATATCACACAAATAATGAATTAAACACATAAACACTATTTTAATTAACAACAAACTGAAACATATCATATAGCATACAAACAATTATTGCGCGTCCTATACAAATATGTGACCCTTTTATGCCTAGGGTAGGCCTATCGATTTGAAGGATGTATTACGCCATTTGACAACTTTCCATTGTCCCCCAAAGCACTAAGTACAATTTTATGAATGAATGAAATAGAATTATGAAGTTAGGGGAAAAAGAAAGAAGGAAAAAATTACAAATATCCAATCCCACGTAGGGGTACCATCCTATTCTAAGCCTTTGCGGAAGGGTCTTCCTCTTGAAATTCTTGTCATCTCCGATTGCCAACACTTTGGATGGAATGATAGTTTCTGAAAACCCGAGTTTGACAAAAGTAAACTATTAAATAACCTTCTAATTCAGATGGACAGTGGTTTGTCAAACGACGTATACATCCTTCAAATTACACACAATTATGATCGTCCTTTTAGGCTAGAGGCCATTATGGACTCAAGGTGGTCTTTCTAATGTACCCAGCACACCTTGGGTGTTAGGGTCATCTTAGGTCAAAAATGCGCTAAATTCGGGATTTGGTTTCGCTCTATCTTAGTTTAACTAAGAGTGGGTTGTATTTAGAGTGGAAAGAGTAACCCAAGCGGACTACTTGGGCTGGGACAGTTAACGATTGTTGACTATCAAGTAGCCAACTACACTCGTCAGGGTGCCCCGAGAAAATTTTGGTTAACGAACGATTGCGAACCCGCATAATCGTCCTTTAAGTAAAAAAAATAAAATTAGATGTCGTTTGACGGAATAATTGTTGTGCAAGCAATGACAATATACAATAAATAATGAATCAATACCGAGTACAATATACAAATAATCAACAAAATATATAAGATATAATGAATAACACAATGAAAGAATAGTATCCTCAATTTGAAAAAAATGAACCCATAATGGTTAGAACCTCTATATCCCCAGCAGAATCGCCATTCTGTTTACATCCCTACTCTATTCAAATAGGGCGAAACGTCGCGGTGACTCGAAAATAATGAATTGATTCAATTTTAAAAGAGTTTTAAAAATAAACGATTTTTAAAAAAGAGTCGCCACCTAATTTTTGGAAAAAACTAGGAAAACCATTATGTGATCTACGAAACCAATTTGATTCTAGGTAAGGGGTTCAAATTATTCCGAAGGGAAGGGATTAGGCATCCTTCGGAATCCACAAATGTGGTTCCCGACTGAGTTCATTTTTTCAAATTGAGGAGGAAAATAAAATAATGTACAAATATAATAAACATGCAATATACACAAATAAAAAATAAAATAATAATATCGGCCTAAGGTTCGCCTAACATCGATATATACTAAATAAACAACAAACAATATAATTCGAACTTCGTTCGAATAACTTCAAGCAAGCAAGTCTTGGGTACCTGTAAACACACTTAGTAAAAGTGTTAGTAATAAATAAATATAAATAAATTGAATACATGAAATAATAACTTAAAAATAAAAATCCGTCTTATTAACATGGGAGACCTTGGAAATCGACGGTAATTTCTTCATCGGCCAATTTAACAAATAAATATATATGAACTTAAATTAAATTTTCCTCTTTTAAAATAGGGAAGGCCTCTAAACCCGACGGATAGATTTTTCATCGGCCAATTTAACATAACAACAATAATTTATGAATAGATAAAATATTAAAATAACAGCACACAACCACATAAATTAAATAGTCAAATAGAAACAACATAAACCAATGACTCAATTAACAACGATAGAATTAACAACAAATAAAGATTTCGGCCAACAAAGTGATGTGTATAAAGTAAATAGAAATTTAATAACTATATACAGAAAAATCAACAACAAACATGTAATAGTAAAACAATGGCAACCAAACGTGTATCCATTATTGGAACATTAAATAAAAATAATAATTAAAAAAAATCCAACAGTGCTATCAAATCCACATTGCAACAGTAACAAAAAGGGTCAACAATAATAAAAATAATAGAATAAAATAAATATTAAATAATTATGAAACAAACCATAGGAATCATATGCAGCAAGCTGCCAAATTTTAACAAAATCAAAAGAGAAATGACAGTAAAAAAATACATTAATAACAAAAATAAAATAAAATAATAATCATAACAATGTAAAGCTCACTGGAATAAATTTATTTATCAAAATAATTGTATAGTTTAGCAACTAAATGCAATAAAATAATCATTAAGTCAAGTAGTCAACTACAAAGTAATGATAAAAAATCATCAGACTACTAACATACAGATTAACCTCAAATAAACTAACAACAAAATTGATTAAAAATAACAGTGATCTATGACAATTTTCTAAAGCTTATTCTTTCAAATGAGACCCAAAAATGCAATAACATCAAAGAAAACAAAAGTAAAGGAAACATGGTCTTACAGTGCTGATGTGTGACCTTGGCGCTTACCGGAATACTGAAGCGGGTTTGTGATAGTTTCGAGTTCGTCGGTGGCTTATCTCTGCCATTTCTAGCGACAACTGGTGTGGTCTGGTGGCCCAAGCTCAGATTCCGATGGCGGAGATTCTTTGCCGAACAGTGGAGGTCGTCTCGTCGGAATTCAGACTGAAATACCTATAAATATAAACCAAAAATTTAAAAGGGGAAGGGGATGGGACTGGCAGTCAGTTGCTAGAAAAATAAGACGATTGGCTTTGGAGTTTTGGGTTTGTTTTCGATAGTTTGTGATGGTTGGTTTGGGCGGTTTGTTGGTGGATTTTTGGCCGAGAAAATGGAGAAGGGCCTGGTTTGAGGTTTTTTGGCGTAGTGGAGTTCGTTGTTAGCTTTTCCTGTGGGGTTTTGGAGTTGTTGTTGTTGGTCTGGTGGGTGGTGTTTACTGGTGAGTTTGGGTTGTTTCCTGGCAGCAACAAGAAAAGAAGAGGGATCTAGTGGTCTCGTTTTGTTCCACCAAGGGTGGAGGGACGGCGGCTGGGAAGAGAGGGTGGGGCGTCGCCACCTACGGAAATATTGGAGAGGAGAGGGGCAGCTAATTTTTTTGGAGAAGAGAGTGAGAGGAGAAGAGGGAGGCAGAGAAGGGAACTGCTGCCTAGGAGAGGGAAGGGGAAGAGATTAGGGTTTTTTATTTGGAAAAAAAATGTTTTTTTCCCCATCCTCATATTTTGACCTAGTTAATAACATTAATAAGAAAACACAAAATGGGCTCAAATGATGGGCTTAGCATTGTGGCCCAAAATTATCTCAATAGAATCTCTAAAAAATTTTCGTATTTGACTAAATTTTAGACTGTGCTAAATTCAACATAAATATTAACAAATGTAACAAATAAAATGAAATTTTAAAATAATATAATAAACGTAACTATTGACATGTGAAATGCAATTTAAAAAATTAACTAACAAAAATTCTAATTTTTGATAAATAGAGATAGTTATCGATAAACTTATTTAAAATTATAAAAAAAATTATTCTAAGCTATTAAACAAATAAAACTTCAAAATTACGAATTTTTAAAATGTTAGGCCAAAATTGGGTGTCAACAGTCTATTACTCCATTTTGGTATCGGAAAAGAAAAGGTGTAACGTGACCTATAAATTATTCTCATTAGTATGTACAATATAATATACAAAAAAGATACTGCGCATTCAATTCTTAATTTCCAATGGTGGAATTATTGTGGAAGAGAGGCGCAACTCTTCGTGAAGGTGGATTTGGAGTCGTCTCGTTAGCTTCTACCTCAAATGCACTATTTTGTGGTGTTACTCTCCCCTGTCTCATTTCACTCAAATCCTGCTATTTCAATGCTTCTCAATCGTTAAAAGAAGAAGTCGAAATCCTCCTAATGTTCAAACATTCTCCTTACATTGTTTTCTGTTCGGAGCTAATGTCTCTTTTGAAGATAACTTCAATCTTTACAACTTATTGGTCGAGTATGCTTTTGGAGAAAGCCTTGCTGATCGTCTTCAGAACTGCAATTCACTGTCGGAGTTTGATATTAAGAAACACACGAAGAATGTTCTTTTAGGGCTTAGTCGCATTCACAACAATGGAATTATTCACTGCGACATCAAGCCTGGCAATATTATCCTTATGGGCATGGACAAAACTGCCAAGATTGCTGATTTCGGGCTCTCCGTGACCTTGGAACAGGGCATGAACCAAAAACAGGAAGTTATCAGGGGAACAGAAAGATATATGGCACCGAAATCCGTGATTAACACTGAGTATAGCCCACTGGTTGATATTTTGGATCTTGGATGTACTGTCTATTAGTTGATTACGGGGACACTGCTGTGGGAAGATGCAGATGGTGATTATGTGTTGGACAAAATTGAGTTTGAGGAACCAAACTTTCAGAATTGAAAGTTGTCAAATGAGGCTCAAGATTTTCTGGGAAAATGTCTTGTGAAAAATCGGAGCACGCGTTGTACTGCGGACAAGCTCTTGAACCATACTTTTCTGCAGAATTCATCCAATGTAGCCAACACAGCAATAACAAGGAAGAAGAAAATTGATTCAATTCCCCTTCTACACAAACCAATCCAGAAGATAACACTCAAGATCGGCCGTCATAAATTCTCAAAGCAATTGCTGGATTCGAAGCCTCTTCCAGACAAACCAATCAAGAAGATAACATTCAAGATCGGCAATCATAAATTCGTGAGGCAATCCCCATATCTTAAGGAAGTAGAGAATGAAACTTGTGGAAGGGTATTGAATACTGACAATAGATAGATAGATGCATATAAAATTATAAATTGATTTGTGTGTGTATATATATACAGAGAGAGAGAGGGGGGGGGGGTTACTTGTGTACAAAATTAAAAATAAAGTTAGAGCTAAGTAAATTTTAAAAAAGGATATACAAAAAATGTATTTATATGCAAATAAGAAAATACTTAGAACAAGTGAATGTTAACAAATATGACAATTTTATTTATTTATTTATTTTCTAAAATTGGCATAAATCCTAAGTAAAATGTCATGTTTTAATATTCAGATCTTGAATTGATCATTTTTATAATTTTAAAAAAATTAAAGTAAAAACTATTAAAATGTAAGAAGAAAATAATAAATATGAAGAATTGTCACAAGTAAAAATAAGTAAGAAAACACTTGTAACATATAAATGTCAACGATACAATTTCATTTATCGATTTATTTTCTATATAAAGTAATAAATCAAAAGTAAATTGTATTTTTTTGAATGATTTAATCTTGAGGCGATGTTTTTTATGATTTTTTTTAAAAAAAAATGAAGTTAAAGTTTTTCTTTACAATAATAAATTATTAAGAAGTTATATTTTGTATAATGATTATAAATTTATGCTCTTAAATTTATTGGTTTTGGTTCTTAAATATAAGTTTTTCTTTACAAGTTATCGTTGTTAGACTCATATATCTTCACGAACCACTTTTTTCGTATTTTCCTATAGTTCTCGCTCAATTTACATTTTTTTATGGGCGTCATTGGGTAAATCACTGGTTCGCTCCTTATAAATAATGTTAGGATCAGCCGGCTCATCCTTAGAATTCAAGAAGAAAAGAGACACAACAAAATTATTTATTTCAATGACATATCTATCGGTTTCGTAAGTTATCCGATTAATTTTATCATAACCCTAATAGCCAAGAATTGAAATCTCATTCTAACTTAAGATTCTTATGGTTCTTGAGTGCAGGAGAATCATGAAGGAAGGGTTTTTGCCGACTCTTAATCTTAGAAATAACAATGATTTGTATCGGCAATTTCGGTAAGTATTAGTGGTACAAATTCATTTTATTAATTGATTTGATTGATTATTTTTTTTGCCAAAGTTGAAATCTTATTCTAACTTAAGATTCTTGTGGTTGTTGAGTGTTGGAGAAATGAAAACGGAGGGGTTTTGCCGACTCTTTGACCTTAGAAATAGATGATAATTTTGGTAAGGTTAGTGGTACCGACCTTAATTTTTAGCCAATGTTGGAATCTCATTCTAATTTAAGATTCTTGTGATTCTTGAGTGCAGGACTGCAGGTGAATCAGAAACGGATGGTCTTTGTCGACTTTTTTATCTGAGAAATGAACAGCGATTCTTTTTTCCGGCGATTCCGATAAGTATCAGTTGCACATATTCATTTTATTAATTGATTGATGGATATTTTGCACTTACCATGAACATCAAACAAAACAAAAGATAAAAAAAAATAGGAACAACGATTACAAAAGAAAAATAATAATACTGTTTGATTTCACAAGTCGATGTTTTTCAAAATTATTAGGGTTTTTTGGTAAAGTGTAAATATCATTAACAAACAAAAGGACCATTACATCTATAGAGCACCTAAATCAATAGCCACCTTCTAAGAAAGTTTTATGTATTTAAGCCTCTAACTAGACAAGAAAATAGTTACATAGAAAAATGTTTGAATCAACCTATTACTTCTATGAGTCTTGTTAGAACCCCTGAACAATGCCATTTTCTCTATAAATTCTGTTTTTTATCTGTGCAATTACAATGTCACTATTCACAACTGTGCCTCTATACACTCCAAACTGCTGCAAACACTTCTTTATAGAATTGCCTCCAATGTTTCGTCTTGATTCTTTCTAGTACCTATAACACCTGTATGTAAGCCCAAGGTAAATACCATCTTTGACTTGTCCCAGCCAAGTGCAGTGGATAAGGAGATGCAATGGATCTCCATCACTTGGCTGTGGCATAAACAACATATCTCATTATCAATAGGAATGTTCAAACATAACATCCTCTTCTTGGTAAGTAGTCTGCCTTGTACTGCTAATCACATTATCATTCGATGCCTTGGCTGTGTTACAGAAGTCCAAATAAGATCAGCTATCTTTAGCCTATTCAATTCACCCTCATTGCATTGTAGCTGGCAGAGATTAAATATTGGCCAGAATGAGTTAGATTATACCTCCCTTGTAAATACCAGTTCCCCTTGTTGTTCAGCAGTATATTTAACTTTTTCCAGTACAAACTGCAATCTAGAGGCAGAATATATATGTTCCCAAATGGAATCATCATTCCTTATATAGATCTCATGTACCCATTTCACCTACAACGTATTCTGTTTTTCTGATAACTGCTATAACAATTTGCCTACTGATGCAACATTCCAATTACTGCAACCCTCCAGACTCATGTGGACAACAAATCTTCCCCCATGCGACACTTTCCTCCTCTCTTCATTACTCCCCCAAAGATAGTTCCTACAAATTCTATCAACCTCCTTGAGAATACTTTGGGGTAGAATGAACACAAACCCCTATAAACTATGTATAGAAAGCAAAACAGTAGTCACAATTTGAATTATACCGGCGTAAGATATAACCAGTTTTAATTCAGCTAGTGATCTTTTCTATTAGAAGTTGGGAATCCACTCTCTTCCACTTCTTGGAGGACAACAGAAGCCCAAGATATCTCATTGGAAGATGTCTTAGAGTGAACCCAGTCATTCCTAACAATTGTCCGCAAGTTCCTATCGTCTACTCCAGCTACAAACAGGTTAGATTTATCTACATTGGCCACAAAACTCGTTACTTCACTAAAATGAGTTAAAGCTTCCATCACTCTAGCCACAAAACTAGTTTCACCTTTTCAAGAGATTTAGATCATCGACAAAGATTAAATGAGTCAAATTAAGATGCTTACACGTTGGATGAAAATGAAAGCCAGGTAATTCATGCACTTTAAGACCCTCGACAAATACTCCGATACGAGGACAAACAAGAGAGGAGACATTGGATCCCCTTGTCGTAAACCTTTCTTGCCAGCAAAAAATTCATGCCCTTCACCATTTACTTTTACGGTAAAATATGGTGAAGTTACACATATCATTACCAACTCTGTAAAGCTTTTAGGAAATTCATATCCAATGACTGCTTCCTCCACAAATTCCCAGCTTACCATGTCATAGGCCTTTCTTAAATATTTTTCATCAAATTATTAGGGTTTAAAATTCGATTGCGATTAACTCTCTTTTTTAAAATTAAAAAAAAAGTATCAAATAGATTTCCGAGTCATTAGGTGAAATTATTCATTAATCAA
The DNA here is from genome assembly GCA_016801875.1 of Solanum sitiens. Lineage (NCBI taxonomy): Eukaryota > Viridiplantae > Streptophyta > Magnoliopsida > Solanales > Solanaceae > Solanum > Solanum sitiens. The sequence continues at coordinate 1,262,619 of JABWTJ010000048.1, read as the reverse complement.
TTATAAATAGTCTAGTTGTTTTCCATTGTTGGAATCGAATCAAGAATGGTACATCTGCATTCTTAAAATCAAGATTGGGTATTTCAAACCCAATATCCAACAAAAGAAAATATAGCAAGTAATTTTCAAACACTTTTCAATTCTGACAAAGTGGTGAATATGAATTTCTCCATAGTGGAAGAGGAGAAATGTATTGATACAAATATGACAATTCTTCATTCACTGGTAACCCAAATTTTGCGTGAATTGAGACATCATTGATGTTGGCAAATATTATGCTGTGATGGTTGTGGCGGAGAAACCTAATGTCAAGTGATACAGTGGAGAGAATGTCGCAGATGTAAAAGTCTAGAAGCCCACACTTTTAGTTTGATATAGTAGGAAACCATAGACACTTATAGGGACTCAAGTTCAAAGAACATCATCATATCTAAAAAAAAGTGTGGACTTGTAGACTTCTAACTCTAAACCATTCCCCGCCGTCGCCGTCGTCGCGTAGCAATTTTCCACCACCATCGATGTCTCAATTCAGACAGAATTGGGGTTATCGGGTGAAAGAGGGATCGCCATATTCCTTATAATACATCGCTCCTCCTCTACTGTCAAGAAATCCATATCGGTCGCTGCCTCCACCGAATTCCTTGTATCCACATCCTCGTCCTCCTCATCCTCCTCGTTCGTCTCATCATCCACCTTCTCCGACACCGTGCTTACCTCCACCCCTCCTCCTTTGTATTTTTCTCAACCGTCTCAGACACTGTTCTCTCCCCTGATAAATCGGTATCCACCTCTGTCCCCTCCTCCACCTTCTCATCCACGATTTTGTCTGCTTCAATTAGCAATTGCAGCAAAGGAGTCTTTCCTTTGGCTTATTAACCTGGAGAAAGCATTACAAACTTGGAGAAAGGCATTTAACCAATAATTTCACCTGTGATTTATATGTATCACGAATAGTTTTGTCCAACTTGTTGTAGGTTTCTGATCCAGCAGTTGGAGCACCATCGAAATCCGCAAGCACAACCAGGTCTTTATACCTGGAAACATAGCATTACTTGTTCATGTTATCTCCAGAACCAAAAGATTGCTATGATCTAATGACTCCATGAATTTTTTTATAAAAAAAAAAAAGAGAAAAGTGTCACAACAATTACCAATTTATTACCACTCGTGCTTCTGCCGTCTTCTTTTGATAAGGAACGTTATTTCATTTACTAGAAAGAGAGCAAAAGAATACATGTATATGAGAGATGGTAATTGTTGTGACACTTTTCTCTTTTTCTTTTATAAAAAAATTCATGGAGTCATTAGATCATAGCAATCTTTTGGTACTGAAGATAACATGAACAAGTAATGCTATGTTTCCAGGTATAAAGACCTGGTTGTGCTTGCGGATTTCGATGGTGCTCCAACTGCTGAATCAGAAACCTACAACAAGTTGTACAAAACTATTCATGATACATATAAATCACAGGTGAAATTAATGGTTCAATGCCTTTCTCCAAGTTTTTAATGTTTTCTCGAGGTTAATAACCCAAAGGAAAGACTCCTTTGGTACAATTGCTAATTGAAGCAGACAGAATTGTGGCTGAGAAGGTGGAGGAGAGGACAGAGGCAGATACCGATTTATCAGCGGAGAGAACAGTGGCTGAGACAGTTCAAAAAAAGACGAAGGATAAGGGGGTGGAGGTAGGCACGGTGTTGGAGGAGGTGGAGGAGGAGATGAAGGAGGAGGAGGAGGAGGAGGATGTGGATACAAGGAATCCGGCGGCGGCGGCGGCAGATATGGATTTCTTGACAGTGGAGGAGGAGGGATGAATTGGTACGAATATGGAGATCCCTCTTTCACCCGATAACGCCAATTCTGCCTGAATTGAGACATCGATGGTGGTGGCGAATTGTTATGCGGCGGCGGGGGAGAATGACCAAGAGGTAAAAATCTACAAAACCTGATACTTTTTTTTTGATATGGTGTTCTTGGAAGTTAAGTCCTTATAAATGTCTACAATTTTCTATTATAATAGACAAAAAGTGTTGGGCTTCTATGTGATGGCCGTGGCGGAGAAACCAATGTCAAGTGATACCCATAAAAGTTTTTGGTCATTCACGTAAGACAAAATGTGTACAAAATTAAAAAAAAAAGTTCGGGGGGAGGGGGGGTAATAGGACCTTATTTTAGTTAAGGTGTGTGGTCATAGTCAAAGGGGGTACTTGTGCCTTATCCCTTTCTAATTATAGTAAGGTGACATTCTTTTTCGTACAAACTAAAAAGGAAAGGGTCCCACATAAAAAGGGACGGAAGGAGTATTAAATATTAGAAATCATATATATATATATATATATATATATAAAAGAGAACCTAAGACCGCCTACGTGGCGCCACCACAAACCAGGATTTCCTTTCAATTTAATTTATTTCCAAAACTAGCCTTCTTCTTTCATGAAAAATTATGACTTTTATGAAAAATTGTGACTTCAATGAAGAGTTGTGACTTTTATGAAAAGTTGAGTTACGACTTTTATGAAGAGTTGTGACTTTCATCAAAAGTTGGGACTTGGATGAAAAGTTGCGACTTTTATGAAGAGTTGCAACTTTTATGGAAAAATGTGATTTTAATGAAAGGTTGTGAGGGTTGCAACTTTTCCAAATAGTTGTAACATTTTTGAAAAGGCACAATAAAAATTTGTGAACACTACCCTTTGTTGTCTATAAATAGTGGATTTCCTCTCATTTTAAAACAACAAAAATTCTAAACCTCTTCTTCTTCTTCACAACTAAATATTTATGTACTTTGTTGTTGTTGAGTGGCTCACTGACGATTGCTTATGTTACAGATCTTTGTATAATTTATTTAGTCATTAAATTATGCTTATGTTACTAAGCATAAATGAAAAGATGTAATACATTTCATTTTTCTTTACATTATAAATGTTTGTTACCATGTAATCTTTTATGTGAGATAATATAGTGTTTTAGTTCTCTGATTTTAAATTTCCGCGCGAAGCGTGGGTAATTTTACTAGTTTAATTTTATAAGTAAATTATACTTAACAATTTTATTTATTATAAAGTATTTTAATAGAGGGTAAAAAATTTAATCAACAATTTTAATGATGATTTTAATTGAATATAGATATAGATAACATAGGCCTATGGCAAACTCATGCCAAACAAAATAAAAGTTTATTCATGCTTTTCATAACGTGATTTTAGCGTTCAATGCATGACTTCATTGAAGAAGGAAAGTCCCATTTTTTGCTCCTTTTTGTATAGAGAAATGAAAAATAATCAAACAGTTTTAACAAAACAAAAAATGCAATTGTTCTTCTTACTTATTTGAAATCATATTAGGGAGAGAATCAGTGTCACACCCCAACCCTAGGTGAGACAGACAGGTACCATATGAATACATTTTTAGAAGTGACCTATGATGAGAAAATAAACTACTATGCAAATAGATTTACTAATGACAAGTTTTGTATACAATACATGTTGACTAGTTGAACCGATACATGTGACAAGTGAAACTATGAATACACTATCAAAATATGCATAGTAAAGACTCGGCAAAGCCCCGAATCAACCTGGAGCTCATTAACAACTGCTGAGTATCATGTGGGGAGATCTATTAGTTGAGTACATGTACCTGCAACATGAAATGCAGCGTCCCCAATAAGGGAAGAGTACGAAAGAATGTACTAAATATGTAAGCCATAATACAAGCATATGTAAAATGAGAGTTCAAGTGAAATAAAATACCAATAGCTAAGGATTAGAGAACACATTTGCTTATACTTGTGGAATTGTGTATATAAGTTACATTATTTTCTTTACTTTGATGTACGTTATAATTTTTATAAGGCACATGATACAAATGACCAGCTGATCAGTAGTAGAAGAGGATGACTCATGCTAGGCATTTTAACCCCTGGGATATTTTCCTCATAATTTCACAAATTGGGATCGGCCCACGCTAGTCTTTCGCCCCTGAACTGCCACCCTTTTATACAAATTGGGATCTGCCCATGCTAGGATTTCGCCCCTAAGCTATCACCCTTCTATACCAATTGGGATCGGCCCATGCAAGACATTTTACCCTGGGCTGCCACACATAATTATACAAATTGCTTCACTTAGATTCTTTAATCTTTGAGATTGTTGTTTTGATGTTCACAATTCTTTTGAGATTGTTCTTTTGATAGACGATAACACTTTTGAAATTGTTGTTTTGGTGGTCATAATCATTGTTGAGATTTGGAATTATGCACCAGTAGTAGAAGACATATGAATATGCACTTACGATAATGAAAATAACGTGGGAAGCAAATGTGACACTAATGTAATACTTAGGAGCATATATGACTCAGTAAGCATTTTGACATCTCAAATTGAAGCACATATCAAGTGAAGACATTTAACATTCAGCCAGGAGATTTGAACTCTATATGATATTCAAATACTCACTAACTAATATCAAATACAAGGTATACATGAACGTGGAATCAAAGGAGAATGTGGACAGATTCAACTTAAGGACGGATACATATTCCAAGAAAGTACATATAAAATGTACAATAGAGCAAGTAGGGATCTTGTGAGGTAACATTATAGTCTAACACAATGGGAGTAATAACCAATAAAGGGTACATATGAACATGTGAAAGATGACATATATGATGAAATAGACAATTGAAGTAAGTTGGCAAGATATGGGAAGCTTGTATATCCAACATATAAACATATGTATCATGTGTAATCTAGGATCATTTTGATTTATATAAGAGGAACACGTGCCAAGGGCACTTTGACGAAGAAATAAATTTAAACCTTGTATGTTAATACTTGGTAGAATAAGCACGTATGTAGTAATAAACTCATATTAGAGTACTTACTTCAATTCTCTTGGGAGTCAGAACTGCAACTATAGATCAGTCACTACCAAGGGCACGTAGAAAGCTTACTTTGTAATACAAATGTTGGATTCATGCCAAAGAAATATGAAATCGAGTAGCCTTACATACCTTGATGCACAAAATTAGATATTACAATGAGTTAACCGTCTTCCTTTCAGATTATTTATCTATAATGGAGTAAATAGCATTAGTAGTTGATCAACATGTTTGGGCTACTTGAAATGACCAAAACAGTAAGTGGCAACCTATCTATAATTGGTCCAGTAAAGAGTGTTCTTCCCATCCATTCTCCTCTAAAATATTTATATACTATACAACCTTTATATAAGATCCTCTGAAACTCCACGAGCTTCATCACGTCTAGAAAACAGTATTAAAGGAACGACAGAAAGTAAGTTCATGCAACACTCAATTAAGTGGTGTATCACTACACTTTCAATGTTCTATCCTCTAATCAGTCCCCATGACTTCTCTTAACATATCCAGCCAGACCCCCTTATTTTATGATACGCAAAACAGTACCTAAACATCACAATGTGGAAGTAACAATATAAGCTCACGGCTTCCGATCAACACCCCGTGAGTTCCAACTAACATTACATTAAAGATACTCCAAAAGAGCTCATAATCAAAATTTAAGGGTACTCCACTCCATGGTTGTCCCAACAAGCACATCCTTTCCTGAACTTTTACCAGGTGTGTTCACCAAGCACACACCATACAGAGATAACACTCCTCGGTTCATTAACACATACAAACTTTCACTAACAATGCAAAAACAAGAGAGGGATGAAAATTTTATAGCTTACCTTGCTCGAACAAAACCTCACTAGCTAAGTCTTTGATTCTTCAAGGATTAGGTTGTCCTCTCCACCTTACTTTGATGTTAGATCAGATTATTCACTTGAAGTTCTTAAGATAGGAGATGTTCTACCAATTTGTACTTTAAAAACACCTATTTCCATCATATTTTAATGGTGAAGTTGTAGACCAGAATTCTTGGAGCTTTTATGGCTTTCCTTGGGAGTAATTTTCTAGAGAATAAGTGGTAAAGAAGATGTGATGAGATTGAGTGCTTTACAGGTAGCTTCTGGACGTTTTCACTTCATAAAATGGAGAAATAATATGGTCCTTTACTTTAAGCAAGCCGGTGCATCACCTTCTTAATTTCTGCCAAAAGTTTTTAAGTAGGTGCATCACCTACTTACTCTTTTCACATAAATGCAGTCCACTTATTCTAGTAGGTGTATCATCTACTTGCCCCTTTTAACTTAAAATTCAGTCCACTAATTATAAGTAGGTGCATCACCTACTTGCCCCTTTTAACTTAAAATGCAGTCCACTAATTCTAAGTAGTTGTATCACCTACTTGTCACCTACTATCATAGTTTAGTCAAGCAAGTGTTATAAACATGTACTTGTAAGGTTAGTCAAAAAACAGAAACAGAAATAAGATGAAGTAGACAGAAAACAAAATAATCCAAGACCACAGAAACTATTGTGTCTCCTTAAGAAATTTAATCCCCTCAATGTACCCGAGGTTATGGATTAATTTCTCCCAAGATAGAACGGATTAATCTTGTTAAAGAAATAGCGGTACCTCAAATTTCTATAACTTCAGCGAACTTAAGAACAACAACAAGTCACACAGACTCAGTTGATCGACACTTTGATTTTGAGAGAAAAATATATGCAGAGGAGGAAATTTTTTAGTGTTTGAAAAAACGAAAAATGACTTCCTTTTATAGACATTTTCAGCAAGAAACGTGTCTGTTCAGATCCGTTTTATCGAGAAAGTTGCGTCTTTTGGAAAAAATAACAACTTTTCAGAAAATGTGTCTGTTAGGAAAATAACGACTTTTCGGAAAGTAACGACTTTTCGGAAAGAGTAACAACTTTTTGGAATATTACCGTTACACGTGAATCAATTTTGTTAATTAGCTAATTAACTAACATTCTAAATTAATTTATAAAATATAATATTAACAAGATTTATTTGATTAACAAAAATTGATTAAATAAATTTTGTCCAAAAAATTTATCAATCAATCACATCATTTGTCAAATCCAAATCCAAATTCGAAGCCGAAGTCAAGGCCGAGCGAGCGACGACGACGGCGCGAGGGGGAACCTTCTTCTTAGCTCTTTTAGAAGTAAAGGAAGTGTTTCCTTATATAAGGACAACAATTTCCCTTTCTTTTGCCGATATGGGAGAAATGTCTTTTCATTTGCACTTTGCAAATGACTTCTCATTTTCCCTCCAAATTAGTTCCCTCAACTTTCATATTCTCTCTTTTCTTTTCCCATTCACACTTTGCTAAACCCAACAATCCCCCACATAAATGGGGAATGGTTATTGTTAAAACATATGCATGATAAACTTGTGTGTCTTGTAAGTAAGGGTTAATCGCATTTAGATAAGTAGGTTTCCCTTTAAACTTTCCGTAGTGAATATATAATGGATATACTCGATCAATCGGTAGATTTGATATCTTTGAACCGTCGAGCTTTGGTGTATACCTAGACAACATAAGTCACACAATCAACCCTTGAACTATCCTTAGTTCTCATTGTTTTATTCGTTTCAGCCATGAACACATTTCGGATAGTAAATGCTTAGAACTGGCCTTCCCAGATTCTCCTTGAAGCGGCTTACACTTCACACTCACATAGGTGATTTCTGAATGTGTTATCCTGTAGATACACCATTTGATATACCCTGTATCAAACTTAGAAACCATTAAAAAGTCCTTATGCCTTTATCCTGGTTACTGAACATTGTCTCATCATGAGAATGAACCATAAAATAATTTTTTGACAATGTTGAACCGTCATCAATGACTTTGTTTTATCTCCTTGAACCTAAATCTTGGGATCTCCAATCTTCTAGGTATAGTTACCGCCACGATGACTTGTTCTCAGCCATAGTCCTATTCCCTTCGATTATTTCTCAACTCCCTCTCTAGTTAGGCCTTTTGTAAGTGGTTCCGACATATTATCCTTTGACTTCACATATTCAATTGTGATAATTCCACTAGAGAGTAGTTGTCTCACAGAGTTATGTCTTCGTCTTATGTGACGAGACTTGCCGTTATACATAACGCTTTCAGCCCTTCCTATTGCAGCTTGACTATCACAGTGTATGTATATATGGGCCATTGGTTTGGGCCAAAATGGAATATCTTCTAAGAAATTCCGGAGCCATTCAGCTTCTTCACCTGCCTTATCTAAAGCGATGAATTCAGACTCCATTGTAGAGCAAGTTATACATGTTTGTTTGGATGATTTCCAAGATATTGCTCCTCCACCAATAGTAAAAACGTATCCACTTATGGGTTTTGTTTCAGTTGACCTAGTAATCCAATTTGCATCACTATATCCTTCAAGAAATGCTGGATATTTGTTGTAATGCAAAGCATAGTTTTGAGTGTCATCTAAGTATCCCAAAACTCTTTTCATTGCCAACTAATAATTTGGATTGGGATTACTTGTGTATCGACTCAGTTTATTGATAGCGTAAGCTATGTTTGGTCGTGTACAATTCATGACATACATCAAGCTTCCCAACACTCTGGCATAGTCCAATTGAGACTGACATTCACCTTTATTCTTTGCAAAATGAAGGTTCACATCAATTGGAGTCTTTGCCCTTTTGAAATTCAAATATTTGAATTTTTCAAGTACCTTTTGAATATAATGAGTTTGATACAATGCTAGACCGTTAGGAGTTTTGAGAATTTTAATTCCCAATATCACATCAGCAACTCCTAAATCTTTCATATCAAACTTACTAGCGAGCATACGCTTAGTAGCTTTCATATTAGCAATGTCCTTGCTCATTATAAGCATGTCATCCACATACAGGCATACAATGACTTCCTGATTTGGAGTATCTTTAATTTAAACACATTTATCGCATTCATTGATCTTAAATCCATTTGACAACATGGTTTGATCAAACTTTGCATGCCATTGTTTTGGTGCTTGTTTTAGTCCATAAAGTGACTTAATAAGTTTGAACACTCTATTTTCTTTACCAGGAACTACAAAACCCTCAGGCTGTTCTATGTAAATTTCTTCTTCCAGCTCTCCATTTAAGATGGTGGTTTTCACATCCATTTGATGGATTTCAAGACCGTATACTACAGCTAGGGCAATTAACATCCGAATTGATGTAATTCTAGTCACTGGAGAGTATGTGTCAAAATAATCAAGACCTTCTTTTTATCTAAGGCCTTTGACAACAAGTCTTGCTTTATATTTGTCAATAGTTCCATCATCTTTCATCTTTCTTTTAAAGATCCATTTTGAACCCAAGGGTTTGTTCCCTGGAGGAAGATCAACCAACTCCCAAGTATGATTGCTTAGGATTGATTCAATTTCACTATTGACACCCTCCTTCCAAGAGGTTGAGTCGCTAGACAACATTGCTTCCTTGGATGTTTGAGGCTCACTTTCAAGAAGAAATGTTACAAAATCAGATCCAAATAAAGTAGATGTCCTTTGACGTTTACTGCGTCTTGGACTCTCTTCATTGGGTTCATTCTCTTTTGGTTCTTCTCTGAGTTGTTTAGACCCCCCACTAGATGACTCAAGTCTAGCTTTATACGGATAGATATGTTTAAAAAATTCAGCACTATCTGATTCCATTACCGTATTATCATGAATATCCGGATGTTCAGACTTATGAACCAAAAATCGACATGCCTTACTTTTTGTGGCATATCCAATGAATACACAATCCATAGTCTTAGGCTCTATTTTTACCCTCTTACGTATAGGAACCTGGACTTTGAATAGACACCCCCACACCTTGAAATATTTCATGTTGGGTTTTCTACCTTTCCATTTCTCATATGGAATAACATGTGTCTTTGAGTGAGGCACTCTATTGAGTATTTGATTTGCTGTAAAGATAGCTTCCCCCCACAAGTTCTGTGGTAAACCTGAACTTATAAGTAATGCATTCATCATTTCTTTTAAAGTTTGGTTTTTCCTTTCTGCAATCCCATTAGATTGAGGAGTGTACGGACCAGTAGTTTGATGGATTATTCTATTTTCTAAGCATATTTCTGCAAATGGAGATTCATATTCTCCGCCTCTATCACTTCTGATCATTTTGATCTTTTTATCTAACTGATTTTCAACTTCAGTTTTATATTGCCTAAATGCATATATTGCTTTATCCTTACCATTTGCAAATAGACATAACAATATCTAGTGCAATCGTCAATAAAAGTTATGAAATACTTTTTCCCACCACGTGATGGTGTTGACTTCATGTCACAAATATCAGTGTGAATCACTTCTAAAGGATTTGAATTCCTCTCTACAGATTTATAAGGATGCTTAGCATACTTAGATTCAACGCAAGTTTGACATTTTGATTTATTGCACTCAAATTTTGGCAAAATACTTAAGTTAATCAGTTTTTGTAAGGTTTTATTATTAACGTGTCCCAACGTTCATGCCATAAACATTTAGACTCAAGCAAGTAAGAAGAAGCAAAATCTTTATTCATATCAACTGCAATTACATTGAGTTTGAAAAGGCCATCACTGAGGTAGCCTTTTCCTATATACATATCATTCTTACTTACTACTACTTTATCAGAAACAAATACACATTTGAATCCATTCTTAGTCAGAACTGGAATTGAAACTAAATTCTTTCTCAATTCTGAAACATACGAGACCCTGTTCAAAGTCACCACATTGCCTGATGTCATCTTTAATAGGACCTTGCCAGTTCCTTCCACCTTTGCAACAACGGAGTTTTCCATAAAGAACTTCTCATCTGTAGGTGCTGGAGTATATGATGAAAATAATTCTTTGTTGACACAAACATGACATGAGGCACCAGAATCTATCCACCATTCTCTTGGATTGCCAACCAAGTTACATTCTGAAAGCATTGCACAGAGATCGTCCATTTCTCTTTGGATTTAACCAAGTTTGCTTGATCTTTATTTTTCTTGTCCTTCTTAGGAACCCGTCATTCAGTAGCCTTATGACCATGTTTACCACAATTGAAGCAGTTTCCATTGAATTTCTTCTTAGGAGGATTGCTTTTTGGACCAGATGCTTTCTTTCTTTTCTTTACTTTTGTGGGATCTTCTTCAATATTTACTCTAGATATTGCTTAGTTACCACGTGACCTCTTTTTTACAGCCTTATTATCCTCATCGATTCTCAACCTTACTATGAGATCTTCAACAGTCATCTCCTTGCGCTTATGTTTCAAGTAGTTTTTGAAGTCCTTCCACAATGGAGGTAACTTCTCAATAATGGCAGCCACTTGAAAGACATCATTCACAATCAATCCTACATTAAAGATTATGTGAGTATTAAGGAAAAATTTAATATTTCTAACATAGGCATTAAATAAATTTATACCTTCAGCAAGGAGATCGTGGATTATGACCTGCAGTTCTTGAACTTGGGTGACGACGGTCTTACTGTCTATCATCTTATAGTCCAAAAACTTTGCCACAAGGAACTTCTTCATTCCGGCATCCTCTCTTTTGTACTTCTTTTCTAAAGCATCTCAAAGTTCTTTTGAGGTTTTGGCATTATTGTACACATTGTACAGATCATCTTGTAGGCCACTTAGAATATAATTTTTACACAAAATTTGATTGTGTCCATGCTTCTGTTACCAAGAATCGTTCTTCAGGCGGAGTATCATCCGACATAACAAGAACATTCTCATTAATGAACCTCTGCAGACTCAACGTAGTGAGATAGAAGAACATCTTCTGCTGTCATCTCTTAAAGTCGACTCCAGAAAACTTTACAGGTTTCTTAGACAGCACTAAAGCAGCATTTGAACGATTGTGTGCAACCGATGATGTTGCAGCACTTACTGTTGCAGCACTCACTGTTCCAGCATTCACTTGACTTGAATTAGTCATTTTTTCTGTCACAAATGACAGATAATTTTAGTATTTGAAATACTAACAGTAAAGAACAAATCTTTACACAGACTGTTTCTGATTTAACGATAAATTTTTATGTTCTTTTAATCGTTAATCAAATGAATTTTAAAAAATCAAGCAGAGTAGAAAACCATAAAGGTTTTAATCTCCAGAAACCTCAAATACAGAAACTTACTAAATTTCTTAAGATGGTTATAAACCTGTACTTGTAAGGTTAGTCAAAAAACAGAAATAAAAATAAAAAAAAGTAGACAGAAAATAAAAATAATCCGAGTCCACAGAAACTATTGTGTGTCCTTGAGAAATTTAATCCCCTTACTGTACCCGAGGTTATGGATTAATTTCTCCCAAGATAAAACGGATTAATCCTGTTAAAGAAATAGCGGTACCTCAAATTTCTTTAACTTCAGTGAACTTAAGAACATCAACAAGTCACACTGACTCAGACGATCGACACTTTGATTTTGAGAGAAAAATATATGCAGAGAAGGAAAATTTTCAGTGTCTGAAAAAAAAAATAACTTCCTTTTATAGCCATTTTCAGCAAGAAACGTTTCAGACCCATTTTATCCAGAAAGCTGCGTCTTTTGGAAAAAATAACAACTTTTCAGAAAATGTGTCTGTTAGGAAAATAACAACTTTTCGGAAAGAGTAACAACTTTTCAGAATGTTACCGTTACACGCGAATTAATTCTGTTAATAACTAATTAACTAACATTCTGAATTAATTTATAAGAGATAATATTAAGAGGATTTATTTGATTAACAAAAATTGATTAAATGAATTTTGTCCAAAAAATTTATCAATCACATCATTTGCCGAATGCCAATGCCGAAGTCGAAGCCGAGCTAGCGTAGACGGCGCGAGGGGGCACCTTCTTTTATCTCTTTAAGAAGTAAAAGAATTGTTTCCTTATATAAAGAAAACAATTTCCCTTTCTTTTGCCGATATGGGAGAAATGACTTTTCATTTGCACTTTGCAAATGACTTTTCATTTTCCCTCCAAATTATATCCCTCACTTTTCATATTCTCTCCTTTCTTTTTCCATTCACACTTTGCTAAACCCAAAAGCAAGCACCTCACTTAATTTACACCATTTCCCAATCTTAGTTTTTTTACAAGACCGTAGCACTAATACGCACTTGACCACTTTGACTTTTACATCGAATACCACCTTTTACTATCTCGAGTTCGAATTGTTTTTGAGTTCACTTAGTCGTATATGTGTTCGAAGGCACATGTATTACAATTTAAACCTATTCTATTGTCACTAGTCGCATAGGAAACCGAGTTTATAGCTATATCACAAGGCAATTTATAAGTGTCATATAAATAGAACTAGTACACGTAGAATATGGGGTGTTACTGTCTTACCAGTGATACAACCACCAACTGAAGAGGTAAAACTTAACGGTTAATCTTTACTTATTTGACTTCTATTTCATTGACTTTGATTTGGATTATCGCAGAATATTGATAAGTTATAGAAGGTTGTGAAAGAGGGGAATTATTATGGAGCTCAACAAATGTACAAGTCAACTAGTTCCAGGTAACACGGTCATCATTCAATTGAATTTGATACGTGCTCATTATAATAATAATGTCTATATTTATTTCCAGATATGCGTCTGCTGAGAGATACTCCGATGCCTTGAATGTTCTTCAGTCTGGTGCTTGTTTGCAATTAGACTACAATCACTACGATTCTTCTATTAATTAAACAAATGATAAAAGGTAAGTACACTACACCTTTGTTCCCCATTTAGAAAAAGTAACCACTTAGCCTAATAACAAAGCAGAGAGATTGAGGAAATCTGCAAGGTTCTATCTTTTAGTTATCAATCCAACAAACAAAAATAAAAATGGCTTATGTTGCTCTCTCTTCACTTATGTATACATTGAAGCAACTCTTCAAACAAAATGAATCTTTGGTTTGTGAATGTTGTACACAACAACATATCGAATCTCTCTGTCAAAATCTTTCTGCTCTGCAAGATATCCTTGACAATACTACAAAGGATATTGAAACTCTTAAGGCATGTAATTGATCACTAGTATAGCTATCTAAATCTTACTGGTGTTATATTTTTTTTATAACAATAATTAATATATCGAGCTTTATTAGAAATAGGACACTCTAAAACGTGAATTGGAAGATTTCACTGTTGTGTTTAGTGCAAATGATGCGGAGATTTCTAGACCCAAGGCCCTGCTTCAACAGGCCAAATATCAAGGACATGGTACCACCTCATAGACTAAGGAGGAAGTCGATAGGTGAGGGCTGATAATGTTCGGCTTCTTGAATCAATGCCTCACTAAGTGAGGAAGTCAAGTCCCTTACTAAGCAACTCCTTCACGCGCATGCTAATGCCAACTCACGCTTGAATCTTGTTCTGCAATACTTCTCTCCTCGACCCCTTCTGTCCTAAAGAGTGTTTTATTTCCTTTGTCTTTCAGTGTCTTGTCTCCTGTCAATTATTGTAGTGGCAATGTGCATGTCTTTGGCTGAACTTAGTGGTTAGTTTTGTGTTATAAAATCAACATTACAATTTGTCCTATTCTGCTATAATTTTATCTTCTCTATTTTGCATGTATGCTCATGTGTTGTGGTGCTTATGGCTTTGAATTTCTTACATTTTTGCATGATGCTTGTGTATTTTTACTGTTCTCCTTTCAAATAATGTCAAAAGGGGGAATGATGTTGTAAACTGTTTGGCTATTTTTTGCCCTTATCTTTAGCGGACTAAATGATAACCCCAATTAACAAATTCATTAACAAAACCATTAATGACATGTCACTATCCTATTGGCTACCCTAACAACTAATTAAACTAATTAAAAAGACCACAAAATATCCACTAACTCCACCCAAAAGCCCCAGTTTGATGCCATTGCTTGAAGGATTTCTGGCTAATGCATTCTGGGGAAGATTTTCCACAGTTATTGTCTCTTCCACTATCTACCCCCTGGTAATACTTCTTAATAATCGAGAAATTCCCGAGGGTCATTTGTGCTAGTAGGACTAAAGAAATCTTTTGCCTTATTTGTTATTGCCGAGCTTGATTCTCTTGACAATGTCTAGAGTGATCCCGAGTTTGAAACCTTGTGACATTGACCTCTTTCACGAACCTAGAAAGGTACACGAGGTGATTTTCTTCCTCGCGGTCTACTTAATCTCAACTGGTACGGGAGGTCACAAGCAATATGACCATATGAACTTGCAAACCACAAATTTGATTCAATGTTGTAGGAATCATAATTATCCTGAGCAGCTTTAGCCAGCCCAAAATCTCCCAAATGTGCCTCCATGTTTGAGAGCTTTGGAGCTGATCAGTTTGATGATCACTATCCCAAACAAAGAAAGATGAAAATATCCATTTTCAACTGGTGAGGCTTTTGAGTGGAGTGGGTGGGTATTTTATGATTTTTTAAAATTAGTTTAATTAATTGTTAGAGTAGGTAATTGGATAGTGACACGTCATTAATGAATTTGTTAATTGAGGTTATCATTTAGACCGTTAAAGATAAGGGCGAAAAGGAGCCAAAAAGTTTATGTCAGGGGGCATTTTAGTCGCGATAGGTAGATGAAGGATAATTTTGTACCAATTCACATAGTTGAGGGTTATTTTAGGCCCTTTTCTGTTAAAACTTTGAGTATTCTTTTTGTTTTTCCGCCATTGTGGTTAGAGGTTATGGCTGACCTCGATTGGTGTATTAACTTAACAAAAGGCAAACAAAAGGATAAAAAGTGTGTGCACTAACAATTTTAAAATAGAAAAGAAATACCTCAATTGAGCAATTTGATTTTCATGTTTTGTAATGTAAAGTGTATGGGATTGTGTTGTCATACACCTTTGTTACCCATTTAGAAAAAAGTAACCACTTAGCCTCATAGTAAGTCTTTTCTAAGTCTAGAAGATAGCTGGAATCTATTCACTGAAAAGTTATTCAAAAAAGATGCATGTCCTCCACTGTTAAAAGAAACAGGGAAGCATATTGTAAAACAATGTCGAGGATTACCTCTCTCGGTTGTTGTTGTTGCTGGACTTATTGGAAAAATGGACCCAACGCAAGATAATTGGATGAAGGTTGAGGAAAATCTGAACTCATTCCTTGGTACGGTATCTGGATGGTGCCAATCAATTCTTTCTTTCAGCTACAGTTACTTGCCCCAATATTTGAGGTCTTGTTTTCTGTATGTTGGAGGCTTTTCGGAAGACATGGAGATTAACGTTTCCAGGTTGATCAGGTTATGGATTGCTGAGTAATTCGTAAAGGAAAGAAGCAGTAAAAGGTTAGAAGTTGTGGCAGAGGAGTATCTCGAAGAGTTAATTGATAGAAGTCTAATTTTGGCTGGTAAACAAAGGGCTGATGGAAAGATGAAAACATGCAAAATTCACGATCTTCTGCGCCAACTATGCCTAAGAGAAGCTCATACTGAAACTGTTGTACATTTCATGAATGAGAATGTTCCCATGTTGTTAGAAGTCATATATGATCAACGGAGAGTGATCAGTCCATCTAAACTTCAACATCCGCAAGTTTATCCAACAAGGCATAGCAGTGGTATTGCAAGTATAACCCACACCTTTATTACAACAGAAGATAATTATTTCAGAAGGTATAACATTAGTATTACAAGTTCCACTGTTTCACAGTTCAAGTTGCTTAAGGTGTTGGACGTATTATCAGTCTCAAAAGATTTTAGTTGTGTAATACCTCAGCTTGTACATTTGAGATATGTTGCTGCAAATATTGAGAAAGCTCTTTCACTAGCCAAATTGAGAAATCTAGAGACCATAATTCTTGGAAGCCTTGAACCGGCGACTCTGAAGCACCCATTGGATATCTGGAGAATGACAGAGATAAGACATTTGGATATGAAAGAGTTGGTTTTGGTTCTTGTGGAATCAAACTAAATGTAAGATGAATTAATATGAATATTTGGTAGGAAAAATAAAAGTCAAAGATTGTATCTTGGTAGGTGAAATTTAGGCAAACCATAAAATGGTTTCATATTCTTAACCTTGACAATTTTGACACATAGTGATGTCATGGATGACATCAATAGGATGAATTTATTCCTATAAATAGGTAGCTCTTAATTCATTTTCAAATCGTCCTCTCACTTGCCTTCTCACCTTCTAAGGCATTTGTGTTCTCTCTCTTGTAGTATTTCACTTGTATTCTTTGTAAGGTGAAATAAATATTGGTGCAGTTGTTCTTTGGTGGACGTAGGATCATTTTGATCCGAACCACATTAAATATTGTTGTTCTTCCTTGTTCTTTAATTTCACGTTTCCGCTAACAATTGGTATCAGAGCCAAGGTTCTGTCTGAGTATGCTCTGTGGTTGCAGCACAATCTGAACTTCCACATCAGAAAAGGATTACTTTGGTTTTCTGTAGTTTCAAATACATTATAGTAGAAAAGGAAGAACAAGTAAAAGAATGAGTCTCATAAAGTTTGAAATTGATAGATTTAGTGGGCGCAACAACTTCAATATTTGGAAAATCCAGATGATAGCGTTACTGCGGAGGGAAGGTTCAATCCATGCTATTGACGGAAAGTACCCCGATAAGATATCGGATTCCGACAAGGAAAAGATTGAAGGAGATGCATTGAGTGCAATCCAACTGTCCCTTGCACCTAACGTACATTGTGAAGTAAGTACAAGTACCGAAGAGACGGCCAAAGAGTTATGGGAAAAGCTGGAAGGGCTTTACCAGGACCAGTCAATGACAACAAGGATGTTGTTACAACGGCGTCTTCATACATTTAAGATGGATTCAGGTACTTTGTTGCAAGACCATCTAGATGCGTTCAATAAACTTGTGATGGACTTACAAACTGCTGGAATTAAAAAGGATGAGGAGACGCTTGCATGTTCTTTGCTATTTTCATTGACTTCAAAATATCGTGATATTGAGAATTCAATGATGTATAGCAAACAACCTATTAAACTTGAGCAAGTGTGGCAAGCACTAAACTCATGTGATGTGCGGATGCATTTTGAAAGAGACAAAAGTGACGAAGCTAGTGGACTCTTTGTAAGAGGTCGTACTAGCCAACAGGGAAGGAGCAAATCAAAGTACAGATCAAAGTCTCGTGTGAACAAAAAGAATGCGGAATGTTGGGGCTGTCACAAGAAGGGGCACTTTGAACGAGATTGCCCTATGTCGAAGTCCAAAGAAAAGGCGAGCGCATCCATTGTTGAGCAAGTACATGATAATGATAATGATTATGTACTAACAACATCATGCAATAGTGGAGTCTATGACAACAAATGGGTCTTAGACTCTGGTTGTACTCTGCATATGACATTCCGAAAAGATTGGTTCAGCAGCTATGAAACAAGTAGAGGAACTGTATTAATGGGCAATAATGCAACTTGTAAAATAGTTGGCATTGGTTCAGTTCATGTTCGCTGCCATGATGGAATCGTGAGGACTATTACAGAAGTCCGTCATGTTCCTGATCTAAAGAAGAATTTGATCTCCCTGGGTACTTTAGATAAACAAGGCTATAAGTACATGAGTGAAGGAGTAACTATGAAAGTGACTAAAGGGTCTTTAGTCATGTTGAAGGCCAAGCTGGAGGATGGCCTCTACACACTTGCGGGAAGCACCATTATTGGCTCTGTAAATGCATCTACAGTGTAGTTATCTAATGATGACAAGGCAAAATTATGGCACATGAGACTAGGCCATATGAGCGCACGAGGATTGGAGATGTTGAGCAACAGCAACCTTTTAAATGGTGAGAAGATCAGCACACTTGAATTTTGTGAGCACTGCGTCTTAGGGAAGCAGAAAAAGGTCAGCTTCAGCACTGGCAAGCACAAGACGGGAGGGGTGCTAGACTACATCCATTCAGATTTATGGGGTCCCTCTAAGCTTCCATCGAAGGGAGGAAAGAGGTATCTTCTCACATTCATTGATGATTTTTCACGAAAGGTTTGGGTACGTTTCCTGAAGACAAAAAGTGATGCTTTTGAAGCATTTAAAGAGTGGAAGATTTTGGTTGAAAATCAAATGGAGAGGAAAATCAAGTATCTTCGCACGGACAATGGCTTGGAGTTTTGCAGTGAAGAGTTCAATGATTTCTGCAAGGTTCATGGGATCGCAAGACATAAGACGGTCAGGCACACACCACAGCAGAATGGAGTTGCCAAGAGAATGAACAGAACTCTTCTTGAGAAGGCTCGTTGTATGCTCTTACAAGCTAAGATGTCCAAAGTATTTTGGGCTGAAGCAGTTCATACTGCTTCTCATATTGTCAATCGGTCTCCAGCATCAGCGATTGACTTTAAGACTCCGAATGAGGTCTGGTCAGGTGAACCCTCTAACTATTCATACTTGCGAATATTTGGGTGTCCAGCTTATTATCATGTTAATGAAGGTAAGCTTGAACCAAGGGCTAAAAAGGCCATATTCGTAGGGTATGTAGATGGAGTAAAAGGGTACAAACTATGGTGTTTGTCTTTACTCAAATTTGTAGTTAGTAGAGATGTTACCTTTGATGAATCCTCTATACTTGATCCTCGTAAAGTTTCTGTGGAGTTATCTAGAAACGAGAACAACGAGCAGGTGGAGCTACCGGTGGAGCTTACCAAGGAACGGGATCAAGAGACTCAAATTGATGAGTCAAAAGATGCAGATCTTGAAGAACTTGCTTCCAATGAACCATACACAATTGCGAAGGGAAGGGACAAAAGGCAGATACGGAAACTGGAACGTCTTATAGAGCAAGAAAATCTGATTGCACATGCGTTCGTAGCTGCAGAAGAAGAGATTAAGGATCTCGAGCCCTCTTCGTATGTTGAAGCAACTTCTTGCAAAGATGCTGCACAATGGCAGTTAGCCATGATGGAAGAGATGGAGTCTCTTCACAAAAATGAGACATGGGTCTTAGTTAAAAGGCCAAAGGGGATAAGGACAGTTGGATGCAAATGGGTTTACAGAAAGAAAGAAGGTATTCCAGAAGTGGAAGCTGCTAGGTTCAAGGCGAGATTGGTTGCAACGGGTTTCAGTCAGAAGGAGGGAATTGACTACAATGAGATCTTTTCTCCAGTTGTGAAACATAGCTCAATTCGCGTGCTACTAGCATTGGTTGCACAATTTGATTTAGAGCTTCAACAGCTTGATGTCAAAACTGCTTTCTTACATGGTGATCTAGAAGAGACAATCTATATGGATCAGCCTGAAGGTTTCCTAGCTGAAGGAAAAGAAGACCATGTATGCCAACTGAAGAAGTCTTTGTATGGTTTGAAGCAATCCCCTAGACAGTGGTACAAGAGGTTTGATGCATTCATGACTACACATGGATTTTCGAGGAGTGCATTTGATAGTTGTGTGTATCACAAGAAGATGTCTGGTAACTCTATGATTTATCTATTGTTGTATGTTGATGATATGCTTATTGCTGCTAACAACATCACAGAGATAAATATTTTGAAGAAACTGTTGAGCAAGGAATTTGACATGAAGGATATAGGAGTTGCAAAGAAAATCCTTGGAATGGAAATTTCAAGAGAAAATGGTGTTGTACATCTTTCTCAGACGAGGTACATCGGAAAAGTTCTTGAAAGATTCAATATGCATATGAGCAAGCCTGTAAGTACACCGTTAGCTTCTCATTTCAAGCTTTCAGAGTTACAAATGCCTCAATCTATGGATGAGGTGGAGCATATGTCAAAGGTTCCTTATGCGAGTGCAGTTGGTAGCATTATGTATGCTATGGCATGCACATGTCCAGATATTGCCCAATCTGTAAGTGTGATAAGCAAGTACATGGCAAATCCAGGAAAAAGGCACTGGGAAGCTGTCAAGTGGATATTGAGATATCTCAAAGGAGCTTCTGATGTTGGCCTAACCTTCCGGATAAGTGAAGGTATTTCAGTTCTCGGTTATGTAGATTCTGACTATGCAGGGGATCTTGATCGAAGGAGGTCCACAACTGGATACATCTTTACTCTCGTCGGTAGTGTCGTTAGTTGGAAATCGACTTTACAGTCGATTGTCGCTTTGTCTACAACAGAAGCAGAATATATGGCAGCAACGGAGGCAGTGAAAGAAGTTATCTGGTTGAAAGGTTTGGTGGCAGAATTGAGTTCGGTTCAGCTTGAATCAATTCTAAAATGTGATAGTCAAAGTGCTATTCATTTGATTAAAAATCAAAGATTTCATGAGCGCACCAAACACATTGATGTCAGATTTCATTTTATTCGAGATGTCGTAGAAAAGGGAGCTATCAAGGTTGAGAAGGTTATCACAGACGATAACGCTGCAGACATGTTGACCAAAATAGTCCCGCTTGCCAAGTTTGCACACTGCAAGGACTTGGCGGGAGTATGCATCAATTGATGCAACTCTAAGAGAACAACTGCTAGGTGGAGCTGGTATGTTCAACAAAGGTTTGATTCTTCTTGTTTCTTACAATGGGATTGCCCAGTAAGCTTAGAAGTTTTGGCCGGAGTTGTTTATACGCATGCTTGGAACACAAACCAAGGTGGAGATTGAAAGAGTTGGTTTTGGTTCTTGTGGAATCAAACTAAATGGAAGATGAATTAATATGAATATTTGGTAGGAAGAATAAAAGTCAAAGATTGTATCTTGGTAGGTGAAATTTAGGCAAACCATAAAATGGTTTCATATTCTTAACCTTGACAATTTTGACACATAGTGATGTCATGGATGACATCAATAGGATAAATTTATTCCTATAAATAGGTAGCTCTTAATTCATTTTCAAATCGTCCTCTCACTTGCCTTCTCACCTTCTAAGGCATTTGTGTTCTCTCTCTTGTAGTATTTCACTTGTATTCTTTGTAAGATGAAATAAATATTGGTGCAGTTGTTCTTTGGTGGACGTAGGATCATTTTGATCCGAACCACGTTAAATATTGTTGTTCTTCCTTGTTCTTTAATTTCACATTTCCGCTAACAGGATATTATATATATGTAATCCTCTTCTGGTTGAAAATCATATGACACAATATATATCTGATCCTCTTGAATTTGAACAACCTTTGTTTCTCAATAACTTGCAAACACTTCATCTCCATGAGTCTTCTTTTGTTTCCGAAATCATAAGAAGAACTCCCAATCTAAAAAAGCTAAAGATTTTAGATACTTCTGGCCATCCTTACTGGCATGATATTCTTTATTCTCTCGAGATGGAGACGCTACACATCGAGCTGGATTTCCTAAGGGACAGAGCTGAAACTGTCCCGAAACCATTGACCTGATGATTTTTTTTGGGGATAATTTCCATCCTAATCTCAAGAAGTTGACATTAACATTTACTAGATTACCGTGGGATGTTATAAATTTGTTGGCAAATTTACCGAACCTTGAGGTGCTCAAAACGAATACTGCATTCAATGGAACTGATTGGAAACTAGACGAAGATGTTGTGTTTCGCAAATTAAAATATCTACGAATCAAATCTGAATGTCTAGTAAGGTGGGAAGCAGATAGTGATAATTTTCCAGTGCTTGAGAAACTATTACTCTATGGGTTGGATGTATTGGAAGAGATTCCTGAGAGTATTGGAGAAATAACGACAATAAAATTGATCCAAATACACCGTTATGGAATGGAAAATGGCTCTGGTGTAGACAATAGTGCAAAAAAAATAATTCAAGAAGAGCAAGAAAGCTTGGGAAATTATGAGCTTCAAGTTCAAATTATTTAGGTATGTTAAAATTTTCATCTTTCAGTATTATCCGAAATACATAAACTTCATATCCTGATTCATTAACGTTGAGTCATTATGGAACGAAGTGCTAATGTAGAATTCTTTCATTTAATTTTAATGCAGAAACTTGTGCTTCTATATAGAATTTTGAATCTTTGATCCTAAAAGGTGTTCTTGAGAGTTTATGCTTGAATTTTTTCTTTCTTATTCGTATTAAGAGTTGTATTGGAGCTTGTGATAGTTAGATTCCCAGAATGTTTGAACATTTTGGATACTTGATTTGCACTATGTGGTGAGAGGTTATGGCTGACTCAATTGTATTTTCAATCCTAGCAGGAATTGATTGAGAGGACCATCACTATTTTTATGTATGGGTATATAACTAAATACCAATATTCTAGTTCTAGCAGCTAGAACTAGAATATTGATATATTACATGAAGGTATTTAAATTGTTCAAAGTGAGTGGTTGTGGACTCGTTCACGGCTAAAATAAATGACAGTTTAAGTGAGCCTTCAATATAATGTAAGTTGTTTGTCATAGGAAGTCCAGTGGTTTGGAGCCAAAAGAGTCATTTTGAAGCTAAAATGCTAAAAGGGACAACAAATTTGGCAATTAACCAACATAGACAAACCACTGGTTGGAAAATAGTGATGGCCTCCTTCTAGATCCGTCTTTAAATGGTTGGAAACTTTATTGGGAGTTAAAATTGTATGTCAAGTCAAAATAGGATAAACAAATAGATCTAAGTGGTCTATTACTCCATTTTGGTATCGGAAAAGAAAAGTTGTAACGTGACCTATAAATTACTCTCATTAGTATGTACAATATATTATACAACAAAGATATTGCACATTCAATTCTTAATTTCCAATGGCGGGATTATCGTGGAAGAGAGGCAGAACTCTTCGTGAAGGTGGATTTGGAGCCGTCTCGTTAGCTTCTACCTCAAATGCACTATTTTGTGGTGTTACTCTCCCCTCTCTCATTGTTCTCAAATCCTGCGACTTCAATGCTTCTTAATTGTTGAAAGAAGAAGTCGAAATCCTCCTAATGTTCAAACATTCTCCTTACATTGTTCTCTGTTTCGGAGTTAATGTCTCTTTTGAAGATAACTTCGATCTTTACAACTGATTGCTCGAGTATGCTTTCGGAGGAAGCCTTGCTGATCGTCTTCAGAACTGCAATTCACTGTTTGAGTTTGAAGTTAAGAAACACAGGAAGAATGTTCTTTTAGGGCTTAGTCGCATTCACAACAATGGAATTATTTACTGTGACATCAAGCCTGGCAATATTCTCCTTGTGGCCTGTGGGCATGGACAAAACTGCCAAGATTGCTGATTTCAGGCTCTCCGTGACCTTGGAACAGGGCATGAACCAAAAACAGGAAGTTATCAGGGGAACAGAAAGGTTTATGGCATCAAAATCCGTGATTAACACTGAGTATAGCCTACATGTTGATATTTGGGCTCTTGGATGTACTGTCTATGAGCTGATTAAGGGACACTGCTGTGGGAAGATGCAGATGGTGATTATGTGTTGGACAAAATTGAGTTTGAGGAACCAAAGTTTCAGAATTCAAAGTTGTCAAATGAGGCTCAAGATTTTCTGGGAAAATGTCTTGTGAAGAATCGGAGCACGCGTTGGACTGTGGACCAGCTCTTGAACTATACTTTTCTGCAAAACATCCAAAGTAGCCAACACAGCAATAACAAGGAAGAAGAAAATTGATTCAATGTCCCTTCTACACAAACCAATCCAGAAGATAAAACTCAAGATCGGCCGTCATAAATTCTCAAGGCAATTGCTGGATTCGAAGCCCCTTCTAGACAAACCAATCAAGAAGATAACATTCAAGATCGGCAATCATATACTCGTGAGGCATTTCCCAGATCGTAAGGAAGTAGAGAATGAAACTTGTGGAAGGGTACTGACAATAGATAGGTAGAAGCATATAAGAAGAAAATAATAAATATGAAGAATTGTCACTAGTAAAAATAAGTTCAAGCAAGTAAGAAAACACTTATCATATATCATATCATATCATATTATATTATAAGTGGGAAAATTCAAAGCTCAAAGTTGAATTACCATTTTATCCTTATATTAAAATAAAAATATAATTAAATATTTAATAAATAACCCATTTAGATTGGTGCATGAATCAAATTCACATTAATAATTAATTACTCTATTACTGTAAAAATCAGGAGTATTTGAAGAGTTTTTCCATTAAATAAATTTGATATGGACTAAAATCACTGATAATTTAATGCAAATTAATTATCTACTCAAAGGTCATCCTAGCTACTACTATAAATTGCCTAGCATGACCTTCATGTAAATGACAAGAGGAGGATGAGAGATTATCATGCAAAAATGAACTTTGCAAAATCATTTTGTATGTGCAGTAATTTTTTTTGTTTTTTTTTATCCGCTCCTTTTTGTTTGTCCTAAGTATTATATATATATTTCCTTTTTAAATATTTTGATGTACTTTCTTATGATTTTGCTTTTTTATTAGAATATTTTGTGTCCTACATGAAGAAATTAGTCATATACAATTCATGTTTTACTATGTTTCTTAATTACTGATGAAATTCATATTAATGAAAGATTAATCAGTTCATTTGACATGCTTATTTGGCTCTCGATAGAGAGTTCTACTTTAGTATAAATATATTTTTGAAATTATTATTTATGAGTAGTGAGAGGAATGACTAAATGAGAAATCAAATATGATTGTTTTATACATATATAAAAAAAAGAATCCATATCCTAAAATAAAATGGCCCAGCTAACTGGAGATAAAGAATGGATCATACTCTATATAGTATATATGTGATTTTGAGGTTGTATTTTTATTTAAACTTTTTTTCGTTTATATGTATAATTTATTGATCTTTTTAGTATATTATTTGTGCGTTGGAACATTCATTCCTCAAATTGATCATATATGTAGAATAAGTCATTTTGAAAAGTTTATATTGCTCAATTTATATTAACCATTTAAAGAGAAATTTTATGAAAAAAAGAATATTATTCTTTTCTCTTCGTACTTCTCTAAGGTTAAAAAGAAGACGTATATATGATATAATGATAAAAGTAATTGACATATTAATTATGGTGATGGCTGCAAGTGTGTTTTGTAATATACCAAGTATTTATATCATAAACTTACAACGTACCACATTGACGAAATCTTTTAGAATTTATAAATTTTATGTATCAAACGTCTATCTACTGTGATAATAAGCTATTTATTCCTGATGTAAAATTTTAACTATAGCTGAAAAATTGTCAAACTCTTATCTATAGATTATTGACTGGAGCTGGACCCATAAATAGTTAAGTAGTATTATTGTCCAAACTAGAATGTCTACTTTTGCCTTAAAGATATTATTTTATTTATGATAATGTGATATTCTTCTGCTTAATTATTGAATGTTAATTATTTATCATACACATAATTTTTTAAAATTAAAAGTTCATTGTGAAGAGTCATTCTCCACTATTTATGTAAAAACACTTTGAGAATTAAATTTTTAATATGCTTTTTAAGAACCAATTTACTAAGATTGATATTATCATCGAAGGAAATTGCACTATTTAAAATGAGAAGAAAGAGAATGAGAGAAGGATAACAAAAAAATAACTAGATATATCATCTATTTAATGTTCTTCTTCATATTATATTTATTATTTAGTGAATAAAAGATAAATGGTACTGTTGTTAATTTCAACATCTTTTTTATTACTCAACTTTTTAGTATATAAAAATTTAATAATAATAAGGGACAAACGTGCAAGGCACATTCTCAGAAACTAGTATTATTATAAGCATGAAGCCTTACAGATAAAAGTTGAAAGACCAATTTACCCCTAAATATCAAAATATTGAACCACATTTATCATTTAATAATTAAATAATTCTCTTAACCAATTTGTAAAAAAAAACGTAAAACAATTAAAAACAATTAAAACGTCTTTTCAAATTTCTGCCATTATTGTGCTCTACATTTACCAATGCAAATTTTACCAAATATTGTTATTTAATCTTTAAAAATAAGTTATCCCTTCAATATTAACTACAATGTTGTAAAACATTTCATATCCATGGTTACTAATTTAATGAAAAAATCCAAAAGTCTGTAACTGATCCATTAGTTATGTAAATATTACATGGATATTAAGATGTAAAACATAACTGAAATAAAACTTGAGTGGCCAAAACGGAAGATCAAATGAAGAAAGAGATTACTCTTGATGAAATTTGACGAATCGAATAAGCCGAGGGAAGAAAAGATATGTAATAGATTCAACGTTTGGAGAGAAAATTCCTGAAGAATGGACCATGTGATTCTTACGTACTTGTATTATTATTAGTGAGAAGCTCCAACATTAAAAATTAGATTACCATTTTGCTCCTAGACTAAATAAAAATATTATAAAACATGTAAATAATAAAATATTAAATAATTAAAAGTTGAGTAATCATTTTAAAAAACAAGCTATTTATCCGTAATTTAACTACATTGATAGAAATCTTTCATCTCCCCATTAATTAACTTAATACAGATTAATTGAACTCAATTTATAATCCTATTGATTCATATCTCACATTGACTATTTTTTTTCTTGAGCTTCCAAAAGTTATATGAACTTTTCATGTTCCTTGTCAAATAGAATTGGAGTAATATATAGTGCATGTGCAGTTATTTTCTACAACTCAAGTCACATTAATCTTTCATCATTAATCTTTATATAATACTAACCAAAAAGGAAATGATGCCACATAAAACGGGACGGAGAGAATATATAGATCATTAGCAGCTATATTCCATAAAAGTTTGAATATATAAATATATATTGTTGATTGGTAACTACTTTATTCCTCTTATGTTCATTTTAGTTCTCAACAATATATATTTAATATATGAAGATTTCCTTCAGTTTGCTAAATATCTTATTTATTTTTCTATATTTCAATTTTATTCGGCAATTGTGCGCCCTCTTACTTCTCAGCATCAGGTACATAATGGATATGCTATTTACAACTCTCTCTCTCTCTCTTTTTTAATCAATTTTATTATTTCACATACATAAAATATAGTTTGTACGAAATGTGATATAGAAATAAGATTTTTGAGATTTGAGAAATTGTCTTAATAATTTTCAGGATATTTAGATCTTATACTTTTTAACATCTTTTACATATTTTAACTTTTTATGTCAAGTCTCTTGTTCTTTAATAAGGATAAATTCTTATTATATTTCGTAATGCAATTATACTTAAACAATAAAAGTAATACTCTTCTGTCAATTTTTCATATGAAAGAAAATGTTCTTGAATAGAGATTGATTCTTATTATATTTCGTAATACAATTATATTTCAACCATACAAATAATATTATTATGTTAAAGAAATCCTAATCTTGAATCAAAGAAATGATACATGCAGGTGCAATTGTAATTAATATATATTGATTCAATTTTATCTTCATCATAATATAATTACTACTTTTTTTTAGGTGTATACCATAAAATTGACAATGATATTCTAGCCATATTAAAGAAGACATATGTTGATCAACTTTTTGTTCAACATTTGCAAAATATTACTTTCATTCGACAACAACTTCTTGTTATGCATACGACTATAAGAGGAGAAATTCTCAAATTTTGAAAAAATATAAAGAAGTTTTATAATGATAATAATATGGGATATACGTGCAGAGCACGTTCCCAAAGACTAGTATTATTATAAGTGGGAAGCTCCAAAGTAAAAGTTAAATTACCATTTTGCCCTTCTTAAGATGGGAGATGTTCTACCAATTTGTACTTTAAAAACACATATTTCCTTCATATTTTAATGGTGAAGTTGTAGACCAGAATCTTGGAGATTCTACGGCTTTCCTTGGGAGTAATTTTCTGGAGAATAAGTGGTAAAGAAGATGTGATGAGCTTGAGTGCTTTACAAGTAGCTTCTGGACGTTTTCACTTCATAAAATAGAGAAATAATATGGTCCTTTACTTTAAGAAGCCGGTGCATCACCTTCTTAATTTCTGCCACAAGTTTTTAAGTAGGTGCATCACCTACTTACTCTTTTCACTTAAATGCAGACACTTATTCTAGTAGGCGCATCATCTACTTGCCCTTTTTTTAAAAAAATTCAGTCCACTAATTCTAAGTAGGTGCATCACCTACTTGCCCCTTTTAACTTAAAATGCAGTCCACTAATTCTAAGTAGTTGTATCACCTACTAGCATAGTTTAGTTAAGCAAGCACCACACTTATTTTACACCATTTTCCCAATCTTAGTTTCTTTACAAGACCGTAGAACTAATACGCACTTGACCACTTTGACTTTTACATCGAATACCACCTTTTACTATCTCGAGTTTGAATTGTTTTTGAGTTTACTTAGTCGTATATGTGTTGGAAGGCACATGTATTACAACTTTAAACCTATTCTATTGTCACTAGTCGCATAGGAAACCGAGTTCATAACTATATCACAAGGCAATTTATAAGTGTCATATAACTAGAATTAGTACACGTAGAATATGGGGTGTTACTGTCTTACCAGTGATACAACCACCAGTTCAAGAGGTAAAACTTAATGATTAATCTTTACTTATTTGACTTCTATTTCATTGACTTTGATTTGGATTATCGCAGAATATTGATAAGTTATAGAAGGTTGTGAAAGAGGAGAATATTATGTAGCTCAACAAATGTACAAGTCTACTAGTGCCACGTAACACGGTCATCATTCAATTGAATTTGATACGTGCTCATTATAATAATAATCTCTATATTTATTTCCAGATATGCGTCTGCTGAGAGATGCTCCGATGCCTTGAATGTTCTTCAATCTGGTGCTTGTTTGTAATTAGACAAGGCCCAGGTTAATGTTATGTTCTGTTTTTCTTTTTCTCTTGTATGGTAAATTCAGAGGCGAAGCTAGAATTATAGTCTTGTGGGTTCTGAATTTTATATGGATGATAATAACTAAGTTCAAAACTTAATATTTGTATATATTTGATAATTTTTTGTAATATAAATATACTATTGAGCAAAAGTTATTGGGTTTGGCTGAACGTGTACCTGGTATTCTAGCTCTGTTTGGACTACAATCACTATGATTCTTCTATTGATCAAACAAATGATAAAAGGTAAGTACACTACACCTTTTTTCCCCATTTAGAAAAAGTAACCACTTAGCCTAAACAAAGCAGAGAGATTGAGGAAATCTGCAAGGTTCTATCTTTTAGTTATCAATCCAACAAACAAAAATAAAAATGGCTTACGCTGCTCTCTCTTCACTTATGTATACATTGAAGTAACTCTTCAAACATAATGAATCTTTGGTTTGTGAATGTTGTACACAACAATATGTCGAATCTCTCTGTTAAAATCTTTCTGCTCTGCAAGATATCCTTGACAATACTACAAAGGATAATGAAACTGTTAAGGCATGTAATTGATCACTAGTATAGCTATCTAAATCTTACTGGTGTTATATTTTTTTTATAACAATATTAATATATCGAGTTTCTATTCCATGGTAAAGAGGAACAGGAATGTAGTATACAAAGCGGAAGATAGAGTTGATTCAAGTCTAAGAAACATCCTTCTAGCATATCATGAGGATAACCGACAAAAGGCTTGTAGATCCTTTTACGAAGAATTGTTGAACGTTGAAGAACAAGTTTATTTTCTCAACAAAGAGGTGATGGTGATCGATGTTAGCAAGCATGGAAGCAAATCTTTAGAAGACCTGATGATTCTAAGCATGGAATAGCTTATGGGTACCTCCTGAATCATGTGTTCGATCACTTAGGGGTGCCTCTTGGCAGAGGAGTTGCAGGGACAACAAAACAGACATTTTTTACAGATACACTCTTGGAATGTGGGTGTGTAGAGGGTAACGTAAAGGCTAAGTCTCATGTCTCCGAGTTCATTAGAAACAGGACACTCTCAAGCGTGAATTGGAAGATTTCACTGTTGTGTTTAGTGCAACTAATGCGGAGATTGCTAGACCCAAGGCCCTGCTTCAATGGGACAAATCTCAAGGACATGGTACCACCTCATAGACTAAAGAGGAAGTGGATAGGTGAGGGGCTTTTCAGTTTTATGCTGAATCTCTCAAAGTGAGAGTCTTTCCATTATATAGAGAGAATAAAGATTACACATCCCTAAAGATCCGTCATTTCTATCCCTAAAGATCAGCTATTCTATCTCTACATATCTGCTATTCAATCCCTCCAAATCCTCTATTCTATCACAATATTTATTCCTTTGATTCTACAACAAATCTATATGATCATGCTAATTTATATCACTATCTAATTACATTAATATATACAATTATTTAGATTTTTATCATGCTAACATCCACCCTCAAATTGATGCCGGTGGATCAAGAAGCATCAATTTGCTTACCAAAAACTGATGGTGTTGTCGTGCCATAGATTTTATAAACGCATCAGCTATTTGAAGATCACTGGATACATGTGGAAGAGTAATGACTCATTTATCTACAACTTCTCGTATATAATGACAATCTACTTCGATGTGTTTGGTCCTCTCATGAAAAACTGGATAAGTAGCAATCTGAATAGCACTTGTATTATCAGCATGGAGAGGAGTAGGATGAGATTGAGGAAATCCAATCTCAGCAAGTAATCCACGAAGCCATACAACCTCAGAGCAAGCAGTAGACATGGATCGATATTTAGCTTCTATTGAAGATTTTGACACACGATCTTGCTTTTTACTCTTCCAAGATATCAATGACTCTCCAAGAAACATGCACCAACCAGTGATTGAACGACGAGCATCAGGACATCCCCCCCAGTCAGAATCACTAAAAGCATTAAGACGAATAGGAGAACCACTTGGAAAGAAGAATCACGAGTAAATGTTCCTAGAAGATACCGAATGATGCGACGAATAGCCACCAGGTGGAGATGACGGGGAGATTGCATAAACTGACTAACTTGTTGAACTGCAAAAGAGATATCAGGCCGAGTAATAGTAAGGTAATTTAGACTCCCAACTAATTGTCGAAACATAGTTGGATCAGGAAGAATATCGCTTTCCTCACGACGATACTTCACATTCAATTCCAATGGAGTATCTACGGAGGAGGAATCTTGAAGACCAGCCAAAGAAATCAGATCCTGAGCATATTTGTGTTGGTTTAGAAACACATCTGAAGCAACATTATGAACTTCCAAACCCAAAAAATATGTAAGAGTACCAAGATCTTTCATATGAAAAGAATCTTTAAGTTGTTGTTGGAGGCTAGTGATTAGTGAAGAATCGCTTCCTGTGATAATAATGTCATCTACATACACCAAAAGAAGAACACAAGCTGTAGATGTTTTTTGAAGAAACAAAGATGAGTCATATTTGCTCTGCTCAAAAGAAAATTGTAGCAAAGTAGATCGGAACTTATCAAACCAAGCTCTTGGAGCTTGTTTTAATCCATACAAAGACCGCTTCAACTTGCGTACATCTGATGTAGGCGATAAGAACAAACCAGGTGGAGGTTTCATATAAATATCTTCTTTGAGATTACCATGGAGAAAAACATTTTTGACATCCATTTGATAAAGAGACCATTTTTGTGAAGCAGCAATGGCAATAATAGTTCGCACCGTAGTCATTTTTGCTACGGGTGCAAAAGTCTCCTCATAGTTCACCCCATACTCTTGTCTGTTATCAAGAACAAACAATCGAGCTTTGTATCGATCAAGAGTTCCATCATAATGGAGTTTGACTGAATAAACCCATTTACATCCAATAGAGCGGACATTTGAAGGACATAAAACAATGTCCCATGTGTCATTTTCTTTAATAGCCAAAAGTTCTTCCTCCATTGCTTTCTGCCAACAGTCATGCTTGGAAGCTTGTGAGTAACAAGTTGGAACAGAAATGTTAGATAAAGTAGAGGAAAATCCATAACAATTGGGAGTACGCGATACTCTGGTAGAGCGCCTAGTAGGCTCAAGAGGACCAAATCATTTGAAGAATTCTCAGATTCTAGTTGTGGTACAGTTTCAGGCGGCGGATCAGTGTCGGGATAGGATAAAGTTGGCCGACTTCGTTCATACACAAATCCAAGTTTGAACCTCTTAAAAGAAGATGATAAATCTTCAAAATTAGGAAGAACAGGAGAAGCAGAAGATGAATCGACAATCATAGGAAAGAAATATTGATTCTCAAAGAAAACAACATTTCTAGAAATATGAAATTTGTGAGAACATGGATCATAGCAAATAAAACCTTTTTGTGAAGTACTATAACACATAAAAACACATTTAGTAGATTGTAAGAAAGTTTATTGTGCTGCGAAGGAGGCAAATGCACAAAACAAACACAACCAAATGTATAAAACTCACTATAGTTAGGATTTTGGTGATAAAGACGAAAATATGGAGACTCAAGATTTAGCACTTTAGATGGCAATCTATTAATTAAATAGACAGCAATAGACAAAGCTTCCACCCAATGTTTAGATGGTACAGAGGACTCAATCAACAAAGTACGAGTGAAATCTAAAAGATGGCGATTTTTACGTTCAGCAACTCCATTTTTTGTGGTGTATATGGGCAAGAACGTTTTGAGACAATTCCTTTGTCAAGTAAGAATTTTTTGAATTCATAAGACATATATTCTCCACCAGAATCAGATCTTAATAATTTGATGCACGTAGAAAATTGAGTCTCAATGTAAGCCAAAAATATCTTGAACATGGAAAATACCTCAGATTTGGATCGAAGAAAATACACCCACATAAATCGATTATAATCATCTATGAATGTCATAAAGTATTTGAAATGAGCATGAGAAATAATTGGTGAAATTCCCCAAACATCACTATGAATGACATGAAAACACTTAGTAGCACGACTACCAAAATTAGGAAAAGGAAGAGTTTTACTTTTGCCTAATTTATAAGTAGAACAATCAACGGAAGCAACTAAAATTTGATTTTTATTTCCAATAAACCAGAATTTGATAAATGAGACAACACAACAGAATTTGGATGTCCTATACGCTTATGCCAAATATCAGTCTTACTAGAAGTAAAAGTACAAGCAAAAGATAGAACAGGGGGAATGGAAAAGTGTATAGGAAACAATCGTCCAACTTTAGGCCCCTTCGTGATTATCGTCCCCGACACCTGATCCTGCACAAGACAACCATTACGAGAAAAATTCACATCACAATTGTTATCTACCAATTGTCCAACTGAAATAAGACTAGTTGAGAGCTTTGGTGAAACAAAAACATTCTTGAAAGTTGGAGTAATATCCCCAACCTTGGTAATGGGTAAATTACTACCATTTGCAATCTGTATTTGTGATGGACCTTGATACTTACGAATATTTTTTAGGATGCTCGTTGAGTTGGTCATATGATTGGAAGCACCTGAATCAACAATCCAAAAATTAGATGTAACATCATTACCTTGTAATCCCAATGCTGAAAAGGCTGACACGATCATTTGTTGAACCATTTCAGGAGTAAGAACTTGTCCTGAAGATGAGTTATCAATAGTGGAACCATTTATCCCAGCTTGAAAAGCGTTGACCCTACGATTTTGAGGGCGCGTGGGACACTCTTTGATAATGTGTCCTTGTTGTTTACAATAATTACAGAACTTCTTGCTACAATTCCTAGCAATATGCCCATATTCCTTGCAACTGTACCATTGAGTTCTACTCATATCCCTGCACTTTCCTTTACCTTGAGCAGCAAATGCAACAGTGACATCATTTTCCTTCTTGAAAGCATTTTTTGTGACAAGACATTGCTCTTTACGAAGTAATTCCCTAAAGCAAACATCCAAAGAGGGAGACGGGTCACGATTCATCAAGTTAGAGCGAACACTCTCAAAGTCAGAGCGTAATTTCATAAAAAATTAGTCTCGCTTGCTTTGCTCATGAACTCCCTGAATCACTGATAGAGATTTAGTAGGTATTTTGGCATAGACAATATCCGTAAATTCAGCCCATCAGTTCTGAAATCCAGAAAAATATTCCTGAACTGAAAGACCTTCTTGAGAGTAATTAGAAATTTCATACTCTAACTGAAAGCATCTTGCGCTATTATCTTGGTTGTAAACCTTTTGTAAGTAATCCCACATGGCGTTGGCTGTTTTATATGGCCTGAGATTAAGAACAATAAGAGGGTCAATTAACCCTAGAATCTATGTCATCACCCGAGCATCTTTAATCTTCCATTCACGTAGCTTTGTTGTATCAGTAGGAGCAGGATCGCTTCCATATATATGGCCCACAGTTCTTTGCCGGTGACAAATAACTAGAACTGAAACTCCCAAGAAGAATAACTTTGAAACGAACACTGAATGATTCAAAGTGATGTGAATTCATGCTTTTGAGTAGCTATGAAAACTACAAGAACTCACGAAAGCAACTAGAATGACCAAGAGCAAAAGTCCTAGGTGGTAGGACTGATTGTTGACAAACAATCAACAAAAAACCAAGATGTTCAAAAAATTAGAAGGAACCACAGAGACTCTATGAAACAAGACAGCCAAGAGAAGGCTCTAATACCATGTCAGTTTTCTGCTGAATCTCTCTCAAAGTGAGAGTCTTTCCATTATATAGATAGAATAAGATTACACATCCTAAAGATCCGTCATTTCTATCCCTAAAGATCAACTATTCTATCTCTACAAATCTGCTATTCAATCCCTCCAAATCCGCTATTCTATCACAATATTTATTCCTTTGATTCTACAACAAATCTATATGATCATGCTAATTTATATCACTATCTAATTACATTAATATATACAATTATTTAGATTTTTATCATGCTAACAGGGCTGAGGGCTGATAATGTTCGGCTTCTTGAATCAATGCCTCAATGAGTGAGGAAGTCAAGTCCCTCACTAAGCAACTCCTTCACGCGCATGCTAATTCCAACTCACGCTTGAATCTCGTTCTGCAATACTTCTCTCCTCGACCCCCTCTGTCCTAAAGAGTTTGTCTTATTTCCTTTGTCTTTCAGTATGTTGTCTCCTGTCAATTATTGTAGTGGCAATGTGCATGTCTTTGGCTGAACTTAGTGGTTAGTTTTGTGTTATAAAATCAACATTACAATTTGTCCTATTCTGCTATAATTTTATCTTCTCTATTTTGCATGTATGCTCATGTGTTGTGGTGCCTATGGCTTTGAATTTTTTACAGTTTTGCATGATGCTTGTGTATTTTTACTGTTCTCCGTTCAAATAATGTCAAAAGGGGGAATGATGTTGTAACCTGTTTGGCTATCTTTTGCCCTTATCTTTAGCGGACTAAATGATAACCCCAATTAACAAATTCATTAACAAAACCATTAATGACATGTCACTATCCTATTGGCTACCCTAACAATTAATTAAACTAATTAAAAAGACCACAAAATATCCACTCACTCCACCCAAAAGCCCCAGTTTGATGCCATTGCTTGAAGGATTTCTGGCTGATGCATTCTTGGAAGATTTTCCACAGTTATTGTCTCTTCCACTGTATACCCCCTGGTAATACTTCTTAATAATCGAGAAATTCCCGAGGATCATTTGTGCTAGAAGGACTAAAGAAATAATCTTTTGCCTTATTTGTTGTTGCCGAGCTTGATTCTCTTGACAATGTCTAGAGTGATCCCGAGTTTGAAACCTTGTGACATTGACCTCTTTCACGAACCTAGAAAGGTACACGAGGTGATTTTCTTCCTCGCGGTCTACTTAATCTCAACTGGTACGGGAGGTCACAAGCAATATGACCATATGAACTTGCAAACCACAAATTTGATTCAATGTTGTAGGAATCATAATTATCCTGAGCAGCTTTAGCCAGCCCAAAATCTCCCAAATGTGCCTCCATGTTTGAGAGCTTTGGAGCTGATCAGTTTGATGATCACTATCCCAAACAAAGAAAGATGAAAATATCCATTTTCAACTGGTGAGGCTTTTGAGTGGAGTGGGTGGGTATTTTATGATTTTTTAAAATTAGTTTAATTAATTGTTAGAGTAGGTAATTGGATAGTGACACGTCATTAATGAATTTGTTAATTGAGGTTATCATTTAGACCGTTAAAGATAAGGGCGAAAAGGAGCCAAAAAGTTTATGTCAGGGGGCATTTTAGTCGCGATAGGTAGATGAAGGATAATTTTGTACCAATTCACATAGTTGAGGGTTATTTTAGGCCCTTTTCTGTTAAAACTTTGAGTATTCTTTTTGTTTTTCCGCCATTGTGGTTAGAGGTTATGGCTGACCTCGATTGGTGTATTAACGATAAGTCCATACAAGAGAAAGAACATTAGAACATCTCCTCTAAGGATGAAATAGGCACCATCCTATAAAAACAGAACAAAAGGCAAACAAAAGGATAAAAAGTGAGTGCACTAACAATTTTAAAATAGAAAAGAAATACCTCAATTGAGCAATTTGATTTTCTTGTTTTCTAATGTAAAGTGTATAGGATTGTGTTCTCATACATCTTTGTTACCCATTTAGAAAAAAGTAACCACTTAGCCTAATAACAAAGCAGAGAGATTAAATCTACAAGGGTCTATCTTTTCGTTATCAATCCAGCAAACAAAAAGAAATGGCTTATGCTGCTCTTTCTTCACTTATGTATACATTGAAGCAACTCTTCAAACATAATGAATCTTTGGTTAGTGAATATTGTATACAACAACATATCGAATATGTATATCAATATCTTTCTTCTCTTCAAGATTTCCTTGACGATACTACAAAGGATATTGAAACTCTTAAGGTATGCAATTGATCACTAGTTTAGTTATACAAATCTTACTGGTGTTATATGTTTTTTAAAAAAAAAACAATAATTAATTTATCGAGTTTCAATTCCAAGGTTGTAGAAAAAAATTCAGGAATGTAATATACAAAGCGGAAGATAGAGTTGATTCAAGTCTAAGAAACATCCTTCTAGCAGATCACGAGGACAAGCGGCAAAAGTCTTGTAGATCCTTTTATGAAGAATTGTTGAAAGTTGAAGAACAAGTTTGTTTTCTCAACAAAGAGGTGATGGTGATCGATGTTAACAAACATGGAAGAAAATCTGTAGAATTAGCAACAACTTCCTCCTCAGCAGACAAAAGTACAGCTGAGGAAAATACTATTGTTGGGATAGAGGATGACTTTAACACCATACTTGATCGTCTCACTGCCCAAACAGACGAGTTAACCATCATACCAATTTTTGGTATGGGCGGTATAGGTAAGACAACTCTTGCCAGAAAACTTTATGATGATTCATCTATTCGTTGTCGATTTGATAAACATGTATGGGTCACTATCTCTGAAGAATACAATGAGAGACAAATGCTTCTTAAAATTGTGTCTTCAACATTAGTATTACAAGTTCCACTGTTTCACAGTTCAAGTTACTTAAGGTGTTGGACGTATTATCAGTTTGGAAAGATTTCGGTTGTATAATACCTCAGCTTGTACATTTGAGATATGTTGCTTCAAATATTGAGAAAGCTTTTTCACTAGCCAAATTGAGAAATCTAGAGACCATAATTCTTGAAAGCCTTGAACCGGCGACTCTGAAGCACCCACTGGATATCTGGAGAATGACAGAGATAAGACATTTGGATATTAGTTATCCAATATATATATGTAATCCTCTTCTGGTAGAAAATCATATGACATTATATATATCTGATCCTCTCGAATTAGAACAACCTTTGTTTCTCAATAACTTGCAAGCACTTTATCTCCATAACTCTTCTTTTGTTTCCGAAATCATAAGAAGAACTCTCAATCTAAAAAAGCTAAAGATTTTAGATACTTTTGGCCATCCTTACTGGCAAGATTTTCTTTATTCTCTCATTCTTCTAGAGAAGCTGGAGACGCTACACATCAAGCTGTGTTTCCCAAGGGACAGAGCTGAGACCTTTGACGTGATGATTATTTCTGGGGATAATTTTCCTCCTAATCTCTAGAAGTTGACATTAACATTAACTAGTTTACCATGGGATGTTATGAATTTGTTGGCAAATTTACCCAATCTTGAGGTGCTCAAAGTGAATCATGCATTCAACGGAACAAATTGGAAACTAGAAGAAGATATTGGGTTTCACAAATTAAAATGTCTACAGATCAAATCTGATTGTCTGGTACGGTGGGAAGCAGGTAGTGATAATTTTCCAATGCTTGAGAAACTAATACTGTATCAGTTGGATAAATTGGAGGAGATTCCTGAGAGTATTGGAGAAATAATGACACTAAAATTGATCCAAATACACTGTTACGGAATGCAAAATGGCTCTGGTGTAGAGAATAGTGCAAAAAAATTCAAGAAGAGCAAGAAAGCTTGGGAAATTATGAGCTTCAAGTTCAAATTATTTAGGTATGTTAAAGTTTCCATCTTTTGAGTATTATCCGAAATACATAAACTTCATGTCCTGATTCATTAACGTTTAGTCATTATGGAACAAAGTGCTAATGTAGAGTTCTTTCATATGATTTTAATGCAGTAACAGGAGAGTTAACTTACGCTTCCAGATAGCATTTTGAATATTTGATCCTAAAAGATGTTCTTGAGAGTTTATGATTTTTTTTCTTTTTTCTTCATAATCAGATTTGTATTGGAGCTTGTAATAGTTAGATTCCCAGAATGTTTGAACATTTTGGTCGACTCAATTGTATGGACATGTAAAATACATGATTTTCAGTCCTAGCAGGAATTGATTGAGAGGGCCATCACTGTTTTTATGTATGGATATATAAACTATAAATCAATATTCTAGTTGTTAGAATCTGTGCGTCCACAACAGGTCAATGGACCAGGTCCCTTGACACACGAAAATGTAATTTCTGTAAGTAAATGCAGTTTAATGACACAAGGAGTTTTACGTGGAAAACTTTTTTTTTATCGAAAAAGATATTTTTAACGAGTTTGAGACTTGTTTAGAATTGCCACTTAATTTTAAGAAAATTAAGAAAACTTTTGCTTTCAAAAGACTATAAACAGAAAAAATTATTTTGAAAACATTAAAGGGGTTCGGGGATTCAAATTTATATTTTAGGAAGGTGTTTAAGTCACCTAAAATATCCGTTAATACGATTTTTCAGCAACTAACTATTTGGCTAAAGAAATAACTAACTTTATTTTTGAAATTGTGAAAAAATTTAGAATTGTTTGGAAATGAATACTTAGCTTTTTATCTAAATAAAACATCTATCTTGAAAAATTTGTTATTTTTTAAAATTATTTAAACTTGATTCAATACTAAGTCGTTAAAACATTTCGGCGTTTCGCGGGGATTTGCAAATTCTAACCTTAAAACCGGCAACAAGTCAAAACACATAAGACATAAAGTAAGAGAGAGAAGGAGAGAGAGAGAGAGTGGGGGTCCAAATCCGGGTTATCTGTCCGCCTGGACCGATATTTGGACCCCTTTTATTTCGGGTCTTAGGCCCATTCGGTTTGTACCTGTCCTAAACTAATAAGATAATAATATTGTTTCTTTGGGCCTAAGACCCAAATTTTGCACCTGTCCTAAATCTAGCAATAATAATAAAGGAAGTTTACAAGGCTTAGGCCTAAAAACAACAAAATACAAGTTCTAAAAAAAAAATTTGAGCAATTTAGCCCAATCTCTTCAACTCTCTTCAACTTCGACTTCATTCATTTTGAGATCTGTTCATTTGTTTTTACGATCGATCAACTCGATGGGGTAATTTGGAGCTTTTTAAGGCTCGATCCGGGATCACGAAGGGAGGTGAGAGTTCACATATGACAAAGAAAGAAAAGAAAAAAAAAGATTAGTAAAAATGTTGTAAAGAATACTAATTTAATTCACAATTCTTAAGCAATTTGAACATGTGAGATTAACATGATTCTCACATCCACTACACGACACATAATGTTTAAACCTTGTAAAGATAGTGCAGGCGTGCATTCATTTAGAGCAAACATAATGGTCTTGAAAATTAACCTTCAATTAAATAAGGCAACCAAAACAATTTTCTTTAGAAAAGAAAAGAAAAGAAAGAGTTATATTATAGAGATAACAATGAAAATAAAAATAATAATAAACAAAAAGAGTTCTGCGCATTTAAGGAATGAATCCTATTTTCGAACTTGCTACAGTGATAACGTAATACATCAACGCTGGAGAGCTACTAGCTAGAACATAGAACAAAAAATTTTAACTCCATAATGGTGTACTTTACACCAAAACAGTGTGTTCCATACGATGGATGAAGTCGTTTCAAAATCAAAATAGCTAGGAGAAACATTATGAGACAAAAATAAAACAATAAGCATGAAAAAAAAATAATTAAAAAAAACACATTGAGAAGCATTAAGAAACAAAAAAGAATATATATATATATATATATATATATATATATATATATCCTACCCAACAGTGATCCACAAATAGCAAGAGAAAAATAGTCATAGAACCCTATGATACTAAAGGAGGCTTAAGTGTTTAAAAAGAAAAACCAAAATTTACACATAATATCAAAAAGAGTGATATAAACAGATCACATAGCTCTGGGCATAATCGGGGATGAGATTTCACATTCACAATTTCATTAAAAAGTAGTTGGAGGAAACTAACACGCTCCAACATAATCAACAAATAAGTATACTAAGCAAATGTCTCCGGTATTTACTAAACCAACATAGAAGTGAAGCTAGATTTTTCAACTCATAGCCTATTTGGGAAACAAATCTCAATAGCAGTTTAAACAAACTTTTATAAGTAAAGCACGAGTATCTATCGAAACTTTGAAGACTATTAGTATATTGATTTACATGCACCCTATATGTTTGAGAAAATTGTTACCATATTGTAAATAAATGAGAAGCTTAAGCCAAATAGGTGGACACTAAGAGAACCTCAAAATAAATTAAGAGAAGACAAGAAAAGAATTTTTTCCAACTTGGATAGCATGCTCCCAGCAAAATTAATCACAGGGAATGAGAACTTGTAGTTTCTTTTCTTCTTTCTCAAAATAACTCAAATAAATGAAACCACCAAAGTAATCAATTCCGAAATATGTCTCATCATTTTTTTAAAAAAAAAATGAAAGAAAAGCATAGATTCTACTACATGTAGATAAGCAGACAAGCATAGATTCTCTTACGCGTGAGACGCGCGCAGGGTCGCATGCGCTGAGATCTTCTGTTGAGCGTCGCTGTCGACGCGCTGAACTTGGATGCGCTTTGGGATTCGCCGCTTGGTCTAGCTATAGTACGCTCTGATTTTGTGATCCTTTGGGAAGAAGACAACGATCTGGGCCGGGTTATAGAGGGAAGGTGGGCTGGTTTGGAGGGAATTTATGTTGGGCCGATTTTGTTAAAACAAAAGGTTGGGGTGGATGGATTTGGAATTAATTGTAATTGCTGGGCTGCTGGAATATATATAAAAAAAGAGGCCAAATCTGGTCTTCTAATTAAGAGCTTTACCAATTTAGCCAAATTAAATGAAATTGGCCACTTTGATTAAATTTTAAAAAATAAGACGTATTAATATAATTAATTAACAAGCTTCTTAAGATTAACAATATAAAATAATTAATTTGGTTACGAAATAATTAACTAATATGAAAACTATCATATAGTTAAATAGCTAACCAAATATTTATATAAAACAAAATATATGTTATTATTTATTTTGTTTTTTTATTACTATTTTTGATTTTGACTTATGATAAAAATACGATAATTATATGAATAATTATGTAATACATTAGCTAAAAATTATAAAAAGTATTAAACTTTATGTAAAAATAACTTGCAAGCTAGATTATTATTATTATATATACATATTATTACTTTTTTGAATAAATAAATAAAAATCAATTAATTATTTTAAATTGTTTAAACTCGGGAATCATGAGTTAATTACTATCGGGGAGGGTCCAAAATCGGATGTCAACAACTGTCCCTCATTTTACTTGGATTGATGCAAGCAATTCGAGGAAAATGAAATTGACCAATCCAATTTTGACCTACCTCAACTTCATCTTTTAGGAAAGGGATTTTGGTACGGACTCTAGGAATTATGGCCGAACCCCGGAAATGGGTTTCCTACATATCTCAGGCTATATGAGAATTCAGGCCACTTGTAGTTCGATACGCTAGATTTAATGCACGATTTTGAAAGAATTCTAAAGCCATCTCGACACCGGATTATGAGGGGATCGAAATTCTCAGGAGTAAAATTTAAGATCGAATGTTGGAATACAGCCGAGTTTTCAATACTGAGCTCGCCTACATATCCGTAAACCTTAGGAATCAGGCTGCTTGTAGTTTGACTCAATCGGTTGAAAAGGAAATCCATTATGCCAGATAACCTTTGGTTCGGGATAAGTGACAAATTAAGTCGAGTATTAAAAAGGAGGCTTGTAACCTCTTAGTAATGAATGTGGTGCACTTCACACCCATAATTAAGAACTCACACGGACATAATTTCCAAAGCTCTTGGTGTATTTGTCACTCAGATTGGAAACCTGCTTTCGGCAGATACCAAAATTCCCGGATGCGAGACCGAAACTGACTAAACCCAAACAAAAACCCACATGCCTTCTGATAGGGGTGTGGTTTGATTGTGGTGGAAGTCTCTCCTCTGCTCGCTTCCTAAGAGTTTGACACTCCTTTTTGGACTATGTCCCAGTTCGCTGCTAAGAAAAAGTTTCACGTTGTGCTGCATCCTTTTTAATGTCGTCAGCACCTGTGATTTTTTTTTGGAGAATTTATCCTTTCGGATGCTGTCGACAAAGACTGAGATAAAACTCGTCAGCATAAAAATGCAATTAAAAGGGAGACAGTGTCTTTTACCGCGTCGACACTTAATTGTTCTCCTCTATATTTGACGTCAACTCAATCGGTTTGACGTAAAGCAAATAAAGCTATGTCTTGTGTTTTCAATATAATCTTCAATGTACTCTTCATTTGATGTCAAAATAAATAAAAGCTGATGCAATGTTGATATTTTTTTTGTTGTTTTTGATGATTCTCTCGGTATTTACTCTTGCCAAATAAAAATGTAGCTGATGTTGAGGGGTAAATATTTCTCTTGAGATGCACGATTTCTTCTCTGGCGGTGCATGATTTCTTGCGGGGCATGAATATCTTCCCGCGATGAGTGATTTCTTACGAGGTATGAATATTTTATCGCCATGCATAATTTTTGCGAGGCATGAAATCTTCTCGCGATGCATAAACTTCTGCGAGGCATGAATATCTTCTCGCAACGCATAATTTCTGCGAGGCATGAAATCTTCTCGCAATGCATAAATATTAACTCGCGATGCATGAGTATTAACTCGCGATGCATAATCTTCCACGATGCATGAATATTAACTCGCGATACATGAATATTGACTCGCGATGAATGTCCTTCCGCGACGCATGAATATTAACTCGTGATGCATGTTCTTCCGCAATGCATGAATATTAACTCGTGATGCATGATCTTCCGCGATGCATGAATATTGACTCGCGATGCATGATCTTTTGCGATGCATGAATATTAACTCGCGATGCATGATCTTCCGCGATGCATGAATATTGACTCGCGATGCATGATCTTCTGTGATGCATAAATATTGACTCGCGATGCATGATCTTCTTCGGGGCCTGAACATCTTCCCGCGATGCATGAATTTTGACTCGTGATGTCATCTTTGGTACCAAATGAGATAGTGCCTCAATCGAGCAACGTAGTGATCTTCTGGGTTTCTTCTGGGTAATGATATCGTATCAATCGATAATACAAATAAATGACCCTTTGGGTAGTGTATCATCTCAACCGATAATACAAATAAATGATCCTTCGGGTAGTAGTAATATCATATCTGATATTATGATGCAGATGACGTCCTTTACGGAAACC
Source organism: Solanum sitiens (assembly GCA_016801875.1). Classification (NCBI taxonomy): domain Eukaryota; kingdom Viridiplantae; phylum Streptophyta; class Magnoliopsida; order Solanales; family Solanaceae; genus Solanum; species Solanum sitiens. The sequence goes on along the minus strand of JABWTJ010000048.1, from coordinate 1,218,155 downwards.
GTGAATTCATTCCTTGAGATTTCCGCTCGATTTATCTTTGAATCTAGCTGGACGTTCTTTATAGACTTCATGTTATTGGAAATTGACCAAAATAAACCATTCACATTCCCAAGTCTTCGATATGTGCAATATATAAAATAATTCCTGCGTCTACAGAAACACCGTTAATTTTGGGAGAGCGTTCCCCTCCCTTGACTTTTCCATATTCATCGATCGGAGGAATTTGCTGGTTTCAGATCAAAGCTATAAACCTGCATCCAAAGAAAAATTGTTAGTTTTAAAATGGACTGATCTATGTAGATTCTTCATTTGTCTGAAACTCGTCCTGCTATCTCCGGTTGATCTCCCAACTCTTGATAGATAAGACAAAATGTTTTATGCCAAAACAAATGAAATGCAAAATATAAAATTTTAAGAAAAATAAATTTTTGAAAAGTAGCATTTTGAAAAGGGCTACTGCCAAGTATCATGTCATGTCATACTTAGCGGACTTGTTAAGGTCTGATGTTTGGAGGTATATCTGATTATTCGATGGGGAGCATTCAGAGTCGCTCTAAATTGTCGACGAAAACCAAGTTGAAATTTTGAGATCATCCTCAAAATTTATGTCCCAGTTACAAATTTTGGTTTATCTACGACTGTCGGTACGTAAATCTTGGAATTTTCGAGATCCTCTCGAAAATTCTGTGCCAGTTGCAAATCTTGAAGTATCTTCAGTCTTGACTTGCTGAGGAAAGATCTTCTTCTTGAGAATTTTTGAGTCCCTCTCAAAAATTTTGTCCCAGTATCTATTGTAAAGAGGAATAGAAATCTTACGGGAATATGACCGAACCCTTGTGGCGCCTACGTATCCCATTGAGGCAGAAATCAGGTCAAACGTAATTCCCCCTCAAAGGTAACAACAATAAGAAATTACAAAGCAAACTGACCGAGGTCGACATAGGCCGCCTACGTATCTCATTCTCAAGAATTCAGGTCGAACGTAGTTCAAATATAAAGAAAAAAATATAAAAGGGATAAACGGGGTGACCTAGGCCGATATAGGCCGCCTATGTATCTCATTCTTGAGAATTCAGGTCAGACGTAGTTCATTATAACAGGGATAAAATTTTAAAAAAGCAAGTACAAATAAATGACAGAAACACAAACTGAAGCTTCACACGTAGTATCTCTTGACAGCATCTGAGTTGATCGGTTTTGGCCACGCGGTGCCATCCATCGCCGACAGGACCAAAGCACCTCCCGATAATACTTTGCGAACCATGTATGGTCCTTTCCAAGTTGGTGTGAATTTTCCTTTGTACTTGTCTGATGAGGAAAAATGCGTTTAAGTACCAACTGACCGATTTCAAAATTTTTGGCTCTTACACTCTTGTGGAAAGAACGAATCATTCTCTGTCTTTATAGTTGACCATGAAAAATGGCAACCATTCTCTTTTCGTCAATCAAAGTTAACTGATCAATTCTCTTGCTAACCCATTCAGCATTACTCAACTCAGCTTCTTGGATAATTCTCAAAGACGGTATTTCCACTTCGACGGGTATGACTACTTCTGTTCTGTATACTAGCAAATACGGAGTAGCTCCAGCCGACGTTCTGACATTCGTTCGATAACCCAACAAAGCATATGGCAGCATCTCATGCCAATCTCGGTGATTATCAATCATTTTCCTCAGAATCTTCTTGATATTCTTATGGCAGCCTCTACAGCTCCATTCATTTGAGGACGATAAGCGGTTGAGTTTCGGTGAGTAATCTTAAACTGCTCATATATGTCTATCATCAAGTGACTGTTGATATTTGCACCATTATTAGTAATGATGGATTCTGGTACTCCAAACCTGCATATCTGTAACAACCCTAAAAATGAATAAGATAAATGCTTAAGGTGTCAAGAATGCTTGCGATTATATCAAGGTTCACACGGATTGATACACGTAGAACCAGACCTCAGAACCCTTACTACGGCCAAGACAACTAACTTGGGGAGTTAATTGAGCTTGGAAAGGTTGGAACCAACCATGTGAGGCTCTCGAAAACGAAAATTTAATCGAAAGAGTCTTTACCGGACTTAAAAGAGGAAATTTTAAGTTTTGAGGGTCCAGGGGTAAAATGGTCTTTTCCGGGCCAAGGGTAATATTGTAATTACCCTGAGGAATTAAAAGATCAATTCGGGTTGGGTCGACCCGAAATGACCCATTTTTGCAAAAAGGGTGTCACTCGGGTTCGAGCCCCACTAGAGGCAACGAATTGATGATTTAATCATCAATTAAAATATGATTTTGTAAGGGCAAAATGGTCCTTTCACGTATGTAACATTTTGAAATCCCAAAGTCATGTGATAAGACTTAAACAGGATCCTGAAGGTCTAAACCATTGTTCCTAGCCAAATTAGGCGTATATGGAGTCGTTGAAGTGTTTTGGAACCAAAACGTTCATAACGTCCGGTAAGTTGGTTCATAAGAGGGCTAGAGTGTCCTTTTAGTTTAACCAAGTTAAATAGTCGGAATTTAGTAAAGGTTGGTAACTATAGGTGTAACACATAGTGTGGGATGGTTTCATGTTGGAAAAGTCAGGGTACGACTCCCCGAGGACCAACCAAGGGCCCTCGAGGAGGACGCTTGAGACAGTGTGCCACGACGTACCCCATGACGGGGCATCACAGGCGCGATGGGGCGTCGAGGCCACCGTCGTGCCAGCCTTAGTTTCTGGGAAGAAACCCTCGCCTGCACAGTCTCTGACCAACGCGACGGACGTGCAGGACGGAGGGGGGTCAAGTCAGTCACACCCACGACGGCCCGTCGTCGGAGAGCCGTCGTGGAGGGCCTGTGATATTTTCAGGTATTTAAGTTTTAGTTAATTATCTTATTAAGTGTCTTATGGGTAATTAGGTGATTAAGGAAAGACTAATTAAGTGACTTAAGACCCCACTATAAATACCCAACCTTCAATTACCTAATCACAATTCTCCAAACAAAACTCTCTTCCTTCTCTCTACTTTCTCTCTCTATTAGAAGACTCCATTGGAGAACAACTTGGGGAGATCATTGGGGGCTGATTTAGCACAAAATTCATCATCAAAACGTCATCAAATCTTAAGGTATGGGATCTAATTCACCTTTGAGATTCTTTCCTCAAATGGCTTCTTCAAAGATTTTCCAAAAGTTGAGTTTCATATGGGTTTCATCCAATTTCGAGTTTGTTGTTATGAATTGAGTTGTTTATGTATTCCTTGGTTTATAATGAATAGATTATCATGTATTATAGCTTGATTATGATGAATTGATGTAGTTTGGTCTAGATTGTGGGAGATGACCCTAATCCTTAACCCTTGGTATTGGGATTGATATGAATTTGGGTTGAATTGATGTAATTGATCTAATTATGGTTTAAATCATCTTTAATGGTTGTTATTGCATTGATCATGAGTGTATTGTAATGTATGGAAGTTCTTCATGCCTATTTCTTGAGTATTGAATCTAGGGTAAGAAGATAGACTTTGATATCACGTTACCAAGCTTTGATTTAGTATTGCCTTGTGGTATAATGCTTTCTCTTAAATTAGTTCTTATGTTGACTATTGAATTGCATTTGTATGATGACCCAAATTAGGTTGGTCTATGGGTTGATGGTAAGGCCCTTTTATTGGTGAACTATGGAGGAGTATTGGTAAGTCATGATTCTCATAATTCTTACTTCAATGGTGATTAATTGTCATCAAGTTATGAAGTTGTGTTGAAGTATACCTTGCTTAAGCTGATAGGTTGGTATGATTATCGAATTGAAATGCTTAGGTTGGTTGTGAGGTTGCCTAGGAGTACATGATATAGGGAAGTTGTTATATAAAGATGTGCCCTAGTGCGATGAGATGTGTAAGGGCTAACTTCACTTATATGAATTGTTAATGAAAGGATTATTTCTCATACAATTCTTATTGAGCTATGATGATGAATATACAAGGGTTTGACCCTACTATCTAAACTAATTGAGAAGATTAATAAAGTATTAAAGACTTCTCTAAATGGGGACTTAGCTTAGCACCGAGCGAACTTGACAATGGGAGGTGATGACTTATCCATAGAAGGAAAGACTCATCCTAAAGTTGCCCATGTGATGTTAACTCCCTTGTTTAGGGGACATATTATTTAAGGGATTCCCATGAGGAGCGGCCCACTTTACCTAATGGTATGAATAGGGATATCTACCTCTTAGTTCTTGAACTATGTTGCCACCATAGGATACTAGCTAGTGGATCCACCTAGATAGCTGCATTTATGTTAGGTTCTACTTTGGCCGGTAGACCACCTTCCATCGGTGTAAGGTTTTATGACACCGGATTCCACATTTGCTCATGTGGTCTATGTCGGTTAAGGCAAGGTTTCCCTAAACTAAAATGAATGAATAAGATGTAGACTAATCGAAGTAACTTGAAAGGGTTTTGCTATAGCTTAGGTAGGGGTATGTGCCTCTACCTCAGCCTTGCACTAGTTGGCCTTGATGGGAGCTTTGAGAGGTCAATATTATGTATGTAAAGTAGTGATATAATGTAAATGACTTTGTACATTGAATAACATGCTTATGAGTATAAGGGTGTTGCTTTTGATTAAAGAAGAATGTTTTCATGAAATGGAAGAGTATGTTAGGTGAGGTTGATTGCTAATTGTAGTCTTGATAGGTTACTTGATTAAGTAAGAGTTATGGGAATTTACTTGATCATTGCACTTGTGACTTTATGAAGGATATAGTTAGTATATTTTGCTTTACTATGTTTCACTCGTATACATGTTTTATAATAATTTTCTTAAATGTCCCCTTTTAAGTATATTTGATTGGTAATTGTATATGTGGTTCCATACTTAGTACATGTGGAGTACTAACCCCATTTCTTTCCCTTTTCCCAAACATTTTAGGTTTGGGTCGTTGATCTTGCTCCGAATTGCTGGAAAGGAAGACTTGGATTTCTAACCATCCAAGTGGTAGGTCCTCATTCTCCCGAGGGCGTTGCCGACATCGTACTCCTATGTTACTTAGTTACTATAGTTCTGTTTTGACTCACTTACTCATTTGAGACGATGTTGTATATGGCCTATATGTGGCTTCTTGTATTGATGTAGGGCTATGCCCAAGATTTATTGTCTTGATAGATGGTTTATGAGATGAGACGGCTTTTATGACTATTACTTCTCTATTTATAAATATGTGAAATAAAAGTAGAAGACTATGTAATCTTCCTATACGAACGAGTCTATGTATACTTGATATAAATATGACTATGTGTATGTAGAGGTCTACTTAAACCTCCGAGTAGTTTATAGATAAAACGTTTTAAATTCCTTCACATTTTTAATCGATGAATGCTATGACGAGGTTAAGAGGCTTGTCTTAGTCCTCTAAGAGGACGCCGACGCCGATTACGTCTAGGGGGTAAACCCGGATGTGACAAACTTGGTTTCAGAGCATAAGGTTGAATATCCTTGATAATAACGTCTCTCTCAACCATGTTACATAGGTTTGTATTCATAATTGTGAAGCGCACCACACTTATGAATAGGAACTTATTTGATGCTTAGGAATCACTCTCATTGTTCGAAATCCATATCGTGCCTCTAGAATGTACATCGTATATGTATTTGCCTAAACCTTGTGTTTTGGTTATAGGAGATGAATACTAGAAGGAATGCAGCCAGAAGACTTGAGGAGGAGACTACTGCTGCGGGAATCCCTCCCCGTGGTGATCCAGTTCCTCCCCTTGAAGAGATTGTTGTTGATGATCAGGTTCCAGATGATCCTCCACCTATGGAAGAGGCTCATATGAGGGCTATTCTTGCTCAAATGGCTCAAGCCATGACTACTAAAGCTCAAGCTGCAACGGTGCAAGCCCAAGCCATGACTGCCCAAGCTAATACGGATTTGGCACCTAGAGTTCATGAGCAAACTATGGCTTCCCGACTTAGGGACTTCACCCGAATGAATCCTCCTATCTTCTACGGGTCTAAGGTTGATGAAGACCCTCAAGAATTCATTGATGAGGTTTCTAAGATTTTGTGTGCTATGGGGTTATCTTCTAGTGAAAATGCCGAGTTGGCCTCATACCAACTCAAGGATGTGGCTCAGACATGGCATGGGCAATGGAAGGATAATAGGCCACTTCAAAGTGGGCCAGTGACTTGGGAGTTGTTCAAAAGGGCTTTCCTTGATCGGTTCTTCCCTAGAGAGATGAGAGAAACTAAGGTGGTGGAGTTCATCAATCTCCGCCAAGGAGAAATGAGTGTTCATGAGTACTCTTTGAAGTTCATTCAATTGGCTAAGTATGCTCCTTCCTTGGTCTTCGATCCTAGAGAGAGATGAGTCGATTCGTGACAGGTGTGTCGGATGATTTGCAAGAAGAATGTCAATCGGCTATGCTTTATGATAACATGAATATTGGTCGTCTCATGGTGCATGCAAAAAGGGTTGAGGAGGCTAGAGCAAAAAGGAAGGATAAGGATAAGGATTCAAGAAGGGCAAGGTCTTTTGAGAGTGGAACTACTAAAGATAGGTTTGGAATTCAAGACAAGCCTAGATTCAAGAAAAGGTTCTCAAATTAAGTTCCATCCAAATTTCCCAAGACTAGGGATTCTAAAGCCCCTAGACCAAAAGTTGCAACGGGAAAAGGTGGAAACTCATCTAATGAGAAGCCTACTTGTGCTAAGTGCGGAAAGGAACATTATGGTGAATGCTTGATCGGAACGGGGAATTGCTTTAGTTGTGGAAAGAGTGATCACAAGTCTAGGGACTGCCCTAACATAAGGAACCGAGAAAAGAATGCGCAAAAACAAGCAAGTGAGGCTCCGAAAAAGAACCACTTTTATGCTCTTCGTTCGAGAGGTGACCAAGAGGCCTCTCCCGATGTGGTGACCGGTATGCTACAAATCTTTGCTATTGATGTGTATGCTTTGCTAGATCCGGGTGCTACTTTGTCTTTTGTTACTCCCTTAGTAGCTAAAAAGTTTGGTACTTTACCCGATGTTTTGCTTGAACCTATTTTGGTGTCTACTCCGGTGGGTGAGTCAGTGGTAGCAAAAAGAGTCTATCAAAATTGTACTATTTTTATGCCCCATAGAGTTTCTCATATAGATCTAGTTGAACTAGACATGCTTGATTTTGACATTATTTTGGGTATGGATTGGTTACATGCTAGCTTCGCTTCCATTGATTGTAGAACTAGAGTTGTGAGGTTTAGTTTCCCAAATGAACCCATTTTTTAGTGGAAGGGTGGGAAATTCTCTCCCAAGAGGTCATTTCATATCATGTCTAAAAGCGTGTAAAATGATCTCAAAGGGGTGTCTTTATCATATTGTGAGATTCCAAGAAGTTGATTCCGAAGTTCCTCCTATTGAGTTGGTCCCCGTGGTGAGCTAATTTACGGAGGTCTTTCCTGATGACCTTCCTGGCATTCCTCCCGAATAGGAAATCGATTTCGGTATTGATTTGCTACCGGAAACAAACCCTATCTCTATTCCTCCTTATAGAATGGCTCCGGCCGAGTTAAAGGAGCTGAAGGCACAACTTAAAGATTTGCTAGACAAGGGCTTTATAAGGCCTAGCATTTCTCCATGGGGTGCTCTGGTTTTGTTCGTGAAAAAGAAGGATGGGTCTTTGAGAATGTGTATTGACTACCGCCAACTCAACAAGGTTACTGTCAAGAACAAGTATCCTCTTCCTCGGATTGATGATTTATTTGATCAACTCCACGAAGCGAGTTACTTCTCCAAAATTTACCTGAGGTCAGGGTATCACCAGCTTAGGGTGAGAAATGAAGATATTCCAAAGACAGCCTTTCGAACTCGGTATGGGCATTACGAGTTCGTGGTTATGTCCTTTGGTCTCACAAATGCTCCGGCGGCGTTCATGGACCTAATGAATAAGGTGTTTCGAAGTTACCTTGATGCATTCGTTATTGTATTTATCGATGATATCTTGGTGTATTCGAAGAGTGAGGTTGATCACATGGGTCATCTATGGGTGGTTTTGCAAACCATTAAGGAGCATAAATTGTTCGCCAAGTATAGCAAGTGTGAGTTTTGGCTGAGGTCGGTAGCGTTTCATCATCTCTAGTGAGGGAGTTGAGGTATACCCAAGGAAAACTGATGCGGTAAGAAACTGGCCTAGACCCTTGACCCCAACTGACATTAGGAGTTTCTTGGGTCTAGCGGGCTATTATCGAAGGTTTGTAGAAGGTTTTTCATCCATTGCATCTCCATTGACTTCATTAACTCAAAAGGGTAAAAAGTTTGAGTGGTCGGAGGCCTGCGAGAAGAGTTTACAATTATTGAAAGATAGGCTTACTTCTGCTCCGGTGTTAACCTTACCGAAAGGTTCTAAGGGGTTCGTTGTGTATTGTGATGCATCCTGCATAGGTTTGGGGTGTGTGCTTATGCAAAATGGGAAGGTGATTGCCTATGCTTCACGGCAACTCAAGGTGCATGAGAAAAATTACCCTACCCATGACCTTGAGTTAGCGGCCGTGGTGTTCGCTTTGAAAATATTGAGACATTACTTGTATGGTGTTCATGTAGATGTTTTCACCGATCATAAGAGTCTGCAATATATGTTTATTCAAAATGAGTTGAATCTCTGACAAAGAAGGTGTTTGGAATTGTTAAAAGATTATGATATGAGTGTCCTATATCATCCCGGCAAGGCCAATGTGGTGGCGGATGCTCTAAGCCGTATGACTATGGGTAGTGTGTCTCATCTAGATGGAGACAAGAAAGATCTTGTGAAGGATGTTCATCATTTGGCTAGATTAGGGGTGCGGTTGGAGAGTTCTCTAAATGGAGGTGCCACGGTTCATCATAGCTCTGAATCATTTTTGGTGGTTGAGGTAAAGTCCAAACAACACTTGATCAACTATTGATGGAGTTGAAGGAATCTGTTCTTGGTAAGATGAATGAGTCCTTCTCCTTAGGAGGAGATGGTGTGTTGAGGTACCAAGGGAGGTTATGTGTTCCTGATGTTAATGGATTGAGGGATCGGATCCTTGATGAAGCCCATGGATCCCACTATTCCATCCATCCGGGTTCTACTAAGATGTATCATGACCTTCGAGAAATATATTGGTGGGAAGGTTTGAAGAAGGACATAGCGGAATTTGTTGCTAAGTGTCCAAATTGTCAACAAGTGAAGGCGGAACATCAAAAGCCGGGTGGCTTACAACAAGAGATCCAAATTCCTACTTGGAAGTGGGAAGACATTAATATGGACTTTGTGGTAGGGTTGCCTCGGACTCAAAAGTCATATGATTCTATATGGGTGATTGTTGATAGATTGACTAAGTCTGCTCATTTTATTCCCATCAAATCTACGTATTCGGCGGAGGATTATGCGAAGATCTTCATAGATGAGATTGTGTGTCGCCATGGTATTCCGTTATCCATCATTTCGGATAGGGGTGCACAATTCACATCTAGGTTTTGGAAGTCTTTTCAAAAAGGTTTGGGTACTAAAGTGAAATTGAGTACCGCTTTTCATCCTCAAACGGATGGTCAAGCGGAACGCACAATTCAAACTCTTGAAGATATGCTTAGAGCTTGCATTATTGATTTTAAAGGGAGTTGGGATAAGCACTTGCCGTTGGTGGAGTTTGCATATAATAATAGTTTCCATTCGTCCATCTCCATGGCTCCCTATGAAGCCTTGTATGGTAGGAGGTGTAGGTCTCCTATAGGATGGTTTGAAGTTGGTGAACCATCGATCTTTGGTCCCGACCTGATTTATAGGACTTTGGAGAATGTGCATATCATTAGAAATAGGTTACAAACAACCTATAGTCGATAAAAGTCCTATGCCGATAATAGGAGAAGAGATTTGGAGTTTGAAGAGGGTGACAAGGTGTATTTAAAAATCTCACCTATGAAAGGGGTGGTAAGATTTGGCAAGAAAGGGAAGTTGAACCCTCGTTATGTGGGTCCCTATGAGAATTTGGAAAAAGTTGGTAAAGTTGCCTATCGCTTACAACTACCTAACGATTTAGCTTCGGTTCATTCGGTTTTCCATGTATCTATGTTGAAGAAGTGCGTCGGGGATCCCGAGTCAATTCTTCCTATTGAAGGTCTTGGAGTTAAGGATAACCTCTCTTATGAGGAGGTTCCTATCCGAATCCTTGATAGACAAGTGAAAAGGTTGAGGAACAAGGAGGTGGTTTCCGTAAAAGTGTTATGGAAAAACCACCTAGTTGAGGGTGCAACATGGGAGGCGGAGGCCGACATGAAAACCCGCTATCCTCATCTTTTTGATGATTAAGGTTAGTTATTCTTTCTAATGATATAAATATGCCAGATATTGTGAATCTATGGTGTTTTGGTGAATTTCTTCAAAAATCTTATTTTTGAGACTTCACAATGAAGGCACTGTAAGGTGACCTTAAATAAATTTGAAATTTGTTTTGCTTTTTGCATATTTGAGTCAAGTCGTGTATTGTGAAATAGTGAATCCTTGTGGATGTTATATTAAGCATATTGATAAAATGAACTTTGTGCTAATCGACTTGTGTATCAAATGATTGAGCTCGTGTGTGTTGTAAGTAGAAAGTGTCTCATGAGGAAACTTTGAGCTTATGTATGATAAATTGATGTTTTGAAGTGTTTTATTGAAATGATGTTGACACCCAATTTTGATATATATATATATATATATATATATATATATATACATATATAATAATAATAAGATAATTTTAAATATACTTTTAGCTTGCAAATTATTTTTAAATAAGAAGTTGATGTTTTTATATTGTTGAAGCTAATGTATATGTCTGACTATTTAAATTTTATTCATATTCAAAATCCAAAAAATATATATATATTTTGTTTTATGTAAATATTTGGTTAGCTATTTAGCTATACGATGTTTTTCATTTTGGTTAATTATTTCGTAACCATATAAATTATTTTATTTTTTGTTAACATTAAGAAGCTTGCTAATTAATTATATTAATTCGCCTTATTTTAAATTTTAATCGAATTAGCCAATTACAATTTAATTCGATTGAATTAGTAATGTTATTAACCAAAAACAATTTTGGACCATTGCTTCATGCCAAATTGATTTAATATTCCTCAAAATTGATCCAGCCAAATTCCTTGACCCAGGCCCATTTTATTTCCTCCTAACACTGATTTCCAGTCCATTCCTATCCCCAATTCGACCCAGTCCGCTTATCCCCTCTTTACTTTTGACCCGGCCCTTCTTGGCGCTCAACAAGAAGACCCCAAAACGTGAATAGACGGTAGGATACCCATCAGTTTCAAGCGTTCTTCACGCTTAACAGTAGCAGCAGCGCGTCAATGGCACCAGACGGTCCTTGCGCGCGTCGTCTCCCCTTCACGCGTGAACGTTGCTCCAACGTTCACAAGGAGTACACGGCGTTAATAGACGGAAAGTGAACTCGACGTTTGTACGATTTGCTTTCCCTGCCAGTACGCCTCAACTGCTGCAGCAGGTAGGCACCTGCAATTGTTGCCTGGCCAGCTGCGTTGGTTGTCCTTGACTCGCGTGAATGAGCGACACGTCGAGAGTCAAGGACGAAGGGTCGATCCCAAGCGTCCGATTCTCTTTTTCTTTTCTGGTTCGAGCCATTTTCTGGAGAAAAAGGATGCTAATACATAAGGGGAAAGGAGTTTTGAAATTCGAAATTGAAGTGTAAGTCCGATTTTACCCCAACCTCTTTTGAGAATTCCTCCTCCCTCCCTCAAAGAAAAGCCTTTTTTTTGTTCTCCTATATAAGATTTCCTTCTGTTGATAAGGAGGGGGGGTGATTTTTTTTGGATATCATTTTGAAAAACTACCAGAGCAAAGTATTGAGTAAGGAAAATAGTGGCTGGCCAAAAGATACAGAGAGACGTTTTTTTTCCAAAGAAATACAAAGAGATTTTTCCTTCTTCGTTCCTCCGCAAGCTGTTCGAGTTCGATATTTCTATTCGAACATTTTGTCTGCTTGTCCGCGCTTAGCATTCGTCGAAAATCGCTGCCTCTCCTAGCTCGCTCTCATCTCAGTTTCACTGCTCGAGAAAAGGTACATTTTTTTTCTTTTCTTCTTCCTTATCGCAAATCTTCTCGGCTCCTCTTATGCTCTGAAATGACACTAAAATGTTGGTTTGTTGATGCTTGTTGTGATTGTTCCAAGTTACTTCATGGTTCGGTCATAGTATCGATTTAGGCTTCCGTTAAGGTGATATTGGTGTTATATTGTTTCTATTATTTCATGCTTGAAGGATGTTTTGCATCCTCGCCTTGTTCTATCTATGTTTTTGTTTATATCGTGCTTGAATCTTCAAGGGCGCCCCCATCCTCTAACTCCCGAAGTTGCTGCCAAAAAATAAAAAATAAAAAATAAAAAAATCGATTGTTCCTTCATTTCCATATGTTGCAGTTCTCTTGAAATTTGCCTCCATTTATACATGTTGTGATGTGAACCTTGGAAAGGGTTTGTTGGATAGAGTTCTTGTTTGGATAATGTGGTGCAATATTTGCCTTAATTAGAATCACTGTATCCATGGTTCAAACATGTAGTGACCTTGTTGTTGCCGGTTCCGTTGGTCGCACCTAGAATATTTAGTGTTATCTGCCATGTTATTAATTTTCTAGGCCAATTTATATCATTTTTCCCTTGAGAAATAAATTAGAATAAGCTTCAGATTTTTTTTAGTTTTTTTAGTTTTTTTTAGTTTTGTTTTTTTGTTTTTCTGTTAAAGTGTTAAGATTTGATTGTCGTATGACTTTGGAAAAGGTATAATAGCATGTTCTTCCTCCTTCCCAGCACGCCCCCAAATGATGTTAAGAGCAGCATGTTTTTTATTAGGTACATATATATACATTTTGCTCCAAATTTGCTGCCCATAATCTTTATTGGGCCAAATCTTAAACTCACCCAATCATTTAATTATTATGGCCTACTATATATAAAATATATATATATATATATATATATATATATATATATATATATATATATATATATATATATATATATATATTATATTGTGTGCATATCTCCCTCATAAATTAATTACTGGGTTGTATGTGAGATTCATATCACTTTTCTAACTCTCTTTTACTTGTTGTTGCATGTGAAACTCTCCTCGAGTCCTTATGGACTTTAATCGGTCTCCTTGCATTTTTTCGTTGAGCCATAAAGGCTCAAGCTTTCCCTTCCGAGTCAGACAACCTTTCTAATGAAGGAGTACAGGTTGAAAGTAGCCATATGCTGCTGGGAATTTAATTTTCCAGCCCCCTGGAAAGCCGAAACCATGTAAATATACAGGTTGTATACACCGATATACGATCAGAATATATGAAATACAGGTGCAAAAAATGTAAAAAACAAGCAGGAAACACAAGTCACAAGGTTGCAACGAAATACAGGCTTGGAGGTCCAAAAATGGATCGTATACGGTCTATATACCAGGGAATACGTAATGTGTATACGCAGATTTCTTTGAAGGAAAATGGCCCAAAGGCCCTAAAATTGCAGCAGCTGAATTTGGGCCTAGGGCCCAAATTTGATATTTCCTCCCTTTCTTATTTATTTATCATGATATTTGACTAATTATTTTATGTGATTTTGGTTTGATTTAATTATTCTCCTATGATAGTCATTCCTCCTATTTATACATATATTTATTTATACATATAATTTTACTTAGTTTTTTTTATTCTCCTTCTTGGTCTTTGTCAACCCTTAAGTTCATCCCTTTAGGTCATTCCCTTAGCTATTTTCCCATAAAAAGAGATAATTAATTTTAATGATAAATAAGTATATATATATATATATATATATATATATAAGTTCATTCCTTTAGGTCATCCCCTTAGCTATTTTCCCATAAAAAGAGATAATTAATTTTAATGATAAATAAGTATATATATATATATATATATACACGTAAAAGATTATTTTTATAAAAGTCATTTGACCCCCTTTTTATTATTCATCTAATCAACCACTTTTAGTCACTCCTTTTAAAATAATCCATTTCTTTGCACTAAATTAATTAGTTAGAAAATAATAATAATTTTAAGTAAGCAAAAAATGATAAACTTTAGTTGGAAAAGTTAGTAAATTCAAGTCAAAGTTATTTTAGTCAAATCGCCGGTCAACCGCGAGTTAGAGGGCATTCCGAGGGCCTAACACCTTCTCGGAATGTACATTGAACTTCGAACCCCTTTTCAACTGATTTTTATCTGTTTTAAATCTTTTGAAAAAATAATTTTTAGTTTTCTTGGTTTTACTAAAAATCAAGTGGCGACTCTGTTAATTTGAAAAGTTGATTTTTCTTAAATCATAAGATTAATTGATTTTTCGAAACTCAGTCATTTTTTTATTTCAATATATATTTTTCGATAAAACAGAAATGGCGACTCCGCTGGGGAATAATTAAGTTCTAACCAAAATGATTTGACTTATTTGGACTAATTGTATTATTAAAATGCTTATATGTGATTAATTTGTTTAAATTATAAACTGGCATTGCATATCATGACATATTTCCGATATAAATTGTATAGTATATTAAAGGACGGTTTGCGGAACCGCAGCCGGACTTTTTTATACTCACCTCCTTCCGGAATTAGCGACAATTTATTGGTTCGTTATGCGTCCAATGGTTGTCGCGAGTTCCAGCCCAAATTGTCCGTTTGGGTTCTCGGTTTTTTCAAAAGCCACTCCTAGTAAACTAGCGTAAAGCCGAGCCAAATCCCAAATTTAGGAGCATTTGAACTAAGATGACCCAACACCCAACGCGTGTTGGGCCCATTAGAAGCCCACCTTATCTCTACTTGGCCCTAAATTGCCAAAAACAGACAATCATACTTACGTGTTGATTGAAGGATGTATATGTGTTTTTAAAACAATTTATTATCTATGGGGGTGGGGGTTGACAAATTTTTGTCTGCTATTTTGTAGGATGAATCCGACACACGAGTCTTTGAAGACGATAATGGTTACTGTTCACGATCCCTTCCTCAAAGTATGGTGGAGGTTCATGAACAACGACGACAAAATGATCGTTCAGAAACACATAGGTTACCTTCCGTCGCTGCTAGAGATGAATGCTTGGCCTGGCCTAATTGGAACGAGGGTGAAATTTTGGGATAGTGAGAACATGGTCTTTCGGTTCGGGGAAGTAGAAATGACGCCAACTGTTGAAGAAGTCCTTATCAGTTACGAAAGTGTCGCCATGTACAACAAGAGAAAACGTCATCCAGATACACATCTCCTAAATCCCATAATATGGGATTTCGCAAAATTAGAGAAAAATTGTCATTGGTTAAAACCGAGTGGATGGACAAGCTCCCTGGCCCAAATATACCTTTTAGAAAGCTATATTATCGGTTCGGACGTGCAAGAGCTTATGAGAAATATAAAGACGAGTTCGTTTCGAAAGAAAAATGGAAAGAGACGCGTCCCCTTGCCTTTGCAATATGCTTACTTGGAACGATGGTTTTTCCTCAAGGGCCAAAATACACCATTCATCCTAGTGTGTTTATGGTCACGCATGCCATCTTCTACGGAGTGGACTATAAATCATCAACAAAGTACTACACGTTAGCGCCTATGATTTTGGCAGACATCTAGAGGGCTTTAGACAAATGTCAAAGCGGAGAACGCTTCTTTCAAGGGTGTAATTTGATACTACAATGGTGGATGATGCGACATTTGATCAAGACTCATAACCCGAAAGAACCAGATCATTTGAAGCGGTCAGATGAGCTACACGGTCATGATTGGTGGTTGTACCACAATCGTTGCAATAAGACTGGAGAAGAAAGTTTTTGGTATCCGAGACTTCGAGGGTTGAGAGAAGAAGACGTACAGTGGTCAATAGACAGATTAGTGGTAACTAAAAACATGGTGGTTCGAACAGAAAAAGTCCCTTACTTGGTATTTGCTGGGTTAAGAGGGACTAGACCATATGCTCCTGGTCGAGTCCTAAGGCAACTAAGAGGGAAACAAGAGTTACCCCAGATCGTAAATATGAAGAAGTTTGCAACTGATCACGAGAACGGACGAGTTGCATTTGCTGAAGACATGCGTAGGATGTGGAAGTCTCGCAGAGTATTAGGTGAGCCTGTACAAAACAGGTTTCGTCCGGAATGTTCTAGAGAGTACAAAGAATGGTTGAAAAAGAGTCTCGCTGGAACTATTGGGCCTGGTCCAAATGTTCCTCACATTATTGCAGATATTGGAGCAAAACATCAAGTCCGACTTTACCGACTTCAAGAGACGTTTGGTAAGAATGAACTAGAGCATCAACGTCGTCATTCAGAAGACGCCAAATCCATAGCTCAATTGAAACAAGAGCTACAAAGAGCCAGACAGTGCATAACAGAGTTAGATGATAGCATGGAACAACAAATTCAGTCGATAGAGGGGTTCAGACATCAAGAAGGAGCTCGATTGGCGACAGATCATCTATGGGCAAACATATATGCTATGTGGGAAGAGGTCAACATCGCCAAGAAGACCAGACTTAGCAAAGGATCAGAGGAGGCTTGAATTTTATTTACCATCCCCTGCGTGGGACTGCTTTCTTTGTATTTTATTTGTAATTTATTTTCAGAACTATTTCTTTGTTTATGCTTATCAGACATTTTGGATGTTATCAATGAAGTATTTTAGGGATAATAAATTGGGTTAAAAAGCATATACATCCTTCAAATTTGTTAGGCCTACCGTTGGCATAAAAGGGTCACAAGCATGTTTAGGACGCGATATATGTGTTTTAACTATTTATGTGATATGTTGCTATGAATGAGGATATCGTAAACCCAGTCCTATCCAGAAAATTCCAGAAAATATATACACAAGTCACTACTACAAGATGTCCGGCCAAAATCTTCCGAGTCTTGAGTTTCTCACCCCCAAAACACATCTGATACCACAAATCCTAAAACATTACTCTACTATCTCAGGAAAAACAAATCACTGCTATGGATAAGGGCAAGAAGATACAGATGGAACTCACTGGAGAAGAGTTACAAAGAAAGATCGAACAAATCACTCGAGAAATTCAAGAGGCAGGGAAGAAGGGCTCAGAGTCGACATGGCCACATCGATCTACAAAGCTGCAACCATGAAGCTGGATGACTGGCATTAAAGATGAAAATAAAGAAAGATGTTGAGATGGAGACAGAGAACTTGGGTAAGAGGTTAGACATGTTTCGACTGAAGGTGCAAGAAAGGGAAGCGAGAGAGGCGAGGATAGAGTCGGAAACCGCTATTCTGTTAGCCAGGAATGTGTCACTGGATGAGGAGCTGACAGCGGAAATGGCAAAATTCATCACTATGAAGGAGAGAATGTCTGCATTAAGGAAAAAGAACAAGTCGTTCCACCATAACATGATAGATGAACTTCAGAGAATGCGCGGGAAATACTCTATCCGCGAGCAAGAAGCTAATGGTGGTCCAGATGACACTCATCCAAAAGCGATTGGTGAAGACGTTGACGAGGAAATCGTCTATAAGCCTCCATTTCTAGGCCGTCTGAGAGGAGGACACAGATGGATCACCCTTCCTGCCTCTGAGCCGACACATCGTGTGGGAGCGAGGGTCATGACTTGTGCCCTTTTGTACGAGCATCTTGGATGGGCACCTGAGGAAGGGTCATTTTCATTTGTTGAGCAAGAAAGCTATTCAAAAGTATGTGCCTTCCACCCAAATCAGCGAGGACACACTATAGAGGAATGTGTGCGACCCAAAATGAGGATTTGCCGCCAGATCGACATTGGGGATATCTCGCACATGTGGGGTAATAATACCATTCTCAATTACGATCCGTCAGAGCCAATTGAGCGCACTCAGTTTGTTTGTCACTACTTCACTCCATTCAAGGAATCTATGTTGCATATCTACATGGAATCGGTTAAGAAGGGGGTCTTAGCCTCCCTTCACGATGATGATAGAGGTCTCGATCCCGTTGGGGGGGAAGTCTTCAAACCTTGTGCTTACCATGATACCATAGATCATAGCCTTTCAAGATGTCTTAGGTTTCGCTACGACCTTGAATCCCTCGTCAACCTGGGAAAAATCCGAATCGAGTTTGTTCCTTGTGACTGATGCAGCATACGAGAAGAAATTGACCGAAATGTGAAGATCAGATCAACGGACATCGAAGAGCAGTTGCAAGAAGACCATAGCTCAACGTGATTTAGCCTTTCTGAAATACTGTCAAATTAAAAATAAGCAAACTCCTGCTTGTTAAAAAATTTTGTTTTTGACCTTACTCGTGGGTTGAAGATATCCTCAAACATGGCAATTTTTGTGTTTATCTTCTCTATGTGCGATATTATGCATTTTGTATTCTGAATCCAAACTGACAAATCTGCCTTTGAGTTATTTTCCTCCTCAGGTACTTTGAAACTGATCTGTGTCGATCAAAAGCTGGCAGATCATCCTTATTTCACCAGATCAAAAGGTCCCGCAGATTCCTTCCCTAGACAAAGCTCTGTCTGGAAAGGCAGTTATGGGGGATAATAATAAAGAAGTGAGTCTTACTGATGTTGTGGTGGCTCAACCCACCGTAGCACAACAGAATGAATTGATTATGCAGTTGATGCAGCAAATTGCAGAGATGAGGGTGGAAATGCAACGGAGACAGGATCTGCCTCCACCTGGATTTACTTCTAACGCTGCTGATGGAAGGACTTCAATCTACTTCCCTTCCTCAAATATGGATCCAACTCAGAACCAGCCATCTACACTTGTTCAAAATCCGTCGGTTATATATCTAACTACCCAAAATCCCCAATATGCTTTCGCATCCTACCAAACTCCACATCCTCCTAAGAATAACCACTCCCAAATGCCCTCTCATCTTCAAAATACACAACCTCAATCCGCTCCACCACCGCAAAACCAAAGTCAAAATCTGAATCAGAACACTTCTAATCCTCAGGCATCCCACCATCATTTAAATCAGAACACCAACCCTCAGACTTACCCCCAAAATTACCAAGCTGCTCAAAACACCCAGAGTCCTTCCATAGCTCCACCCTTGCCTAAAAGAACCACTTTCCAAATCCCTGTCCATGCTGAGCATGACGTGCACAGTTATGAGTTGGACCACTATAAGGAACAGGAAAGAGAATGGAGGGCGAAGGAAGAAGCAAAAGTAGACATAAAAGAGAGATCAGGAAGCTATGAAAGAGCTTTAATGCGTCCCCGATGCTACCGGACTTAACTATGAAGATTTATGCATTCACCCGAGTCTGGATCTTCCAGAAGGTTTCAAGATCCCGAAGTTTGATACCTTTGGAGGAGTGGGCAACCCTATGGCTCATCTAAGAGCCTACTGTGACCAGCTCGTGGGAGTTGGAAGGGACGAAGCTTTGCTGATGCGGCTTTTCAACCGAAGTTTGTGTGGGGAGGCTTTGGAGTGGTTCACCTCCCATGAAACTCGACAATGGCCCAGCTGGAGTGCTCTGGCAAAAGACTTCATCGAGCGATTTGCTTATAATGTAGAAATTGTTCCTAATCGTTACTCTTTGGAGAAGATGAAGCAGAAGTCTATTGAGAGCTACAGAGAATTCGCCTATAGGTGTAGGAAGGAAGCGGCGAGAGTGAGACCGCCCATGTCTGAAAAGGAAATCGTTGAAGTGTTCGTGCAGGTGCAAGAACCCGAATATTATAACAGAATTATGTTGCTCGTTGGAGCAAAGTTTGCTGAAATAGTGAAGATCGGTGAGACTATTGAAGACGGTTTGAAATCAGGGAAGATAGACCATGTAGCCGCATTGCCCGGATCTTCGGGTTTGTGAAAGAAGAAGAGAGAAGAAATTGCTGTTGTTTCATATGAGGGGAAGAAAACCCCCAGAAGCTCATCATATTCCCGAGGTCTTCCCAAAACTCCTGTCAAGATCGCTACATGCAAGCTAGTCATCCCAATAATCCTCCATTTTATCAAAATGCTACCCCCACTAATCCGAATGTCCAAGCTCCACTATACCAAAATCCACCCCCAAATTACCAAAGTCCATCTCCCGTTTATCCAAGTCACCCTCCACTCTACCAAACTCCATCTCCTCATTATCTTGGTATCGCTCCCAGCTGTGCTAACGTGCAGTCGAGCTACATATCACCCCTTCCTGTTTATCAAGTTCAAGCTCCACTATACCAAAATTCCCCTACAAATTACCAAGCTCCATTGCCAAACTACCAAACAAATCCATATCCCAGAAATCAAGCTCTACGTCCGAACAACCGAGGTTATCAATAGACGCCTCCCCCACAAGGAAGTTATGATCCCCCTCGACCTCGGTTCGAGAAGAAACCTGCAAGGAATTTCACCGCGCTCGCAGAAAGCCGAACAAAGCTGTACGAGCGACTGGCTGCGGCCGGATACATCTACCCTGTAGGGCCCAAACCCGTGGATGTCAATTCAAGATTCTATAGGCCTGATCAGAGATGTGCTTATCATTCCAACAGTGTTGGGCATGATACTGAGGATTGTATCAACCTTAAGCATAAAATTCAGGATCTGATTGACCAAGATATAGTCTCTCTCCAACCAGCGGCACCAAATATCAACACCAACCCGTTGCCGAATAATGGAGGCGGCAAAGTAAATATGATAGAGACAGACGACGATTGGTGTGTGACAAAGGTGATAACTACAATCGTCCCTGACGAGTTGGAAAGGTCTGTGGCTTCATTAACTATCAAAGAGAAAAAAGAGTTTGTTATACTGACACCCGCAAAGGCTGTTACCTTGGTGCCACCAAAAACTCTCATCAAGCCTAAGTTCGTTATTGAAACTGCTGCTGTTCAAGGCATGACCAGATCCGGAAGATGTTACACTCCTGACGAGCTTGCTCTCGGAGGTCAAAAGAAGGATCAGACTAAAAGGCCAATAAGTGAAGGAGAAGCAAAGGAGTTTTGGAGAAGAATGCAGCCAAAGGATTATTCTATCGTCAAACATTTAGAGAAAACCCCTACCCAGATTTCTGTTTGGGCCCTGTTGATGAGTTCTCAATCACATAGGCAAGCTCTGATGAAAGCACTCGATGATACATATGTGCCCGCGGGCACAAGCAGCGATAATGTGGCCGCCATGATCCACCAGTTTATTCGAGAACATCGCATCAGCTTCTGTGATGATGAGTTGCCTTTCGAAGTGAAGTCGCACAACAAGGCGTTGCACATCACTGTGGTCTGTCGTGAAAAGGTCATAAATCGCATCTTGGTGGATGATGGGTCCGGTTTGAATATTTGTCCATTGTCGACACTGAAGCAGTTATGTTTTGACTTGGGGAAGATGGAGCAAAACCAAGTCAACATAAGAGCTTTTGATGGGATCCAAAGAGATACCTTGGGAGCGGTAAATCTGGTCATCCAAATGGGTACGGCAGAGTTCAGCACACAGTTCCAAGTCTTAGATATTGATACAAGCTACAACCTTCTTCTGGGAAGGCCTTTCATTTATGTGGCTGGAGCTGTGCCTTCGACTTTGCATCAGATGATGAAGCTCATTTGGAAGAACGAAGAGTTGGTTATTCATGGTGAAGGGAGTCACTCCGGCAGACAAGCACCAATCATTGATAAAGTATCGCGAGGTACCGATTTCTATACGGTGGAGCTGGTAAATGCCACCGATGAAGACTTGGCCTCGCATTCTCCTATGCCTGCCGTGTATAAGATGATAGCCACTGTGATGCTGCAAAATGGTTTTGAACCAGGCTTTGGATTGGGAAGAATTTCTCAAGGAATTATTGAGCCCATTCAAGTTCCTGCCAAGGGAGCTAGATATGGCTTAGGGTACGTCCCCACAGATGATGATTTGAAGGTGAAAAAGAAGAATGATCAAGCATTGGCTAAACCAATCCCTCATCTATATCAATCATTCCCAGTTCGTGAGCATGCCGAGCAGGAGAACCTGAGGGGAGGAATCTATGGCCTTTTTGAAGAAATTGATGCTATTATTGAAGAAGAAGTCGAGCTGACAGGATTCTGTGATGCTGAGCCCGGAGAGACGTTGCAGAACTGGACCTCCACGCCCATCCTGGTCTCCCGAACTCCTTGGTAGAAGGGCATCATTTTATGCATATTTTAATCGGTGGTAGTCCGGAAGAGGCCCGAGACCCACCATTTTGTATTTTGTTCTTAATTGTTTGAACTTTAAATTCTCATCGTGATGTTTAAAAAGGCAATATGGATCTGCCATGGCCAAAGTTTGCATTGTTTTTCAATTTTAATGAAAGCCTCTTTTATTTTTAATTTTGTTTATTTAATCATCTGTCATGCTTTGATTTTCTAACTTTTTTTTTTGTGGTTTCAATAAGGTAAGTTTTAAACCTAACAATGTCATGTCGTGTCATGAGCTGAATGAACAAAATGAGGCAGGTGATGACGAGGTTGATAAATACGGAGAGGAAAGTGAGGAACCAGAGTATGTTGCCAAGGAATTTCGTCAGTTTGAAAATCAGTATAAACCAAATTTAGAGGAAACTGAAACGGTAAACCTGGGCGACCAAGAGTGTGTCAAAGAGGTTAAAATCAGTATTCACTTGAGCGAGGATCAAAGGAAAGGCCTGATTCACTTGATTGATGAATACGTTGATGTTTTCGTCTGGGAAGTCGGCGACATGCAAGGGTTGAGTACCGATGTGGTGTCTCACAAATTATCGATTAATCCAGGGTTCGAGCCGGTGAAGCAAAAAACTCGAAAGTTCAAGCCTGAGTTGAGTTTAAAGATTAAAGAAGAGATCACCAAGCATATTGAGTCTCAATTGGTAGAGGTGACACAATACCCGACTTGGTTGACGAATGTTGTTCCGGTCGCCAAAAAAGATGGAAAAATCAGAATTTGTGTCGACTACAGAGATCTCAACAAAGCTAGCCCTAAGGATACTTTTCCGTTGCCAAATATTCATATTTTGATCGATAACTGTGCTAAGCATGAAATGCAGTCATTTGTGGATTGTTACGCAGGTTATCATCAGATTTTGATGGATGAGGAAGATGCAGAAAAGACAGCTTTTATTACACCTTGGGGTGTATATCATCACAGAGTGATGCCATTTGGCCTCAAGAATGCTGGCGCTACTTATATGAGGGCTATGACGACCATATTTCATGACATAATTCATAAGGAGATTGAGGTATATGTGGATGACGTCATAATCAAGTCCCATGGGAGTTTGGACCACTTGACACATCTAAGGAAATTCTTTGATCGTTTGCGTTGTTACAACTTGAAGTTAAATCCCGCCAAATGCACTTTTGGAGTTCCAGCCGGAAAGTTGTTGGGATTTATAGTCAACAGAAGGGGTATTGAGCTCGATCCTTCAAAGATTAAAGCAATTCAAGAGTTATCTTCGCCGAAGACGATAAAAGAGGTAATGAGTTTCTTAGGAAGGTTGAACTACATCAGTCAATTCATAGCTCAGTCAACCGTGGTGTGTGAGCCTATCTTCAAGCTGTTGAAGAAAGATGCTCCGACAAAGTGGACTGAAGAGTGTCAGACTGCTTTTGATGCTATCAAGAACTATTTCTCCAATCCACCAGTGCTAGTTCCTCCGCGATAAGGGAGTCCTTTGTTACTATATTTGTCCGTATCAGATAGTGCATTCGGATGCGTGCTCGGTCAACACGACGAGATAGGAAAGAAGGAAAGAGCTATCTATTACATAAGTAAGAAGTTTACTCCATACGAGTCTCGTTACACTCTGTTGGAGAGAACATGATGTGCTTTGACTTGGCTTGCTCAGAAGTTGAGACATTATTTGTCTTCGTATACTACATATCTCATTTCCAGAATGGACCCGTTGAAGTATATTTTCCAAAAGGCGATGCCGACCGGAAAGTTAGCTAAGTGGCAAATGTTGCTGGGTGAATTTGACATTGTGTATGTGACTCAGAAGTCAATAAAGGCATAGGCCTTGGCTGATCATCTTGCATAAAATCCTGTTGATGAAGAATATGAGCCGCTTAAGACTTATTTTCACGATGAAGAAGTGTCGTTTGTGGGTGAATATATTTCTGAAACATATCCCAGTTGGAGATTATTCTTTGATGGAGCGGCGAATCATCAAGGGAAAGGTATCGGAGCGGTCTTAGTGTCAGAATCTGGTTAGCACTATCCCATGGCAGCTAAGCTCCGATTTAATTGCACGAACAACATGGCTGAATATGAAGCTTGTGTTCTTGGTTTAAAAATGACCATCGACATAAATGTCTACGAGTTATTGGTTATTGGAGATTCAGACTTTTTGATTCATCAAGTTCAAGGAGAATGGGTTGTGAAGAACCCGAAGATAATACCTTACGTACAGTATGTACAGAAATTATACAAAAGATTTCGCACGATCGAGTTCAGACATACTCCTAGAATACAAAATGAGTTAGCTGATGCCCTTGCCACTGTCGCTTCAATGATTAAACATCCAGATACCGATTATATTGATCCACTGGATATAGAGTTGAAAGAATATCCAGTTCATTGTTCACATGTCGAAGCAGAACCAGACGGTTTGCCATGGTATTTTGATATAAAGAAATATTTGGAGTCTGGTATTTATCCAGAAGATGCTACATCCAACCAAAAGAAGTCGATACGCCGCATGGCTCTCAATTTCTTTCTAAGTGGAGAAGTCCTTTATAAGAGAACTCCAGATTTGAGTCTTCTAAGATGTGTCGACGCTGTTGAAGCCGCGAAGCTTATTGAACAAATACATGCTGGAGTTTGTGGAATGCATATGAATGGGCTCACTTTGGCAAGGAAAATTCTTCGAGCCGGTTATTTTTGGATGACTATGGAGAATGATTGTTGCAAGTTCGTACAAAAATGTCATAAATGTCAAATACACGGTGATTTGATTCGAGTGCCGCCTCACGAACTCAATGCTATGAGTTCACCTTGGCCGTTCGTAGCTTGGGATATGGATGTCATCGGTCTGATAGAGCCAGCCGCCTCTAACGGACATAGATTCATCTTGGTTGCTATTGATTACTTCACCAAGTAGGTGGAAGCAGCTTCTTACAAGTCGGTAACCAAGAAAGTCGTAGCTGATTTTGTTCGCAACAACCTGATGTGCAGGTTTGGAGTACCAGAATCCATCATTACTGATAATGGTGTAAATCTCAATAGTCACTTGATGAGAGAGATATGTGAGCAATTTAAGATTACTGACCAAAACTCGACCGCTTATCGTCCTCAAATGAATGGAGCTGTAGAAGCCGCCAATAAGAATATCAAGAAGATCCTGAGAAAAATGATTGACAATCACCGAGGTTGGCAAAAGATGTTGCCATATGCTTTATTGGGTTATCGAACGACTGTCAGAACGTCGACTGGAGCTACTCCATACTTGTTGGTATATGGAACAGAAGCAGTCATACCTGCTGAAGTTGAGATACCGTCTTTGAGAGTCATCCAAGAAGCTGAGTTGAGTAATGCTGAATGGGTTAGAAAGAGAATAGATCAATTAACTTTGATTGACGAAAAGAGAATGGTTGTCGTTTGTCATGGTCAACTATATCGACAGAGAATGATTCGAGCTTTCCACAAGAGAGTCAGAGCCAGAATTTTTGAAATTGGGCAGTTAGTACTCAAGCGCATTTTTCCTCATCAGGACGAGTACAAAGGGAAATTCGCACCAAATTGGCAAGGTCCTTATATGGTTCGAAAAGTATTATCCGGAGGAGCTTTGGTCCTGTCGGAGATGGATGGCACCGCATGGCCGAAACCAATCAACTCAGATGCTGTCAAGAGATACTACGTGTGAAGCCTCAGCTTGCACTTCTGTCATTTAATTGTAATTGTTCTATTTGCTTGTATTTGCTTTGTCTAAATTTTATCCCTTTTGTAATGAACTACGTCTGACCTAAATTCTCAAGAATGAGATACGTAGGCGGCCTATGTCGGCCTCGGTCACCCCATTTATCCCTTTTTATATTTCTTTGCCAATGAACTACATCTGACCTGAATTTTCAAGAATGAGATACGTAGCGGCCTATGTCGGCCTCGGTCACCCCATTTATCCCTTTTTATATTTCTTTGCCAATGAACTACGTCTGACCTGAATTCTCAAGAATGAGATACGTAGGCGGCCTATGTCGGCCTCGGTCACCCCATTTATCCCTTTTTATATTTCTTTGCCATTTGAACTACGTTCGACCTGAATTCTCAAGAATGAGATACGTAGGCGGCCTATGTCGGCCTCGGTCACCCCATTTATCCCTTTTTATATTTCTTTGTCATTTGAACTACGTTCGACCTGAATTCTCAAGAATGAGATACGTAGGCGGCCTATGTCGGCCTCGGTCGGTTTTCTTTGTAAATTTCTTATTATTGTTAACCTTTGAGGAGGAACTACGTTTGACCTGATTCCTGCCTCAACTGGATACGTAGGCGCCACAAGGGTTCGGTCATATCTCCCGTAAGATTTCTATTCCTCTTTACAATAGAAATTGGGACAGAATTTTTGAGAGGGTCTCAAAAATTCTCAAGAAGAAGATTTTTCCTCAGCAAGCCAAGACTGAAAATACTTCAAAATTGCAACTGGGACAGAATATTTGAAAGGACCTCGAAAACTCCATGATTTACTTACCGACAGTTGAAGATAAGCCATAACTGGTAACTGGGACAGATATTTTGAGGATGGCCTCAAAATTCCAACATGGGTCTATCGACAGTCTGGAGTGATTGTGAATACTCCCCAGCGAATAAACTTTCGAGCACCCAAACTCAAAAAGTTCGCTAAGCCTGACGTGACATGACATTTGGCAGTGACCCTTTTCAAAATATTACTTCTCAAAAATTTATTTTTCTAAAGATTTTCCTTTCATGTTTCATTTGTTTTGGCATAAAATATTTTGTCTTATCTATCAAGAGTTGGGAGATCAGGAAGATCAATCGGAGATAGCAGGACAAGGATTAGACAACTGAAGAATCGACACAGATCAGTCCATTTTAAAACTAACGATTTTTCTATGGATGCAGGCTTATAATATTGCTCAGAAATCAGCAAATTTCTCTGATCGATGAATATGGAGGAGTCGAGGGAGGAGAAATCTCTCCCGAATTAACGGTGTTCCTGTAGATGCAAGAATTATTTTATTGCTTATACCAGGGACTTGGGAATATGATTTGTTTATTTCAGTCAATTTCCAACAACATGAAGTCTATAAAGAACGTCCAGCTAGATTCGAAGGTGAATCAAGTGAGGAAGAGTTTACGGTTTCCGTAAAGGACGTCATTTGCATCATAATGTTAGATATGACATTATACATTACCCGGAAGGTTTATTTATTTTATTATCGATCAAGAAAATACATTACCCGGAGGGGTCATTTATATTGTTGCCGATCGAGACGATATAGTATCTAAAAGTCATTTTACCATTATCGTCAATTGAGACGATATAATTTTTCAGAAGGCACCCAGAAGATCGCTATGGTGCTCGATTTATGCACTATCTTTCATTTGGTACCAAGGATGACATCAAGAGTTAATATCCATGCATCGCGAGTCAATATTCATGCATCGCGAAAGATCATGCATTGCGAGTCAATATTCATGCATCGCGGAAGATCATGCATTGCGAGTCAATATTCATGCATCGCGGAAGATCATGCATTGCGAGTCAATATTCATGCATCGCGGAAGATCATGCATCGCGAGTCAATATTAATGCATTGCGGAAGATCATGCATCGCGAGTCAATATTCGTGCATCGCAGAAATTTATACATCCTAAGAAGATTTCATACCTTGCTGAATTTATGCATCGCGAGAAGATTTCATGCCTCGCAAAAATTTATACATCGCAAGAAGATTTCATACCTTTCTGAATTTACGCATCGCGAGAAGATTTGATGCCTCGCAGAAATTTATGCATCGCGAGAAGATTTCATCCCTCGCAGAAATTTATACATCGCAAGAAGATTTCATACCTTGCGGAATTTATTGCATCGCGAGAAGATTTTATGCCTCGCGGGAAGATTTTATACCCCGCAAGAAATCACGCATCGCGGGAAGATATTCATGCCCCGCCAGAAATCGTGCACTACAGAGAAGGAATCGTGCATCTTAAGTGAAATATTTACCCCTCAACATCAACTGCATTCTTTTATTTTGATAAAAGTAAACTGTCGAAGACGACAACGAAGAAAATATCAACACTGCATCAGCATTTACTTATTTTGACATCAAATCAAGATGTATATTGAAGATTATATTGCAAGCATAAGACATAAGCTTTATTTTCTTTACGTCAAACCCAACTGAGTTGACATCAAATATCGAGGAGAACAATTAAGTGTCGATACGGTGCGGACAATATCAAAAGGAATGCAGCACAACGTGGAATTTTTTCTTAGCAGCGAACTGGGACATAGTCCAAAGAGGAGTGTCAAACTCTTAGGACGCGAGCAGAGGAGCGACTTACACCACAATCAAACCACACCCCTATCTGAAGGCATGTCGGTTTTTCCTTAGCTTTATCAGTTTCGGCTTCGCATCCGAATTTTTCGATTTACCAGAAGCAAGTTTCCAATCTGAGTGACAATGCACCAAGAGCTTTGGAAATTATGTCCGTGTGAGTTATTAATTATGAATGTGAAGTGCACCACATTCATGGCTAAGAGGTTACATTCTCCTTTTCATACTCATTTAATTTGTCACTTTACCAGAACCAAAGGTTATCTAGCATAATAGATTTTCTTTTCAACCGATTGAGTCGAACTACAAGCAGCCTGATTCCTAAGGCTACAAGGATATGTAGGCGGGCTCAACGCTGAAAACTCGGCTGTATTCCGACATTCGCTCTCGAATCTTATTCTCGAGCATTTCGGTACCTTTATAATCCGGTATTGAGATGACTTTTGATTTCTTTCATAATCGTACGTTAAATCAAGCGTATTGAACTACAAATGGCCTGAATTCTCATATAGCCTGAGATATGTACACCCAATTTTGACCCTCCTCGATAGTAATTAACTAGCGAGCTTCTCGAGTTTAAATAATTTAAAATAATTAATTTCATAAATATATATATATATATATATATATATATATATATATATATATATATATATATATATATATATATATATATATATATATATATATATATATATACATATATAATAATAATAAGATAATTTAAATATACTTTTAGCTTGCAAATTATTTTTAAATAAGAAGTTGATGTTTTTATATTGTTTAAGCTAATGTATATGTCTGACTATTTAAATTTTATTCATATTCAAAATCCAAAAAATATATATATATATTTTGTTTTATATAAATATTTGGTTAGCTATTTAGCTATACGATGTTTTTCATTTTGGTTAATTATTTCGTAACCATATTAATTATTTTATTTTTTGTTAACATTAAGAAGCTTGTTAATTAATTATATTAATTCGCCTTATTTTAAATTTTAATCGAATTAGCCAGTTACAATTTAATTCGATTGAATTAGTAATGTTATTAACCAAAAACAATTTTGGACCATTGCTTCATGCCAAATTAATCTAATATTCCTCAAAATTGATCCAGCCAAATTCCTTGACCCAGGCCCATTCTATTTCCTCCTAACACTGATTTCCAGCCCATTCCCATCCCCAATTCGACCCATTCCCCTCTTTACTTTTGACCCGGCCCATCTTGGCGCTCAACAAGAAGACCCCAAAACGTGAATAGACGGGAGGATACCCATCAGTTTCAAGCGTTCTTCACGCTTAACAGTAGCAGCAGCGCGTCAATGGCACCAGACGGTCCTTGCATGCGTCGTCTCCCCTTCACGCATGAACGTCGCTCCAACGTTCACAAGGAGTACACGGCGTTAATAGACGGAAAGTGAACTCGACGTTTGTACGATTTGCTTTCCCTGCCAGTACGCCTCTACTGCTGCAGCAGGTAGGCACCTGCAATTGTTGCCTGGCCAGCTGCGTTGGTTGTCCTTGACTCGCGTGAATGAGCGACACGTCGAGAGTCAAGGACGAAGGGTCGATCCCAAGCGTCCGATTCTCTTTTCCTTTTCTGGTTCGAGCCATTTTCTGGAGAAAAAGGGTGCTAATACATAAGGGGAAAGGAGTTTTGAAATTCGAAATTGACGTGTAAGTCCGATTTTACCCCAACCTCTTTTGAGAATTCCTCCTCCCTCCCTCAAAGAAAAGCCTTTTTTTTGTTCTCCTATATAAGATTTCCTTCTGTTGATAAGGAGGAGGGTGATTTTTTTTGGATATCATTTTGAAAAACTACCAGAGCAAAGTATTGAGTAAGGAAAATAGTGGCTGGCCAAAAGATACAGAGAGACGTTTTTTTTCAAAGAAATACAAAGAGATTTTTCCTTCTTCGTTCCTCCGCAAGCTGTTTGAGTTCGATATTTCTATTCGAACATTTTGTCTGCTTGTCCGTGCTTAGCATTCGTCGGAAATCGCTGCCTCTCCGAGCTCGCTCTCATCTCAGTTTCGCTGCTCGAGAAAAGGTACATTTTTTTTCTTTTCTTCTTCCTTATCGCAAATCTTCTCGGCTCCTCTTATGCTCTGAAATGACACTAAAATGTTGGTTTGTTGATGCTTGTTATGATTGTTCCAAGTTGCTTCATGGTTCGGTCATAGTATCGATTTAGGCTTCCGTTAAGGTGATATTGGTGTTATATTGTTTCTATTATTTCATGCTTGAAGGATGTTTTGTATCCTCGCCTTGTTCTATCTATGTTTTTGTTTATATCGTGCTTGAATCTTCAAGGGCGCCCCCATCCTCTAACTCCCGAAGTTGCTGCCAAAAAATAAAAAAATAAAAAATAAAAAAATCGATTGTTCCTTCTTTTCCATATGTTGCAGTTCTCTTGAAATTTGCCTCCATTTATACATGTTGTGATGTGAACCTTGGAAAGGGTTTGTTGGATAGAGTTCTTGTTTGGATAATGTGGTGCAATATTTGCCTTAATTAGAATCACTGTATCCATGGTTCAAACATGTAGTGACCTTGTTGTTGCCGGTTCTGTTGGTCGCACCTAGAATATTTAGTGTTATCTGCCATGTTATTAATTTTCTAGGCCAATTTATATCATTTTTCCCTTGAGAAATAAATTAGAATAAGCTTCAGATTTTTTTTTGTTTTTTTGTTTTTTTTAGTTTTTTTTAGTTTTGTTTTTTTTGTTTTTTCTGTTAAAGTGTTAAGATTTGATTGTCGTATGACTTTGGAAAAGGTATAATAGCATGTTCTTCCTCCTTCCCAGCACGTCCCGAATGATGTTAAGAGGAGCATGTTTTTTTTAGGTACATATATATATACATTTTGCTCCAAATTTCCTGCCCATAATCTTTATTGGGCCAAATCTTAAACTCACCCAATCATTTAATTATTATGGCCTACTATATATAAAAAATATATATATATATATATATATATTATATTGTGTGCATATCTCCCTTATAAATTAATTACTGGGTTGTATGTGAGATTCATATCACTTTTCTAACTCTCTTTTACTTGTTGTTGCATGTGAAACTCTCCTCGAGTCCTTATGGACTTTAATCCGTCTCCTTGCATTTTTCGTTGAGCCATAAAGGCTCAAGCTATCCCTTCCAAGTCGGCCAACCTTTCTAATGAAGGAGTACAGGTTGAAAGTAGCCATATGCTGCTGGGAATTTAGTTTTCCAGCCCCGTGGAAAGCCGAAACCAGGTAAATATACAGGTTGTATACACCGATATACGATCAGAATATATGAAATACAGGTGCAAAAAATGTAAAAAACAAGCAGGAAATACAGGCCACAAGGTTGCAACGAAATACAGGCTTGGAGGTCCAAAAATGGATCGTATACGGTCTATATACCAGGGTATACGTAATGTGTATACGCAGATTTCTTTGAAGGAAAATAGGCCCAAAGGCCCTAAAATTGCAGCAGCAGAATTTGGGCCTAGGGCCCAAATTTGATATTTCCTCCCTTTCTTATTTATTTATCATGATATTTGACTAATTATTTTATGTGATTTTGGTTTGATTTAATTATTCTCCTATGATAGTCATTCCTCCTATTTATACATATATTTATTTAGACATATAATTTTACTTAGTTTTTTTTATTTCCTTCTTGGTCTTTGTCAACCCTTAAGTTCATCCCTTTAGGTCATTTCCTTACCTATTTTCCCATAAAAAGAGATAATTAATTTTAAATGATAAATAAGTATATATATATATATATATATATATATATATATATATAAGTTCATCCCTTTGGGTCATCCCCTTAGCTATTTTCCCATAATGAGATAATTAATTTTAATGATAAATAAGTATATATATATATATATATATATATATATATATATATATATATATATATATATATATATATATAAAGGATTATTTTTATACAAGTCATTTGACCCCCTTTTTATTATTCTTCTAATCAACCACTTTTAGTCACTCCTTTTAAAATAATCCATTTCTTTGCACTAAATTAATTAATTAAAAAATAATAATAATTTTAAGTAAGCAAAAAATGATAAACTTTAGTTGGAAAAGTTAGTAAATTCAAGTCAAAGTCATTTTAGTCAAATCGCTGGTCAACCGCGAGTTAGCGGGAATTCCGAGGGCCTAACACCTTCTCGGAATGTACATTGAACTTCGAACCCCTTTTCAACTGATTTTTATCTGTTTTAAATCTTTTGAAAAAATAATTTTTAGTTTTCTTGGTTTTACTAAAAATCAAGTGGCGACTCTGTTAATTTGAAAAGTTGATATTTCTTAAATCATAAGATTAATTGATTTTTCGAAACTCAGTCATTTTTTTATTTCAATATATATTTTTCGATAAAACAAATGATATGATTCATGTTAATTGAATATTGTGAATTGGTTGAGCTGCTAGTCTTGAGTCTATTCCCTCGTTTAAAGAGTGTTTAGAGTCATTTGGGGACGAATGTTCCTAAGGGGGGGATATTGTAACATTTCGAAATCTCAAAGTCATGTGATAAGACTTAAACAGGCTCCTTAAGGTCTAAACCATTGTTCCTAGCCAAATTAGGTGTATATGGAGTCGTTGAAGTGTTTTGGAACCAAAACGTTCATAACGTCCGGTAAGTTGGTTCATAAGAGGGCTAGAGTGTCCTTTTAGTTTAACCAAGTTAAATAGTCGGAATTTAGTAAAGGTTGGAAACAATAGGTGTAACACATAGTGTGGGATGGTTTCATGTTGGAAAAGTCAGGGTACGACTCCCCGAGGACAAACCAAGAGCCCTCGAGGAGGACCCTTGAGACAGTGTGCCACGACGTACCCCATGACGGGGCGTCACAGGCGCGATGGGGCGTCGAGTCCACCGTCGTGCCAGTCTTAGTTTCTGGGAAGAAACCCTCGCCTGCACAGTCTCTGACCAACGCGACGGACGTGCAGGACGGAGGGGGGTCCAGTCCGTCACACCCACGACAGCCCATCGTTGGGGAGCCGTCGGGGAGGGCCTGTGATATTTTCAGGGATTTAAGTTTTAGTTAATTATATTATTAAGTGTCTTAGGGGTAATTAGGGGATTAAGGGAAGACTAATTAAGTGACTTAAGACCCCACTATAAATACCCAACCTTCATTAACCTAATCACAATTCTCCAAACAAAACTATCTTCCTTCTCTCTACTTTCTCTCTCTATTGGAAGACTCCATTGGAGAACAACTTGGGGAGATCATTGGGGGATGATTTATCACGAAATTCATCATCAAAACGTCATCAAATCTTAAGGCATGGGATCTAATTCACCTTTGAGATTCTTTCCTCAAAGGGCTCCTTCAAAGATTTTCCAAAAGTTGAGTTTCATATGAGTTTCATCCAATTTCGAGTTTGTTGTTATGAATTGAGTTGTTTATGTATTCTTTGGGTTATAATGAATAGATTATCATGTATTATAGCTTGATTATGATAAATTGATGTAGTTTGGTCTAGATTGTGGGAGATGACCCTAATCCTTAACCCTTGGTATTGGGATTGATATGAATTTGGGTTGAATTGATGTAATTGATCTAATTATGGTTTAAATCATCTTTAATGGTTGTTATTGCATTGATCATGAGTGTATTGTAATGTATAGAAGTTCTTCATGCCTATTTCTTGAGTATTGAATCTAGGGTAAGAAGATAAACTTTGATATCATGTTACCAAGCTTTGATTTAGTATTGCCTTGTGGTATAATGCTTTCTCTTAAATTAGTTCTTATGTTGACTATTGAATTGCATTTGTATGATGACCCAAATTGGGTTGGTCTATGGGTTGATGGTAAGGCCCTTTTATTGGTGAACTATAGAGGAGTATTGGTAAGTCATGATTCTCATAATTCTTACTTCAATGGTGATTAATTGTCATCGAGTTATGATGTTGTGTTGAAGTATACCTTGCTTAAGCTGATAGGTTGGTATGATGATCGAATTGAAATTCTTAGGTTGGTTGTGAGGTTGCCTAGGAGTACATGATATAGGGAAGTTGTTATATAAAGATGTACCCTAGTGCGATGAGATGTGTAAGGGCTAACTTCACTTATATGAATTGTTAATGAAAGGATTATTTCTCATACAATTCTTATTGAGCTATGATGATGAATATACAAGGGTTTGACCCTACTATCTAAACTAATTGAGAAGATTAATAAAGTATTAAAGACTTCTCTAAATGGGGACTTAGCTTAGCACCGAGCGAACTTGACAATGGGAGGTGATGACTTATCCATAGAAGGAAAGACTCATCCTAAAGTTGCTCATGTGATGTTAACTCCCTTGTTTAGGGGACATATCATTTAAGGGATTCCCATGAGGAGCAGCCCACTTTACCTAATGGTATGAATAGGGATATCTACCTCTTAGTTCTTGAACTATGTTGCCACCATAGGATACTAGCTAGTGGATCCACCTAGATAGCTGCATTTATGTTAGGTTCTACTTTGGCCGGTAGACCACCTTCCATCGGTGTAAGGTTTCATGACACCGGATTCCACATTTGCTCATGTGGTCTATGTCGGTTAAGTCAAGGTTTCCCTAAACTAAAATAAATGAATAAGATATAGACTAATCGAAGTAACTTGAAAGGGTTTTGCTATAGCTTAGGTAGGGGTATGTGACTCTACCTCAGCCTTGCACTAGTTGGCCTTGATGGGAGCTTTGAGAGGTCAATATTATGTATGTAAAGTAGTGATATAATGTAAATGACTTTGTACATTGAATAACATGCTTATGAGTATAAGGGTGTTGCTTTTGATTAAAGAAGAATGTTTTCATGAAATGGAAGAGTATGTTAGGTGAGGTTGATTGCTAATTGTAGTCTTGATAGGTTACTTGATTAAGTAAGAGTTATGGGAATTTACTTGATCATTGCACTTGTGACTTTATGAAGGATATAGTTAGTATATTTTGCTTTACTATGTTTCACTCGTATACATGTTTTATAATAATTTTCTTAAATGTCCCCTTTTAAGTATATTTGATTGGTAATTGTATATGTGGTTCCATACTTTGTACATGTGGAGTACTAACCCCATTTCTTTCCCTTTTCCCAAACATTTTAGGTTCGGGTCGTTGATCTTGCTCCGAATTGCTGGAAAGGAAGACTTGGATTTCTAACCATCCAAGTGGTAGGTCCTCATTCTCCCGAGGACGTTGCCGACATCTTACTCCTATGTTACTTAGTTACTATAGTTCTGTTTTGACTTACTTACTCATTTGAGACGATGTTGTATATGGCCTATATGTGGCTTCTTGTATTGATGTAAGGCTATGCCCAAGATTTATTGTCTTGATAGATGGTTTATGAGATGATACGACTTTTATGACTATTACTTCTCTATTTATAAATGTGTGAAATAAAAGTAGAAGACTATGTAATCTTTCTATACGAACGAGTCTATGTATACTTGATATAAATATGACTAAGTGTATGTAGAGGTCTATGTAAACCTCCGAGTAATTTATAGATAAAAAGTTTTAAATTCCTTCACATTTTTAATCGATGAATGCTATGACGAGGTTAAGAGGCTTGTCTTAGTCTTCTAAGAGGACGATGACGCCGGTTACGTCTAGGGGGTAAGCCCGGATGTGACAACGTATTAGTTGAAATAAATCAGATTTTTATTAATTTAATTAAACCCAATTTTGACTAAGTCTTGAATTAGACTCCTAAACATAAGCTAACACTCTCCTAACAAGTCTATCATACCCTCACACGATCAAACAAAATTCTCCAAGATATCTCTGCCAAAAATAACGTGAAGAACAAAAAGTTTAACCAAGGTTCTTCACACTTGAAGAACTCACACGAATTTTAAAGAAAAACAACGTTAATCGCACGTTAGGCTTAGAGAGGTTTGTCCATCGAAGTGGTGTTGACATTTAGAGGGTTGGACGTGGTTCTGGAGAAGGTCTGGGCAGCAAATTCACGTTTGAACAAGCAAATTAAGGTATGGGTTTCTTCTCTCTTGGTCCCTTTCACAAGAGACCCCTTACGATTCAAGATATTCACTCCGAAACTAGGGTTGTTTCCCCTTTTGCATGTCCTTATCACTAGCTCCCAATGATTTCGTAGCTTAGGTTTGTTTGCTGGTAGATTTTGGGTATGTGTGATGTTTTTATGTTGAATGTGAATATGTTTATGTGCGTGAAATCACGAAAATGACAACCAATGTGTGATAAACAAAAATGATGTGTGTGTGCGCGTTTGGCAATGAGTTTAGCCACTGTTTTGAAGACGTGTAAAGCATGTTATTTCTTGTATTTTATGTGCTAGAGTTGTGCATAATGTGATGTTCATATGGTGTGTGAAGTTACAAATTTTGAGTGAAAACGCTTTACTAAATGTAACCCCTAAACTACACCTAATTACACACTAAGTGCTTGGTGAAATGCCCTAAGAAACTAACATGAAAAGGTTGATTAAAGGAAACTAAAAACTATGAATGAATTTCCAGCCTAATGAACTATAATTTCGTTCAAAAGAGGGATTGAAATCTGGGAATTTAATACATTTAAAAGAGGTGAGGCCACCAGGATTCGAACCTGTGACCTCACCCTTTAGCTACTGTTTTCGCGAGAAAGAAAAAGAAAAAGGGGGCTGGGGGGATCGAACTCGCGACACTGGGGGAGAAATAGGAGAAAAATAAATTAAACAAGTAAATGGGAGGCATGGGATTCGAACCCACGACCTCCAGGCAGCGAGTGAAAGAGGAGAAAATAAATAAAAGAAAACGTGAGGCGTGGGAATCGAACCCACGACCTCAAGGCTGGAAAAGGAGAAGGCAAAATTAATTAAGAAAATAAAGTGAGGCTGTGGGGGATCGATCCCACAACCTCACTGCCAAGGAGCCTAGTTAAGAAGTCCTTAACTAAAAATAAAGATAGGAGGCTGTGGGGGTTCGAACCCACAACCTCACAGCCTAGCGAAATTAAAAACTAAAATAAGGAGGCTGTGGGGGTTCGAACCCACAACCTCCCAATGCTCTAGCGAATTTAAATTAAATTAAGGAGGCTGTGGGGGTTCGAACCCACAACCTCCCTATTCCAGCGAATAAATAACAAAAATAGAAGAGGATGTGGGGGGTTTGATCCCACAACCTCTTGGTTTAAGCGAATTCGGACAAGGAGATTTTAAAGAAAAATAAAAAGGGGTTGTGGGGGTCCGAACCCACAACCCTTCGGCCAAGTTAAGAGGAAAGCTAAGTAGAAAATTAATGATACGATGTTAATGTTGGGATTTAATCTAGAGTTCTAATGTTATGAATATTAAAAATAAAATCAACGAAAAATGTAAATGATATCCAAGTGATTCAAACTTGGATTTCCTTGTCCAAACTTCCGTATTGATACATAAGTCATACGTGAACAAAATATCCAAGAATAATACCACCTAATTAGATTGAAATCAAGATCTTGGCATATATACAAGATACATATGTCTTGTACTACATAATCTTAGGAATGTATGAATCACTTAACGAATTATGAATGAAGCCTCATAGGTTGTGTGTATAGACTTATTAGTCTAGCATACGTTTAAAAGTAAGTGAACCTAAGATGTATGTACTGAATGATGAAATGAACAATGAAACGATGAAACCCTAGAAAGGTTAAGTAAGGGTATGAAACGCACCAATGGCCAAGTATATTGGCATATGATGAAATAAACATTCACGTAAAATGGGGTGAGTAATTATGAAGAGTAAATATGCTAATGATAATGAATGTGGTGACAACATGATATGAGGCTAATGCAAATGATGAGAGCAATCTCAAATGAGCCTAAGTAAATGTTACCAAAACGTACTCACCTATGAGAGTGTAAGATAATGAAGAGACCAGTCTCTATGAACACTCTAATGAAAGTATTGAGATTAACACACTTAATACTAATGATGAGATGAGAAATCATCTAATGAGCTATGATGTCCTCATACTAGAAGCCACCTTCCATGATGTATGAGTTGAATGTAATGGAACTTTATACTAAGCACCGATAGGCTAGCTATGAGCGGTGATGCCTTCTTTCGGGAAGGGCAGAGGTTCACGTAACTCTTATTAGATGAGACTGTCCGGCTTGCCGGGTATGGGTCTCCTTATATCTCTTAGTCTTCGAACCTATACTGCCAATATAGGGATCTAGCGGGGTTAAATTTCGGTGTGGGGGAGACACTGGATTTCATGATGCTCCCATGATCTATGTCGGTTAAAGTTAAAGTTCCCAATGAATGAATGAGGCCAGCCTCAAATGAAGCACATAATGAAATGAATAATACCAAAGGTGTTCGGATACGATGATCAAGAGGTGAGCTAGACTCAGGTAATGACATTAGGTTATTCTTGATCATTGCACAGCAAACCCGATGAAAGTCTTAAACTACACCCTAGGTATAGCTAGTGTTCACATTGGCCTATGAACGAAATGAAATGAAGTACGTATGAATGAATGAAGCAGACTCTGTGTTTGCTAATGAAGACTCCCTAGTTGAGGTCCCATATGTTGAGCCCTCATTTTGGAAAGTCTTAATGTCAAGTCCATGATTCCAAGGTCTCATGGCATTTGAATGAATAATATGAAAGAAGATATGTGCTATATGTTATGTTCTATGATATGTGCTATATGTATGATGTTATGTGTTGTGTGCAATATGATAATTATAATGATGCATGTTACTATAATGCCATGACTTTTCTAAACCAAATTTCGAAAGCTCACTGACTTTCCTAATCCAAATTTGGAAGGTTCACTAACTTTTCTAATCTCAATTTGGCAAGTCCACTGACTTGACTTCCCAAAATCATGTTGTTAGAAAAGAGCTATCTTTTCTCATGCATGTCCTTTGTGTGTGCTTGCATATACCCATACTTAGTACAAGTGTGTACTAACCCTATACAAACTCTACTATTTTAGGTGCAGGCACAGGTGGACGATAGAGCTACAGGATCATTGTTGCAGTTATCCGGACGTCCAGCATTTATCCGGAGTTGGTAGGTCCTCATGCTTTCGAGGATGCTACTGTTTTATATTCTAGCTTAGTTTTAGAGTTGAGCTAGTGGAGCATGTTCCAGTAGCGTTTCTTTCCTGTTTTTATTCAAACTATGTAATGGTGCCATCTTGGCAATTATATACTTTATAAGAATTGAACTATTTATTTCAGTTGTTTATCTCTTAATGTTAGATGGTTGATGGTGAACAATTATGAAATGATGAGAATGTTTAATAAGTTTGTTAAGGAACAAAAAGTTTCAAATTTTTCGCTAAAATTAACCTATGTAAAGTAAGAATGACGTAAGTAGGCTTGTCTGCGACCTCTGAGAGGCCAACGACGCCGGTCTCGTCTGGGGTCTAGATTCCAGTCGTGACAATATCAAATTGTTGCGAACAAAATCAACTACAACTTTCTTGGTTACCGACTTGTAAGAAGCTGCTTCCACCCACTTGGTGAAGTAATCAATAGCAACCAAGATGAATCTATGTCTATTAGAAGCGGCTGGCTCTATCGGACCGATGACATCCATGCCCCAAGCTACAAAAGGCCAAGGTGAACTCATAGCATTAAGTTCGTGAGGCGGCACTCAGATCAAATCACCGTGCACTTAACATTTATGACATTTTTGCACAAACTTGCAACAATCATTCTCCATTGTCATCCAGAAATAACCGGTTCGAAGGATCTTTCTTGCCAAAGTGAGCCCATTCATATGCGTACCACAAACTCCAGCATGTATCTGTTCAATAAGTTCCGCATCTTCAACAGCATCGACACATCTGAGGAGACCCAAATCTAAAGTTCTCCTATAAAGTATTTCTCCACTTGGAAAGAAATTGAGATTCATACGACGTATTGACTTCTTTTGGTTGGATGTTGCATCTTCAGGATAACTCCCGGACTCCAAATACTTCTTTATATCAAAATACCATGGCAAACCGTCTGGTTCTGCTTCAACATGTGAACAATGGACTGGATGTTCTTTCAACTCTATCCAGAGGATTAATATAATTAGTATCCAGATGTTTAATCATAGAAGAGATGGTGGCAAGGGCATCGGCCAACTCATTCTATAATCTAGGGGTATGTCTGAACTCAATTTTACGAAATCTTTTGCACAACTTTTGTATGTACTGCACATAAGATATAATCTTCGGGTTCTTCACGGCCAACTCTCCTTGAACCTGATGAATCAACAAATCTGAGTCTCCAATAACCAACAACTCATGAACACTCATGTCTATGGCCATCTTCAGACCAAGACTACAAGCTACATATTCAGCCATGTTGTTCGTGCAATTAAATCGGAGCTTAGCTGCCATAGGATAGTGCTTAACAGATTCTGACACTAAGACCGCTCCGGTACCTTTACCTTGGTGATTTTCTGCTCCATCAAAGAATAATCTCCAACCGTGATATGCTTCAGAAATATCTTTACCCACAAATGACACTTCTTCATCGCAAAAATAAGTCTTAAGCGGCTCATACTCTTCATCGACAGGATTTTCTGCAAGATGATCAGCCAAGGCCTGTGCCTTTATTGCCTTCTGAGTCACATACACAATATCAAACTCACTCAACAGCATTTGCCACTTCGCTAACTTTTCGGTCGGCATCGCTTTCTGGAAAATATACTTCAACGGATCCATTCTAGAAATGAGATATGTAGTATACGAAGACAAATAATGCCTCAACTTCTGGGCAAGCCAAGTCAAAGCGCAACACGTTCTCTCCAATAGCGTGTATCGAAACTCGTATGGAGTAAACTTCTTGGTTATGTAATAGATAGCCCTTTCCTTCATTCCTGTCTCATCGTGTTGACCGAGCACGCATCCGAATGTACTATCCAAGATGGATAGATACAGCAACAAAGGACTCCCTTCTCGCGGAGGAACTAATATCGGAGGATTTGACAAATAGTTCTTGATAGCGTCGAAAGCAGTCAGACACTCTTTAGTCCACTTTGTCGGAGCGTCTTTCTTCAACAGCTTGAAAATAGGCTCACACACCATGGTTGATAGAGCTATGAATCGACTGATATAGTTCAACCTTCCTAAGAAACTCATCACCTCTTTTCTCGTCTTCGGCGGAGGTAACTCTTGAATTGCTTTGATCTTTGAAGGATCGAGCTCAATACCCCTTCTGCTCAATATAAATCCCAACAACTTGCCGGCTGGAACTCCAAAAGCACATTTGGCGGGATTTAACTTTAAGTTATAATGACGCAGACGATCAAAGAACTTTCTTAGATGTGCCAAATGGTCCGAACTCTCGCGGGACTTGATTATGACGTCATCCACATATACCTCGATCTCCTTATGAATCATACGAAATATAGTCGTCATAGCCCTCATATAGGTAGCGCCAGCATTCTTGAGTCCAGATGGCATCACCCTGTAATGATATACCCCCCAAGGTGTAATAAAGGCTGTCTTTTCTGTATCTTCCTCGTCCATTAGAATCTGATGATAACCTGCGTAACAATCCCAAATGACTGCATTTCATGCTTAGCACAGTTATCAATCAGAATATGAATGTTTGGCAACGGAAAATTATCCTTAGGGCTGGCTTTGTTGAGATCTCTATAATCGACACAAATTTTGATCTTCCCATCTTTCTTGGTGACCTGAACAACATTTGCCAACCAAGTCGGGTATTGTGTCACTTCTACCAATCGAGACTTGATCTGCTTGG
Organism: Solanum sitiens; assembly: GCA_016801875.1. NCBI lineage: Eukaryota > Viridiplantae > Streptophyta > Magnoliopsida > Solanales > Solanaceae > Solanum > Solanum sitiens. The sequence continues at coordinate 1,175,994 of JABWTJ010000048.1, read as the reverse complement.
TGATCTCCTCTTTGATCTTTAAACTCAACTCAGGCTTGAATTTTTGAGTTTTTTGTTTCACCGGACTGAACCCTGGATTAATCGGCAACTTGTGAGACACAATATTGGTACTCAGCCCTAGCATGTCGCTGACTTCCCAGACAAACAAATCAGCATACTCAGTGAGTAAATGAATTAGATCCTTCCTCTGAGTTTCATTCAAATGAACGCTGATTTTGGCCTCTTTGACACATTCTTGGTCTCCCAGATTTACAGTTTCAGTTTCCTCTAAATTCGGCTTATGCTGATTTAAACTACAGATATTCTTTAGCAACATATTCCGGTACCTCATTTTCCTCTCCGTAATCATCAACCTCGTCATCACCTGCCTCACTTTGTTCGTTCAGCTCATGACATAACATGACATTGGCAGGTTTAAAACTTATATTACTTAAACCATAAATAGACAAAGTTAGAAATATAACAAATAAATACATAAACCAAATTTTAATAAAAGAGGCTTTCATTCAAAAAGGGAAATAATGCAAACTTTGGCTATGGACAAGGGCCATATTGCCAAGGGCCATATTGCCTTTTTCAAACATCACGAGGGAATTTTAAAATGGACGCAATTAAGAAAAATGCAAAATGGCGGGTCTCGGGTCTCTTTCGGACTACCACCAATTTGAATATGCATAAAACAATGCCCTTCTACCAAGGAGTTCGGGGAATCAGAATCGGCGTGAAGGTCTAGTTCTACAGCATCTCTCCAGGCTCATACCAGCTATCTCGACCTCTTCCTCAATAACAGCATCGATCTCCTCAAAAAGATCACAAATTCCTTCCCCAACATCGTCATACTCGGCATACTCTCAGACCGGGAATGATTGATACAAATGAGGGATTGGCTTAGCCAATGCTTTATCAATCTTCTTCTTCGCCTTCATATCATCATCTGTGGGGATGTACCCCAAACCATATCTAGCTCCTTTGACGGGGACCAGAATAGGCTCAATAATTCCTTGGGAATTTCTTCCCAATCCAAAACCTGGTTCGAAACCATTTTGCAGCATCACAGTGGCTATCATCTTGTACACGGAGGGCATAGGAGGATGCGGGGCCAAATCCTCACCAGTGGCGTTTACCAGCTCCACTGTATAGAAATTGATACCTCGAGACACTTCATCGATAATCGGCGCATGTCTGCCAGAATGACTACCTTCACTATGAATAACCAACTCTTTATTTTTCCAAACGATTTTCATCATCTGATGCAAAGTAGAAGGCACAGCTCCAGCCATATGAATGAAAGGCCTTCCCAAAAGAAGGTTATAGCTGGTGTCAATGTCCAAGACTTGGAACTGTGCACTGAACTCTGTCGGACCCATTTGGATAACTAGATTTACTGCTCCTAACATATCTCTCTGAACCCCATCAAAGGCTCTCACATTGACTTGGTTTTGCTCCAGTTTCCCCAAGTCAAAATGTAACTGTCGTAGTGTCGACAATGGGAAAATATTCATACTAGATCCATCATCCACCAAGACATGATTTATGACCTTCTCGCGACATACAACAGTGATGTGCAGTGCCTTGTTGTGGGACCTCCCTTCAAAAGGCAGCTCATCATCGCAAAAGCTGATGTGATGTCCTCGGATGACTTGGTTAATCATAGCGGCCACATTATCCCTACTTGTGCCCATGGGCACGTACGTATCATCAAGAGCCTTCATCAAAGCCTGTCTATGCAATTGAGAACTAATCAGCAGGGCCCATACAAAAATTTAGGATGGAGTCTTCTCCAAATGTTTGATAATAGAGTAATCTTTTGGTTGCATTCTTCTCCAGAACTCCTCCGCTTCTCCTTCGCTTATTTGCCTTTTAGCCTGATCTTTCTTTTGACCTCCGTGAGCAAGCTCCTCAGGAGTATAACATCTTCCGGATCAGTTCATACCTTGTGCAGCTGCAGTTTCAATCACGAACTTTGGCTTGATAAGAGTTTTTGATGGCACCAAGGCAACAACCTTTGCGGGTGTCAAAATAACGAACTCTTTCTTCTCTTTGACGCTTAGGGAAGCTACAGCCTTTTCCAACTCGTCATGAATGATAGGAGTTATCACTTTCATCGCACACCAATCTTCATCTGTCTCTATCATATTAACATTGCCGCCTCCATGATTAGGCAACAGATTGGTATTGACATTAGGTGCAGCTGGTTGGAGAAAGACCACCTCTTGATCGATTAAATCCTGAATCTTGTGCTTGAGGTTGATACAGTCCTCAGTATCATGCCCAACACTGTTGGAATGATAAGCACATCTTTGATCCGGCCTATAGAATTTCGAATTGATATCCACAGGTTTGGGCCCCACAGGGTGGATATATCCGGCCGCAGCCAGTCGCTTGTACAGCTTTGTTCGGCTTTTGGCGAGCGCCGTGAAGTTCCTCGGAGGCTTCTTCTCAAACCTAGGTCTTGGTGGATCTGTAGCTCGACTGCACGTTAGCACAGTTGGGAGCAACACCTTGGAAGTGAGGAGATGAAATTTGATACATGGAGGATGTCTTTGGTAAGTGGGAGATGGATTTTGGTAATCTGGGGGTGGACTTTGGTAGACTGGAGGAGAATTTTGGTATGCTGGAGGAGGATTTTGGTATGCTGGAGAAGGATTATTTTTCTGACTAGCTTAGTAGGAGTTTTGAGAAAATCGAGAACGACCTTGAGAGTAGGAGGATCTTCTGGGGGGTTTTCTTCCCTCATATGAAATAGCGACAATGTCCTCTCTCTTCTTCTTTAACAACCCTAAAGACCCGGCGACGCGGCTACACGGGCTATCTTTCCTGTTTTCAAGCCGTCTTCGATAGTTTCACCGATTTTGACTATCTCGGCAAACTTCGCTCCAATGAGCAACATAATCCTGTCATAATATTCGGGCTCTTGCACCCGCACGAACACTTTAACAATTTCTTTCTCAGACATGGGCGGTCTCACCCTCGCCGCTTCTTTTCTCAACCTATAAGCGAATTCTCTATAGCTCTCGGTCGACTTCTGCTTCATTTTCTCCAAAGAGTAACGATCAGGAACGATTTCGACATTGTAAGCAAATCGCTCGATGAAATCCTTTGCCAGAGCATTCCAGCTGGGCCATTGCCTGGTTTCATGCGAGGTGAACCATTCAAGAGCTTCTCCGCACAGGCTTCGGCTGAAAAGTCGCATCAATAGAGCTTCATCCCTGCCAACTCCAACGAGCTGGTCGCATTAGGCTCTCAAATGAGCCATAGGGTTCCCCACTCCTCCGAAAGTATCAAATTTCGGGATTTTGAACCCTTCTGGAAGGTCCAGATTTGGATGAATACATAAATCTTCATAACTTAGGCCTGCGGCATCAGGGACGCATTGGAGCTCTTTCATGGCTTTCTTGATCTCCTCTTTTATATCTACCTTTGCTTCCTCCTTCGCCCTCCACTCTCTTTATTGTTCCTCGTAGTGGTCCAACTCAGAACCGTGCACGTCGTGCTCAGCAGGGACGGGGATTTGGAAAGTGGTCCTTTTGGGTAAGGGCGGAGCTACGGAAGGACTCTGGGCATTTTGGGCAGCTTGGTAATTTTGAGGATAAGTCTGAGGATTGGTATTCTGATTCAGGCGGTGGTGGGGTGTTTGGGGATTAAAAGTGTTCTGATTCAGATTTTGACTTTGGTTTTACCGTGGTGGAGCGGATTGAGGTTGGGTATTTGAGGATGAGGTGGAACTTGAGAATGAGGGTTCTGAGGAGGTGGTGGAGTTTGATAAGAGGCTGAAGCATATTGCGGATTTTGGGTAGTTGGGTCTATAGCAGGGGGATTCTGAGTGAGCGGCACGCCTTGAGATGGATCCACATTCGAGGAAGGGAAGTAGATAGGAGGCCTTCCATCTGTAGCATTAACGTTATATCCTGGCGGGGGTAAATCCTGGCTTCTCTGCATCTCTACCCTCATCTCTGCAATTTGTTGCATCAACTGCAGAATCAACTCGTTTTGGTCCGCTATGGTGGGTTTAGACACCACAATATCAGTGAGACGTACTTCCTCATTGTTGTCCCCATAGTCGTCTTTCCGTTATCAGAATTTTGCCCCAGGAAGGAATCTGCGGGATCTTTTGATCTGGTGAAGTAAGGATGATCTGCAAGCTTAATCAACACAAATCAATTCAAAATACCTAAGGAGGAAAACAACTCAAAGGCAGATTTGTCAGCTTGGATTCAGAATACAAAACGCATAATATCACACACAAAGCAGATAAACACACAAGATGCTATGTTTGAGGAATATCTTCAACCCACGAGTAAGGACGGAAACAGATTTTTAAACAAACAGGAGTTTGCCTGTTTTTTAATTTGACACTGTCTCAGAAGGCTAAATCACGTTGAGCTATGGTCTTCTTGCAGCTATTCTTCGACGTTCGTTGATCTGGTCTTTATATTTCCTTGTATCATAAGGGGAGAATGAAATTTTTTTAAAGATAGGGGCCGGGCCTTGAAAGGCTGCCTACGTATCTCACAAGGAGAAGTCAGGCCCAACATAGTTCGAGTAGAAAATAAAATATTGATTTTCATTACACTCATTCAAAACTGCTACAATGGAAATTGAAAGGCAACAAAGCTTTAAAGATAAAAATAATGACTGCATCTTAGTCATTCTTCTTCTCGTTCGCCACATCAGTCACGAGGAACAAACTCGATACGAATCTTTCCTAGGTTGACGAGGGATTCGAGGTCGTAGCAAAATCCAAGACATCTTGAAAGGCTATGATCTATGGCATAATGATAAGCACAAGGTTTGAAGACTTCTCCCCCAACGGGATCGAGACCTCTGTCATCATCGTGAAGGGAGGCTAAGACCCCATTCTTAACCAATTCCATGTAGATATGCAACATAGATTCCTTGAACGGAGTAAAGTAGTGACAAACAAACTGAGTGCGCTCAATTGGCTCTGACGGATCGTAAGTGAGAACGATATTATTACCCCACATGTGTGGGATATCCCCAATGTCGATCTAGCGGCAAATCCTTATTTTGAGTCACAGGCATTCCTCTGTAGTATGTCCTCGCTTATTTGGGTGGAAGGCACACACTTTCGAATATCTTTCTTTCTCAATAAATGAAAATGACCCTTCCTCAGGTGCCCATCTAAGATGCTCATATAAAAAAGCGCAAGTCATGACCCTTGCCCCCACTCGGTGTGTCGACTCGTAGGCCAGAAGAGTAATCCATATGTCTCCTCCTCTCAGACGGCCTAGGAACGGAGGTTTGTAGACGATTTCTTCGTCAATGTCTTCGCCAATAGCTCCAGGATGAGTGTCATCTGGACCACCACTAGCCTCTTGTTCGCGGATAGAGTATTTTCTGCGCATTTTATGAAGTTTGTCTATCATGTTATGGTGGAACGCCTTGTTCTTCTTCCTTAACGCGGACATTCTTTCCTTCATAGCGATGAACTCCGCCATTTCCGCTGTCAGCTCCTCATCCAGTGCTGCATTTCTGTCTAACAGAATGGCAGTTTCCGACTCTATCCTCGCCTCTCTCGCTTCCCTTTCTTGCACCTTCAGTCGAAGCATGTCTAATTTCTCACTCAAGTCCTCTGTCTCCATCTCAACGTCTTGCTTCTTCTTCATCTTTGATGTCATATCCTTATCCAGCGTCATAGTTGCAGCTCTGTAGACTGATTTGGTAACTTCGACTCTGAGTCCTTCTTCTCTGACCTCCTGGATTTCACGTGTGATCTGTTCTATCTTTCTCTGTAACTCTTCTCCTGTAAGCTCTCTCTTGATACTCTTACCCTTTCCCATAGCAGTGATTTGCTTTTCCTAAGGCAGTAGAGTAACGTTTTAGAATTTGTGGTATGGGAGGTGTCTTTTGAGTGAGAAACTTAAGACTCAGGAAAATTTGGTCGGACATTTTGTAATAGTAACTTGTTTGTATATTTTGGAAATTTCTGAAAAAGAGTGGGTTTTCGATATCCTCATTCACAGCAACACAACAGATAAGTAGTTAAATAGCACATATATCGCGTCCTAATCATGCATGTGACCCTTTTGTGCCAAGGGTAGGCCTAGCGAATCTGAAGGATGTATTGCATTATTTGAAACATATTGTTGCACCCCCCAAAATAAACTTTACTTAAAATCATAATGTTTGTTACATAATTTCAATCAAAACGGGGAACATTTTTAGGGGGGATACAATGCGAATACAGATAGAAATCCTCTTCTGGCTTTCTCTACTTCTTCGCGGATGATGCACTTGCTTGTTAACACGTACGGCTCAGCGAACACAGCTTTGGAAGATGTCGGTACGACTTGTAGAGTGTTCATCTGCTCGTCCAGGGTTGCATCCAAACGCATCAGACAAGTCCTATATTGGCTAGCTCTTGTGACGTCACAGCCAAAACCCTCTGACTTTCTAACTCTCAGAATTGGTACTCTTGCTCCCTTCGCTGAAATTCTTGCTCCCTTTTCTGAAATTCTTGCTCCCTTCGCTGAAGTTCTTGCTCCCTTCGGTCCCATTCTTGCTGAAAATAATATGCGTGGATCTGAAGCATTGTCTGTATGTCTTCAATTTCTCGACCTGTGCGTGGTGTTGGGTTCACTACACCACACAGATCATTTTGCAACCATGTCTTATATTCGTCAACATACCCAGCTTCGTATCTGTTTTCAGCCGTACCCAATTTCATGTTGATACGTCTGGCCCACTCTTGGAGGATGATCTTGGCGAAAGGTATTTTGCCGCTCTCGTTGTAATCGACAATAAAAGAGCTAGCATCCCCTTGGACGGGTGTGATTTGTGTTCTACCAAATTGCCGCATCACCCTAGCTGGGTTGTAGGGCCGCAATCCTCTGATGCCGAGAAGGACTAAAAATGGAAGTTTGGCCCCTTGTCCTGCTATCCTCTCGGACTTGAAGTTCGGTAACATCCACTGTATATCTCCTTCTTTCAAATCATAAAATACCCTTGCCCACGCATCCCTGGTGGTATGAATTGGGAATCTGCGGATGCTTAGGTAGAATTCATAATTATCAAGGGGACTCGTCTGGCTTGGCTTGGCCAACTCTTGTGGTTGGGCACCCTTTTGCAGAGATGCTCAGTTATCCACCATTGAAGGAGAATGTTGCAACCTTGGAAAAACGGAAACCCGTTCTTACACAAGCTCAAGAATCGATAAATGTCGGCCAAAATGACAGGGTCCAAACTGCAGTATTTCGTTTCTTCTTGTTTCTTACCGATTCCTCTGAAGATGTCATCCACTACCATTACTACCCGGGTGTCGATATCCTTTCCTTCATCTTTAGGGAACACCATAGTTCCTAAAAGGCATGCGGAGAATGCAATGACTTAAATTTGCCTCCAAGTACTGTGATTATGGAATTCGTTTGGAAATTGCGCGAAATAGCTATCATGCCCCCATCTTTCGAAGAATCTCATTAGTGGTATACTTTGGGCATCCAACCAGCTAGCCCTTACCAGTAACAACATATCTCTCAATTCTCCGGTAGTCGGCCTATCTGGAAGAAGAATGTGATGATCGGGACATCTTTTCCTCTTGCCGCATGTTCCGATAGAGTCCAGACAATTCTTAATTCTTCCAATGTCGGTATTATTTTGACATCTCCAAATCAAAAAACCATCCTTTCGTCATCCCAAAACCGAGTGATAACCTCGATAAATATGGGATAAACCTTGAAGTCCATTATCGAAGGTAAGTGACCCAGGTGAATCAAGATTTCTCTCTTTTGACAATCTTTGAGGTTGTCTCACCATACGCGGAGAATGTCTGGCGTCTTGGTGATCATGTTGAAATGGAGGAACTAACTCGACATCTACAAAAACATACAACTAGTTAATTGCCACCCCCCACGATACAACAAACATTTAAACACGCAATACATCCTTCAGATTTAACACGCAAATATGATCGTCCTATCGAACCGTGGGCTCTTTGGACTCAAGGCGGTCTTTCTAATGGGCCCAACACTCCTTGGGTGTTGGGTCGTCTTAGGCCAATGCGCTATTTTTGGGGATAGGGTTTCGCTCTATCTTAATTTAACTAGGAGTGGGTTGTATTTAGAGTGGAAAGAGTAACCCAAGCGGACTACTTGGGCTGGGACAGTTAATGATCGTTGACTATCAAGTAGCCAACTACACTCGTCAGGGTGCCCCGAGAAAATATTTGGTTAATGAACGACTATGAACCCGCATAATCGTCCTTTAATGGAAATGAAACAATCGTCGTTTGACGAAATTATGATATGCCATGAATGCAACAACTTAATAAAGCGATAAATCAACAGATAAACAGTTAACTCACATAGCCAAAATACGTTAGTCTTAAGGTTAGAATCCTCTTTTAATCCCCAGCAGAGTCGCCATTTCTGTTTTAATCGAAAAAAATATTTTTAATGAGTTTGAGACTTGTTTAGAGTCGCCACTTAATTTTGAGAAAATTAAGAAAACTTTTGCTTTCAAAAGACTATAAACAGAAAAAATCATTTTGGAAACATTAAAGGGGTTCGGGGATTCAAATTTATATTTTAGGAAGGTGTTTAAGGCAACTAAAATATCCGTTAATACGGTTTTCCGGCAACTAACTATTTGGCTAAAGAAATAACTAACTTTATTTTTGAAATAGTGAAAAATTTTAGAATTGTTTGGAAATGAATACTTAGCTTTTTATCTAAATAAAACATCTATCTTGAAAAATTTGTTATTTTTTAAAATTATTTAAACTTGATTCAATACTAAGTCGTTAAAACATTTCGGCGTTTCGCGGGGATTTGCAAATTCTAACCTTAAAACTAGCAACAAATCAAAACACATAAGAGATAAAGTAAGAGAGAGAGGGAGAGAGTGGGGGTCCAAATCCGGGTTATCTGTCCGCCTGGACGGTATTTGGACCCCTTTTTTTTCGGGTCTTAGGCCCATTCAGTTTGTACCTGTCCTAAATTAATAAGATAAAACTTTTATTTCTTTGGGCCTAAGACCCAAAATTTTGCACCTGTCCTAAATCTAGCAATAATAATAAAGGAAGTTTACAAGGCTTAGGCCTAAAAACAACAAAATACAAGTTCTAAAAAACAAAATTGAGCAATTTAGCCCAATCTCTTCGACTCTCTTCAACTTCGACTTCATTCATTTTGAGATCTGTTCATCTGTTTTTACGATCGATCGATTCGATGGGGTAATTTGGAGCTTTTTAAGGCTCGATCCGGGATCACGAAGGGAGGTGAGAGTTCACATACGACAAAGAAAGAAAAGAAAAAAAAAGATTAGTAAAAATGTTGTAAAGAATACTAATTTAATTCACAATTCTTAAGCAATTTGAACATGTGAGATCAACATGATTCTCACATCCACTACATGACACATAATGTTTAAACCTTGAAAAGATAGTGCAGGCGTGCATTCATTTAGAGCAAACATAATGGTCTTGAAAATTAACCTTCAATTAAATAAGGCAACCAAAACAATTTTCTTTAGAAAAGAAAAGAAAATAAAAGAAAGAGTTATATTATAGAGATAACAACGAAAATAAAAATAAAAATAAAAATAATAATAAATAAAAAGAGTTCTGTGCATTTAAGGAATGAATCCTATTTTCGAACTTGCTACAGTGATAACGTAATACATCAACGCTGGAGAGCTACTAGCTAGAACATAGAACAAAAATTTTTAACTCCATAATGGTGTACTTTACACCAAAATAGTGTGTTCCATAAGATGGATAAAGTCGTAATAATCAAAATCAAAATAGCTAGGAGAAACATTATGAGACAAAAATAAAATAATAAGCATGAAAAAAAATAATAATAAAAAACACATTGAGAAGCATTAAGAAACAAAAAAGAATATATATATGTATACATATATATATATATATATATCCTACCCAACAGTGACCCACAAATAGCAAGAGAAAAATAGTCATAGAACCCTATGATACTAAAGGAGGCTTAAGTGTTTAAAAAGAAAAACCAAAATTTACACATAATATCAAAAAGAGTGATATAAACAGATCACATAGCTCTGGGCATAATCGGAGATGGAATTTCACATTCACAATTTCATAAAAAAGTAGTTGGAGGAAACTAACACGCTCCAACATAATCAACAAATAAGTATACTAAGCAAATGTCTCCGGTATTTACTAAACCAACATAGAAGTGAAGCTAGATTTTTCAAATCATAGCCTATTCGGGAAACAAATCTCAATAGCAGTTTAAACAAACTTTTATAAGTAAAGCACGAGTATCTATTGAAGCTTTGAAGACTATTAGTATATTGATTTACATGCACCCTATATGTTTGAGAAAATTGTTACCATATTGTAAATAAATAAGAAGCTTAAGCCAAATAGGTGGACACTAAGAGAACCTCAAAATAAATTAAGAGAAGACAAGAAAAGAATTTTTTCCAACTTGGATAGCATGCTCCCAGCAAAATTAATCACAGGGAATGAGAGCTTGTAGTTTCTTTTCTTCTTTCTCAAAATAACTCAAATAAGATAAAGAGAGGAAAGAGAGGAAACTTAATCAACTAAAACAAACTAGTAGCTATAAAATTCAAAAAAAAAAACTGCATATTTTGAAAGAGAGGGACATGAGAATAACAACTATTTTACGAAAAGGAATTTGAACATCTTCACATCAAGGATATGATCATATTAAGAACAGGATGCAAGAACCACAAACAAAGTAATCTAAATTTAAACCAAAGAATGCGGACAACGATTTGGCTTGACGTGAACAAAGACTAGGTCCTTACAAAACTAAGATAAAATATATGAACCTTCAAGACCATAAAGCGGACAACCCATATCACGAGCAAACTATGAAGAAAGATGGGATTATACCGTCAATGAAATCCAACATTGAAACCAAACAAATAGAATGCGTCATTTCGAACCGAACAAATTTATTATAACAAATGAAACTACCAAAGTAATCAATTCCGAAATATGTCTCATCATTTTTTTTATAAAAAAAATGAAAGAAAAGCATATATTCTACTACATGTAGATAAGCAGACAAGCAAACGAAAGGAAAATGATATAACAAATTCGAAATAAGAAGAACATAGAAGCAGCAACACATCCACAAGGCGGCACAACTTTAGCTCGCTGTGAGATTACACAATGAAATCAGTCAAGAATACATGCATTATGTTAATATCCCCATCATATTAACATTTGATAATAAACAGCCACATAACGAGAGATTTGCGACATTGGAAACTATCATATCGAAATAGAATAAGAGACAAGGAGAATATTTTGACGGGGGAAACGTTACCTTTCTTCGGGCAGCGACTATGACAATAACGAGCTGAGGACGACTGTCCTTCACCACCACACAAACAATAAGCTAAGGTCCGAACAGAAGATCAAACTTTAACACCAAAGTGCTACCTCTTTCAATTCACAAAGTAAACTTAGTGTGTACTAAAACGTTCCTCTCGACCTTTCCTTTCCTTAGTAAAAATATCCCAACTAAAACTCCTCCTAATTTTCCAGAAAAATGGAACCGCAAGAAGAGTAGACCGAAATTTTCTAATTATTTTTTTTCCTCTGCCTTTTCGCCTTTGAAAAATCAGAATCCCAAAAATCTTCCCTAAAATTTTCCAAACCTTCTAAATATTTTCTCTGCTTTTTCCTCCAAAAAAAAATCCCCTCTCAGTGAGACTAGAAGCGATTATTTATAAGAGAAGATTAGGGTTTCGGGAGATGAGGGAAAGGGTAAAATCGACAATGGAGTTCTTCCCCAAAATTTGAAATTTTTCAGAGGATAAAGGAGGGCAGGCTGGCATTGGTACGAAATCGTACCGATTTCAACGAAACTTATAGGAAAGCCATCCGATTTTGTCCCTAGGACGAGTGAATCGCTGATATTGAGACACGTTGGATGATAAAGGACGATCCTCCAGCTTTCTCCTTACAATCAGATAAGAATGGCGAGGGAGAGGGAAGGACGACACATCACGCGCGGTTGAATCCTTGGGTTGCTGCTCTTGATGCGTCATTTCCGTTGGGTCACGCGTGCAGGAGAAGAAGAGAAGCGCGTACAAAGACGCTCAAATCGTTCACGCGATACTGCTAGTAATTGGACTGAAGCAGGCGTTGGAGCGTCTCTTACGCGTGAGAAGCGCACAGGGTCGCATGCGCTGAGATCTTCTGTTGAGCGTCGCTGTCGACGCACTGAACTTGGACGCACTTTGGGATTTGCCGCTTGGTCTGGCTATAGTACGCTCTGATTTTTTTATCCTTTGGGAAGAAGGCAACGATCTGGGCCGGGTTATAGAGGAAAGGTGGGCTGGTTTGGAGGGAATTTGTGTTGGGCCGATTTTGTTAAAACAAAAGGTTGGGGTGGATGGATCTGGAATTAATTGTAATTGCTGGGCTGATGGAATATATATAAAAAAAGAGGCCCAAATCTGGTCTTCTAATTAAGAGCTTTACCAATTTAGCCAAATTAAATGAAATTGGCCACTTTGATTAAATTTTAAAAAATAAGATGAATTAATATAATTAATTAACAAGCTTCTTAAGATTAACAATATAAAATAATTAATTTGGTTACGAAATAATTAACTAAAATGAAAACTATCATATGGTTAAATAGCTAACCGAATATTTATATAAAACAATATATATGTTATTATTTATTTTGTTTTTTTTATTACTATTTTTGATTTTGACTTATGATAAAAATACGATAATTATATGAATAATTATGTAAACATATACATTAGCTAAAAATTATAAGAAGTGTTAAAACTTTATGTAAAAATAACTTGCAAGCTAGATTATTATTATTATACATATATATTATTACTTTTTTGAATAAATAAATAATCAATTAATTATTTTAAATTGTTTAAACTCGGGAAGCTCATTAGTTAATTACTATCGGGGAGGGTCAAAATCGGATTTCAACAAACCTCCTAGCTCAAGGAAGTAAAATCACGACCTGTCTCATAGGATTTTCAAAACCGTTTCACTAATATTCACAAGCAAAAGGAAACCGGTTACACAAAATGTGAGAAAAAAATTTTAATCTCACTATCAAGCAATAGTACTATTGCTTGATGAGCCTAAGTAGATATTACTCTACCCACTAAGTTATCACCCTAGACAACTTAGGAATTTCTAAGCAATCTTACAGACTGCCCACTAAACCATCAACCTACTAATGATTTAGAATTTTCTAAGCAACACACAGGTTGCCCACTAAATTAGTTTAACTAACTAAGTTAGAATTTCCAGATCAAAACCCTACTGAGTCCTTTATAGTTTTAGGATCAGTTCACAATGTAAGGTCGAAAGAAAGTATTTCTAAACAACTACACAGTATGATCGCTTGAGCTTGAGTTGTTTGGAATATTTCTTCTTCTTGATTTTCTAAGCCTTTGCAAGAGTTCTTGAATGTGCTTTGTCAAGTTGCAAAAAAACCAAGTAAAGTGTATGGAGATGTTGTCTTTGTATAGAAAGGTCACTATCCTTAAACTCATGCCATTGGTTAAGATTTCTGACGCTTCTGACGCTGTTGGAACCTGTGCACCAACTATTTGTACTTTCTCCAGCTGGCAGTCAAAAAGCAGTTTGAGCTGAGAACCAGGTACCTTCACAAGGTCCCTGTTGTTTTGTCGAATCATCAAAACTTCAAATAACATTTTTCCCCTTTTTGATGATGACAAACTATACTCCAGACTTCAAGACAACATCACACACTATCACAATGTTTATTGTTCCCCCTGAATTTCTTGTCCATACACCTGCAATGAAGAAAAACTCATAAAAACCAGAAACCAGCCATAACACACACCAACACATAATGTGTTCCCCCTGAAGCACATATTTCTCATTAACAATAACCAGAAACCAGCCATAACACACACCAACACACAATGTGTTCCCCCTGAAGCACATATTTCCCCATTCCCCCCTGAATCACTCACACATAAAATTCCCCCTTTTGGCATCATAAAAAAGAGACACAGTAAACCAATATTATCAATAATACAGCAAGGTAAGATCAAAGCCTTTAGGCAATCAAGCATAAAAGAGTACAATTAACAATAGACATTGGGCAAAACAAAAGAGGAATAAGATTAATAGCAATCCAGAAGTAACATTCAATATATTAGAATTAAATTAGGATGCAAAAGACTTGGTAGATAAGCCACACAAAAAACATACAAGAAGATGATAGGACAGACTATGAAGGGGGAGGCTGATGGAAAAGGGACTGAATGATAAGAGTAAGTCAAGCATTAGCATCATCATTGTCCTTGATTGCTTTCTCTTGTAAAGCAATAATCTTGGCCCTCAATTCTGCATTTTACTGCTTCAGTTCTTGAACTACAGAGGTACCAGGTCCCGTAGTCTGCGCCTTGAGTAGTTCTGCCTTAAGAATAGCAATTTTTGCATCCCTACTGCTCAACCTCATAGTCATCTCTTCCAACTCATGCTTCAGTTGATCCTGGTTTTCAACAAGTTGGGCCACTTTGCTCTTAGGATTTCCCTTCCCTTCTATGCATTCACATTCAACCAAAGTAGACTCGGAGAAGGATTGCTTCACAGTTTCAACTTTTTCAACACCAAGCGGACTGTTAAAGTGTTTGAATACTTTAGTTAAAAAGTATCCATAACACATATCATGCTTTCCTTTTCGCTCAATGACAGTTTTGTACATGTGTTCGAGCATAAGTCCTGGAAGATCCAGAGATTCAAATTTGCACAACGACTCCATGATAAACAAATCAGCAGAAGTTGCTGAAGTCCTCTTTTCAGTTCTTGGAAGGAGGATTTTGTTGACAAACTCAAATACTAACTGGAATTCACTTTTCATCAATTTCTTGAAAAGTCCAGCACATCGGGTAGTAGGAAGCTTAGAACAAGTCTTGACAAAATCCACCGAACAAGCCTTTCCAACTATGGACCTGATACCTCCTCGAGGTACTCCAATAATTATTCCCAGTAGGTCTTCATCAAGATGAACAACAATGTTTTTCACTCTGGTATGTATACTACCATCTTTCTTAACTGAAATATTGTAATAGAATTCACGGACCTCTTCCTCATGAAGAACAGGAGACTTAAAGTCAAATAAATGCATCCATGATTGAATCTCTACAATATCATGAAGAAAGTCCATTCCAGGTTAATTAACAATGTTCATGTCGAACACCCTTCCAGCCAAGACAGTTTGCTTACTCAAATTATAAATAATTTTTTGCTTGTTGACCAACCCTTCATCCACATGCACCTGAGGACCAGGTCCCTGTTCTGACTTCTTAGTTTCTGTTGCAGATGTCTTTCTCTTCCTTTTCCCTTTCACTGCCACCTTTGTGGGTTTCATGTTGTCAGACTTCTTTTGTACACTTTGTTTCATTTTCCCTGAATTTTTCTTACCAGGTCCCCCATCAAACTCTCCTCCAGAGACTTCCACCACAGTAGACAAAGGCATTTGGAATTTTGACACTCTGAAGGTTCTTGCACTTTGATTTATGGCTGTGGATTTTGCACTAGCTTTCATGGCATCAGCCAGCATTTTCTTCGAGTCGGATCTAGTAACCGGTCTTCGTATAGAATCACCTTCAACTACTTTTTCCTTTCCCTTTTTAGAGACATTCTCATCTCTCTTCTGTAGCGACCACTGAATAGGACGATTATCGATCTCTTCGTCAGAAGAGTCGGAGGAAGGATATCTCCCAAAATCTGGGGTTTTGTCAAAAACTGGTTGGGTTTCTCTGATGTCGTCATTCAGGGGGTTTTAACATCCCTCTAGTCTGACTTCTTCTCTCATCATCGTGAGACTCTCAATAACCAGTCCTTCACTTGCAGCCATGATATTTGACTCAGATGTTTTGCTCTCTGGTAAGTCGCCCTCAAAAAGGGTATCTGAAAGCATTTCTAGATAGGGACCAGGTACAAGAGGAAGACTAGGACTGTTTAGATCAATAGAATAAGAAGGGTCTTGAGGATTATCTAAGGAAGGACTGATAGCGGAGTTTGTTGGAACTTTGGATTTTGACCCTGAAGATGATGGAGTGTAAAAGGATACTAGGTTAATCTCACTCAGAGATGCGAGCATCTTATTTTATGAGGATGATGGTTCCGACATGTTTATCAGTCATGGAGAGAACAAAAGTAAAGGAGCAACAACAGAGAGAAGAGAGAGAAAGAGTATTTTAGGGTTTTCAGAAGAGAAATTTCAAACAAGTATGAAGGGGTTTGGAAAAGAGAAGGGATGTATAAAAGGAAGTGAAACGGTGCCAGGTCCCTATGATTTGATGCATCGCTTGGAGTTTAAGTGATGGGACTAATGGTCAGAATGACCGATGACTGACACGTGGTTATATCAACGGTCTCTTTAAGCCAGTTAAATTAATGTAAAGAAAGCTAACCTCTGTAGGGACCAGGTCTCTTAATGCAACTTAAGCACCATTCCTCAATGGTTCTGGCTATGTTTTTGCTTTTGCCAACCTTTTATGAATGTATACCTGCAATAGGTACAACATTGATCTTACTAAGACAAATTATTATTAATAAAGAGGATACATGCACTATAAATTTTAGCCACCAAGGAAATTTCATGCTTGAATGACTTTGAGATCAATTTAAATTCAGCATGCCCAACTTCAACCTATTACTCTCAAACTAATCCTTGCTGAGAGCCTTAGTGAAGATGTCTGCAATTTGTTGCTCTGTTGCGCAGTAGGTCAGCACAATATTTCCTTTTCAAAATATTATCTCTCAGGAAATGATGTCTCACATCAATGTGCTTGGTTCTCTTATGGTGAACAGGATTCTTTCCCATACTGACAGCACTTGTATTATCACACATAAGAGGTACTAACTTGATGCTTGCTCCTAAGTCCTCTAAATATTGCTTAATCTACAACAGCTGTGAACAACATGCAGTAGTTGCTACATATTCGGCTTCAGCTGTTGAAAGAGCCACTGAATTCTGTTTCTTCGTTCCCCAAGAAATAAGAGAGGATCCAAGAAAATGTGCCATCCCTGATTTGCTCTTCCTGTCTATTTGATATCCTGCAGAATCAGCATCTGCAAAGCCTACAAGGTCAAAAGAATCACCAGCTGGATAGAAAAGGACAAGGTCCCCTATTTTCTTCAAGTATCTCAGAATCCGTTTGGCAGCCTTTAAATGTGAATCTCGAGGACAAGCTTGGAATCTAGTACATGTTCCAACACTGTATACGATGTCAGGTCTGCTAGAAGTCAAATACAACAAGGATCCAATGATTCCCCTATACATAGTTTGATTCACAAGAGGATCAGCTTCATCAACTACAAGCTTAGAATTTGTTCCCATAGGAGTATCTATAGGTTTGGAATCAAACATGTTGAATTTTTTCAACAACTCCTTAGTATACTTCTCCTGACTGATTGAGATTCCCTCTGATGATTGCTTAATTTGTAGCCCCAAAAAGAAAGTCAGTTCACCCATCATGCTCATCTCAAACTCCTTTCCCATTAATGATGAAAATTCTTCACACAAGTGCTCCGATGTAGCTCCAAAGATAATGACATCCACATATACCTGTATGATAAGTAGTTCCTGATCTCTTTTAATTAAGAACAAGGTATTGTCAATTTTCCCACTTTTGAAACCATTTTTCAACAGAAATTTTGACAATCTTTCATACCAAGCTCTGGGAGCTTGTTTTAACCCATACAAGGCCTTATTCAATTTGAACACATGATTTGGTAGCTCAGCATCTTCAAAACCAGGAGGTTGTTTAACAAACACCTCTTCCTTTAAGTCTCCATTTAAGAACGCACTTTTGACATCCATTTAATACAGCTTGAAACCCATGAAGGCAGCAAAGGCTATAAGAATTCTGATAGCTTCCATTCTCGCAACTGGTGCAAAGGTTTCATCATAGTCTATGCCCTCGTCTTGATTATATCCTTGAACAACTAATCTGGATTTGTTCCTTGTAATCACATCATTTTCATCAAGCTTATTTCTGAACACCCACCTGGTTCCTATAACTGTTCTGTCAGTAGGTCATGGGACCAGGTACCATACCTTGCTTCTCTCAAACTGATGTAGTTCTTCTTGCATTGAGTTAACCCAGTTTGCATCACACAACGCCTCTTTCACATTCTTAGGCTCAATTGATTAGATAAAAGCTGAAAATGCAACTAGATTTCTTGTTTTTGATCTAGTATGGATTCCAGAGTTTAGAGGTGAAATAAGATTATCAAGAGGATGAGATGAACTGTGTTTCCATCCTGGTCTTGATGTCAATGGATGTAACTTATCAGTGTCCTCCTCTTCATCGACGGAATCCTCATTTTTTGGAGAGTGAATGATATCTTGATTGGAGTTCTTAATGGGACCAGGTTCCTCTTCAGTCTTATCAACTTCATCAGTCTTTTTAGATGAACTTTGATCAGCATTGTCAATCTTACATTTGTCTCAACTTTACTTCTTTCACTTTTCTGAGCTTGAAACAACTCATTTAACTCATCTTCATCATTTGATGCTTTCTTTTTCAGATTTCCATCTTCATCGAAGACTACATGAACACTTTCTTCAATACATTGAGTTCTCTTGTTAAAAACTCTGTATGCCTTGCTTGATGAAGAGTATCCTACAAAAACTCCTTCATCACTTCTAGGATCAAATTTTCCAAGATCATCTTTACCATTGTTCAAGACAAAACACTTGCATCCAAATGCCCTAAGATAGCTCAACATAGGTTTCCTCTTGTTGAGTAGTTCATAGGGAGTCTTATTCAGCAATGACCTTATCAAACATTTGTTTGTGACATGGCATGATGTGTTAATTGCCTCAGCCCAAAAATTTTGTGGAAGACTTGACTCAATAATCATGGTTCTTGCAATATTTACCAAGGTTCTGTTTTTCCTTTCCACTACTCCGTGTTACTGAGGAGTTCTTGGAGCTGAGAAGTTGTGGGTTATGTCGTTTTTTAGACAGAATTGATCAATTTTTGAGTTTTCAAACTCAGTTCCATGATCAGACCTGATCCCAGCTATCACTTGATTGAATAATATTTGAATCATTTTGAAAAACACTATCAATTCATCTGGTGTTTCTGCCTTTGATCTTAAAAACGTTGTCCATGTGAACCTTGAGTAATCATCAACTATCACCAAAATGTATTTCTTTCCACTTCTACTTTGAACTTTCAAGGGTCCATATAAATCCATGTGCAGCAGCTCTAATACTCTGGATGAGGTCACTTGCTTCTTTGACTTGAAGGACGTTCTGATCTATTTTCCTTTGACACATACTTCACAGATTTTACTTTCACAAAATTTCAGCTTTGGCAGACCTAGTACCAGGTCCTTAGAAACCAGCTTATTCAATAAAGATGAGCTCACATGACCTAGTCTCTAATGCCACAGATCAGCATTTTTATTCTGAGCACTTAGACATGTTAGATCATCTCCATGAGATGTTTCTAAGTTTGCCACATACATGTTTTTACATCTTTGAGCTGTGAGAATCACTTTCTTTATAGTCAGATTAACTACAGTACACTTCTCAAATGTAAACTTTACTTCATTTCCCTTGTCACAAATTTGAGACACACTCAGAAGACTATACATCAACCCACTGACATGGTACACATTATCAATAGATTCTTCAAGAGTTTTTCCCACTTTACCAACACCTGAAATATACCCCTTCTTTCCATCACCAAAAGAGACACCTCCACCTTGAAGTGCCTTGAGCGAGAGGAAGTTCTTTGTATCTCCAGTCATATGTTTGGAGCATCCACTATCCATGTACCAACATTGACTGCTACTCCTCTCAATCACCTGCAGCGAGAATCACTTATTAGACTTGGGAACCCATTTCAATTTGAGTTCCCAGAAGGCAGATAAAGGAGTAATTAAGGTGTTTCTTGCCCAGTGATGTAATTTTAGATTCTTTTTTATCAAGAGCTTTTGAGCAGGACCAGGTCCCCCTTTTAAAATCCTTTTCATTTCTTTATAATTTGAGAATCTTTCATGTGACTCTCTCCAGGCTGTACATTCTCTTTTTAAATGCCCATTTCTACCACAGTGAAGACACAGCAAATTATCAGACACAAATACATATTTATTGTGAGGATTGAAAGGAGGAGTACTATTCAAGCTTCCTAAACCCCTTTTGTTGTATTTGCTTTGACTTGTCACATTTGAAAGCAGCTTAGAGGATTTTGTCCATTTAAGGGAATTTGCAAGTTCATCCTTAAGTTTGGCAATATCTCTCTCTAGGCTATTGCTCTTTTCTAAAGCTAAAACAAGGTTAGTCTCAGTAGTTTTCAGTTTTTCTTCCAGTTTAACTTGTAAACTAGTAGACTTTCCTTTCTGTTTTTCAGACTTCTCAGTCATCAGATACAATTGTTTTTTGAGTTCTAGTTTTTTACATTCTAGAACACCCATTTTGTATTCAATTAGTGACATTTTCTCACCAATTTTATCTCTGTTCTCATTTAGAGTTTCAAACTCAACATTCATGGAATCTCTTTCAAAAGTTAACTCAATCACATAATCAATGAAAACATTTGCTAGTTTTCTCAGTCTTTTAAGAGAATAAGTATTCAGATTTTCCTTAAAATCAAGAAGAGTTACCTTATCCTCAGCATCTTCATTATCTGACTGAGCCATGAAGGCAAACATTTCGTTGAATATATTATCCTCATCATGAACCACTACCATTGATGCATCATAGGGTTCATCAAAGTCTTCTGAATCACTCAAAGAATCTCCCCATGCAGCAAAAGCTTTCTTGACCACATAATCAGCTGCAGTTTTTCCATCATTTTTATCAAGTACCAGGTCCCTGCGCTTTTCTTTCTCGCCTCTTGGTCTTTGATATTCTTTGTTTTCATCTTTGAGTAATGGACAATCTCTTATAAAATGTTTAGCCTTTCCACACTTGTGACAGGTATCATTTGGAGTTACAGTTCGTGGAATATTTTCTCCCTTTCTGAATCCCTTATTTTTCCTCACAATCTTCTGAGACCTTTTGATGAGGTAAGCCATATCATCATCTTCACTGGAGTCTTCTTCAGACCTGTATTTCAGCATTAAAGACTTATCTTTCTTGGCTTTCTTCTTTGACTGATCGTAACTTCGGTTCATCTCATAAGTCTTGAGATTTCCAATAAGAGCATCCATTGTCAACACCTTCAGATCCTTTGCTTCAGTGATGGCATCTACTATGCTTTCCCAAGACTTGGGAAGGATTCAAAGAACTTTCCTGACCTGCTTGCTCATACTGATGGGTTCTACAAGACTTCTTTAATCATTTGTGATTGATGACAATTTGGTGAACATCTCATGAATGGTTTCACCTTCTTTCATTTTGAAATTTTCATACTCAGAGGTAAGCATATCAATCTTTAACTCTTTTACTTGTTCAGTTCCTTCATGAGCTGTTTTCAAGCAATCCCAAATCTCCTTTGCTGATTCATAAGCTGAGACACAATTAAACTCATCAGGACCTATACCACAGATAAGCAGCTTCTTTGCTTTATATCCTTTTTTAATCTTCTTTCTGTCAGCTTCATCGTATTTATGTCTGGGCTTTGGAACAAGTCTAGTGATTTCACCATCCTTTTCTTCAAACATTGGAACAAATGGTCCATCTAATACGATATCCCACATTTCACTGTCTTCAGCCATAAGGAAATCATGCATTCTAACTTTCCACCAGCTATAGAAGTGGCCATTGAAATGAGGAGGTCGAGTCGAAGACTGACCCTCTTCCAAATTGAGTGGAGAAGCCATTCTAGAATAGGAATCACTCTCTTGGTATTAACCAGATAGAGAGTACCTGCTCTGATACCACTTGTTAGAATCTGTGCATCCACAACAGGTCAATGGACCAGGTCCCTTAACACACAAAAATGTAATTTCTGTAAGTAAATGCGGTTCAATAACACAAGGAGTTTTACGTGGAAACCTCCTTGCTCAAGGGAGTAAAATCACGACCTGTCTCATAGGATTTTCAAAACCGTTTCACTAATCTTCACAAGCAAAAGGAAACCGGTTACACAAAATGTGAGAAAAAGTTTTTAATCTCACTATCAAGCAATAGCACTATTTCTTGATGAGCCTAAGTAGATATTACTCTACCTACTAAGCTATCACCGTAGACAACTTAGGATTTTCTAAGCAATCTTACAGACTGCCCACTAAACCATCAACCTACTAATGATTTAGAATTTTCTAAGCAACACACAGGTTGCCAACTAAATTAGTTTAACTAACTAACTTAGAATTTCCAGATCAAAACCCTACTGAGTCCTTTATAGTTTTAGGATCAGTTCACAATGTAAGGTCGGAAGAAAGTATTTCTAAACAACTACACACTATGATCGCTTGAGCTTGAGTTGTTTGGAATATTTATTCTTCTTGATTTTCTAAGCCTTTGCAAGAGTTCTTGAATGTGCTTTGTCAAGTTGCAAAAAAAAACAAGTAAAGTGTATGGAGATGTTGTCTTTGTATAGAAAGGTGACTATCCTTAAGCCCATGCCATTGGTTAAGATTTCTAACGCTTCTGACGCTGTTGGAACCTGTGCACCAACTATTTGTACTTTCTCCAGATGGCAGTCAAAAAGCAGTTTGAGCTGAGAACCAGGTACCTTCACTAGGTCCCTGTTGTTTTGTCGAATCATCAAAACTTCAAATAACACTAGTACTAGCTGCTAGAATTAGAATATTGATATATTACATGAAGGTATTTAAATGGTTCAAAGTGAGTGGTTGTGCATTCGTTCACGACTAAAGTAAATGACAGTTTGAGTGAGTCGTTAATATAAGTTGTTTGTCATAGGAAGTTCAGTGGTTTTGAGCCGAAAGAGTAATTGAAATTAAAGTTCCATCTTTAAGTATTATCCGAAAATACATAAACTTCATGTCCTGATTCCATTCCTATTGAAACTAAAGTTGAGTCATTATGGATTAATGAAGTGCTAATGTAGAATTCTTTCATATGATTTTAATGCAACAACATGAGAGTTTATCCAGAAAACTTAGATAGCATTAAATCTTTGATCCTAAAAGGTGTTCTTGAGAGTTTATGCTTGGATTGTTTCTTCTTCTTCTTTGTAATCAGATTTGTTTTGAAGCTTGTAATAGTTAGATTTCCAGAATATTTGAATATTTGAATATTCTAGTTCTAGCTGCTAGAACTAGAGTATTGATATATTACATGAAGGTATTTACATGGTTCAAGGTGAGTAGTCGTGGATTCGTTCACGAGTCACGACTAATGTAAATGACAGTTTGAGTTAGCCATCAATGTAAGTGGTTTGGAGCGAAAGAGTCATTTTGAAGCTAAAATGCTAAAAGGGTCAACAAATTTGGCGATTAATCAACATAGACAAACCACTGGACTTCAAACGACAAAAAACTTACATTGACAGTTCATTCAAACTATCATTTACTTTAGTTGTGAACGAATCCACGACTCTGTCAATTCTTTTAAGAAAAAATTCTTCCTAGTCATGCTATGTTACACGACTTTTAATTATTATTCTCATCATTCATAGCACAATTCGGGTGAACACCCTCACATCCTTCATCTTTAAATGGTTGGTCCCCATACTTTTTTACACTCTGTTTGGATCATTGTTACTCATTGTATTGTATTGCATCATTATCATACCTACAATGTTTGTTTTAATTGTTACTTAAAATGTATTGTATTGTTCAATTTTGTTGTTATGTAACAATGAAAATCTCTATTATTACTTCATTTTCCAATTATATCTTACTTAATATTTCATAGTACTATTTACCTTTTATCATATACTCCATCCGTTTCACAAAGAACGACCTGGTTTGACTTGGCACGGAGTTTAAGAGTATAAAGAAAACTTTTGTATCTTGTGGTCCTAAATTAAAGTTAGGTTAAATGTACAAAATTGCCCTTTGATCTTGTGGCCTTAAACATGCCACGTGGAAAGCTGATTTTCAAATGTTAGCAGAAAGAAAAGAGGTCATTCTTTCTTAAATAGACTAAAAGGGAAGGAGGTCATTCTTTTTTAAACGGAGGGAGTATTATTTAATTCTAGTCAAACCTCCCATCCTAGAATAATTAAGGATATTTTAGTAAATTTACAAATTACAATACAGAACGATATAAACAAACCAAACAATAAGAATGGTATTAAATAACAATATAACATAGCCAAATATTGTAACTATCATATAGTACAATATAACACAGTACATTATGAAACCATGGATAAGAATAATCCAAACAAGAACGTCAGGGGGTATGAAAATAAAAAAGAGTAGATAACTATAAATTATTTGCTTTCGAGGGGTAACTTTGTAATCTTCCCTTTTATTTATGCATTTTAGGGGAACCGATCCAATATTAGTGGGTCTGGATAGAACCATTTTTGTTGTTATTTTGTACTTCTGTTTTGGATCAATTAAATAACCTAGTTTTATCATCCTGTATGTGTCTAAAGTTTCGTCCCTGAAAAACAGCCAACAGGAAAGGAAAAATAGCAAGCAAACAATAATATTTGAATTTGAATTTATGAGAAGGTTACAATCTTTATGAAATCTTTAATAAAAGATGTAATCCTCTTATTATTCTCTTCACGAATGATGTTGATTTGATAGAATACTTGCGGCTCAACACTTGGAGCGAAGACTTCTTTGTATGCGGAAGACTTACAAATCACCACTGAAGAGTAACTATGTAATTTTGTATGTATGTATTGTGTGTCTTTTGGTCAGAAGAAGACCTCTTTATATAGGCTTGAGTTAGGGCTTTAGGGGTATTTTAGTCTGGCAATCTTTACCCCTGGGCCTGAAGAACATGAGTTGGGCTCATCTTGTCAACTTAATGGACTGGCCCAAGTGATTTGGACTTGATTTAAGTCATACAATTTTGACTTAGATATTAATCCGACTTTATCAACCAGTAATTTGACTTGGTCAACGTATGGTGATTTAAGATTTAACCCAAACTTAATATGGATTTATCAATAAAACTTCACTGTCTACAAATTCCCACTGCTTCGAGGCTTGTTGGGGTGCTCGATTTGTCGAACTTGTAAAGACAAGCCTTAAAGTATTTGTGAAGCAATTTTTTTTTCGTCGTAGTTGATCTTTCACGATACATTTGAAGCTTCATGAGAAATGACCATGCCGATATGTTGAGGTCAACATTTACCAGAGTCTTCATGACAATATTCTCTAATTTGTAAGAGGTCATTTGACTTTCGATTGTTTATCAACTCATTTTCGACTTGAAGTGTTTCAAGCTCATGAAGACTTATCGCATGAAATTTCTTCATAGTGTGGTAATTTCATTTGGATCATCAACTATGAAATGACCACCAATTCAATGAGCAAGGATTGCGTCCACAAGCTTGACTTGGCGATAGAGACTTTGTGGTTTCGACGCAAATTTTAGGCTTTCACTTGAATAGAACGCAAGGAATTCAAATTCTCATGACGCGAGTCTATTCTCATTCGGGCATATTTTTTATGTATCTCCCGAGAAAATTTTACCATAATTTGGTTTCTATGGAATTTCCATAATTTGATTCCTATGATTTAATTCTTATGAAAACTTACCATAATTTGGTTTCCAAGAAATTTCCATAATTTGATTCCCATGGAAAATTTCAATAATTTGTAGGAAATAAACTTTCCATCTTCATAATTTTCCATAATTTGTAGCAACACAATTTATGTACTTGGATTTTTATAAATACATATTCTCTTATAAGGGTTGATTGTCAATTTGAGGCATACAAAACTGAATTTTCGTCACTTTTTTTCAGCACAGCACGCCTGCGGTATAAAGTTCATAACTTGTTGTAGAAATATTGAAATCATGCCGTTTGATGTTCCAGAAACTAAACAGAGGGCTACTACATATCCAAAATTCAAAACCAAAACCCTTCAGAATTGACGGTAATTGATTTTTGAAATTTGCTATAAGATCTGTCTTTTTTTTTATAGCTCTATGCAATTCCACCAAAACGTCTATATCTTCGTGTAGGAGATTCCGAAGGACAAGTGACTTATTTCTATAGAAACTAGACATCAAAGTGTACAAAATATCTAAAAATTAAGCTAAAACTCTTCATGAATTGACGAGAATTAATTTTCGACGTTGGTCTTCAATTTTGTCGTTATTGTTTTGCAGATTTGTGGAGTCTCACCAAAACGTTTGTATCTTGGCGTAGGAGAACTCGAATTGAGAGAGACTTGATTCTATAGAAAATAGACTCTTAAGTATTCATGAGTTTACTTCTCTACGTCTTTACCGAAGAGATGCATATTGATTGAGAATTGTTTTATCATCAACATGGAGAGACAACATAAAACTCTTAAGTCAATAGGATCATATTCATCATGACAAGCGTGAGAGAGGCCATAATTTTCATCATGTCAATTTGAAGCTTCGTACAATTGTCACCGTGAGACACATCATTCATCATGACGAGTGCGAGAACATATGCCATAATTTTCACCACGCTGATTTGAAGCTTCGTGCAATTGGCACTGTGAGACACATCATTCATCATGACGAGTGTGTGAGCATATGCCATAATTTTACCATGCCGATTTGAAGCTTCGTGCAATTGGCACTGTGAGACACATCATTCATCATGACGAGTGCGAGAACATAAATTTTTACCACGCCGATTCGAAGCTTTGTGCAATTGGCACCGTGAGACACATCTTTCATCATGACGAGTGCGAAATAATATGCCATAATTTTCACCATGTCGATTTTAAGCTTCGTGCAATTGGCACCATGAGATACATCACTTTTCCCTTCTTCTTTTTTTCAGGTTTACGATAGACTGCAAAAAGTCTCAATATCATATAAAAATAAGTGAAGTGTAATCCATAATTGGCGAGGAACCACTTGACGCATCTTCGTTTGTAGTTTCAACTTTAATGCGAACCACACTTTATGCCTCTTCTTTTACAATTGCGGCTTTAGCGACGAACCACTCTTAGTACATCTTCTATAATTGCAGCTTTAATGACGAACCACACTTGATATCTCTTCTTTTGTATCTTTAACCACATTTTAGTACATCTTTTGTAGTTTCAACCATAGTTGCTGTTTTTTTTTTTTTTTTTGCAATTGCGACTGTAGCGATGGCCAATTTTGACGACGAACCACACTTGATAACTCTTCTTTTGTAGCTTAAACTTTGATGATGAACCACATTTGGTGCCTTTTCTTTTGCAATTGCGACTTTAGCGATGACCAACTTTGACGACAAACCACACTTGACACTTCTTTTGTAGTTTCAGCTTTGATGTCGAACCACCCTTGGTGCCTCTTCTTTGGAAGATCATGTAGAGAATTTCTTTAAGTCGTACGCGGAGTATGATACTTTAAAATCATCAAAAATGACTAAAGTATCACATGAAAATGCCCTCTCTGATGCGCAACGCCGTCTCGATGGTGCAAAGTTGACACATGAAAAGTTAGAAAGATCCATGAAGAAACTTCAAGCAACTCTAGCAGATGTGGAGCCAAATAATGTGATGTCTAACGATGACGTTGAGAGATTAGCCAAACTAGAAGAGGCGATCGAGAAAAGCTGCTAAGAAATCATAAGCCTCAAACTTCTTTTTTTTCGTAGTTGGATTTTTATTTTTATTTTATTTGCTTAGAATTTTTTGATTCACTCATTATGGTGTAGTGTATTTTTTTTTTTGAAGCAATAAAATAGTAACTTATATTTCAATAAAAAACTCCTCGTCTTGAACTTTGAATTTTGATTGTTTCTTTCCACGAGCCCCCTTTATTTATTGGAAAAAGACTCCATAAGCTAGCGTTCAAATGAGGATTGCAACAAAACGTTACTTTTTTTAGCTTTCTTCAGCTTTACGTACATATGGAAGAAAATTCATAACGTGGAATAGGAGAGCCGGAATGATGAGCTTCCTTTTTTGTTGGAAATTTAACTTCAAGATCTTTAGTCTGTACAAAAATCACATCCATTGGATTTACGGATTAATGCAATTGTATCTTCAAAGTTGACTCAAAATATGTGTGCTTGAATCTTCAGCTTTTCGCACATCTGGAAGAAAATTCATAACGTGGAGTAGTTGCGCCGGAATAATGAGCTTCCTTTTTTGTTGGAAAGATAACTTCAAAATCTTCAGTCTGTACAAAAATCGCATACATAGGATTTACGGATTAATGCAAATTTGTCTTTAAAGTCAGTTCAAAATCTGGGTGCTAAACTCTTCATTCGAACGAATTAACATGATGTTCACATGGCGACATTATATTTTTTTTTCTTATGACTGAACGTAGAGTAAAAATACTCTAAGCTTCCTACGTACCTCAGTGAAGAGGATCAAGTCATAACGTAGTTCAGAAAACGAGCTTTATTTTTTTTTATTTTTTTGAGTCTTAACTTTGCCTAGACCGCCTCTTTCAAGATTTTCAACCTAGCGGACATTTTGTTTTTGGAGCCGTACACAGTTTATACTCTTGCGGGTCAGGAGTATGACGCCGCTTCAAGGATAGTACTTCTTCAAGAATTTTCCATTGATGGGACCAATCCGCAAGTCGTCTGCATCCACAAGTTTGTGAGCTCCGCTTGAATAGACTTCTTGGATGACGTATGGTCCATTCCATTTTGAGGTGAACTTGTTTTTTGATTTATGAGATATGATAATTGGCCTTCTAACTGCAAGAACTTGATCACCAACTTGGAAGGATCTTAGGCGAACCTTTTTATTGAAAGCACGAGAAAGACAAGCTTGATAGCATTCAAGACTTTGTTGAGCTTCCAACCTTTTCTGATCGAGAGCTTCCAACTCTTCAAGACACAGGCGAGCATTATCTTCTTCAGTAAGTCCCTCTTGGATGTCAAGCCTCAATGAAGGTATTTGTCATTCAAGTGGAAGGACTGCTTTAGTTCTAAAAATAAGAGAATAAGGAGTTGCTTGAGTCGGCGTGCGATGAGTCGTTAGGTATGCCCAAAGAGCTTCTTCCATTCTATCATGCCAATCTCTTTTAGATTTGGAGATGACCTTCTTTAACAAGTTGCACAGGGTCTTGTTAAATGCTTCAGCTAGACCATTTGCAGCAGCATAATACATTAATTAATTACGTTGCTTGAAGCCAAAATCTTATCCATCAATTTATTGTCAAATGGCTTTCCATTATCTGTTAGTATATAACTAGGAATGCCAAAACGATAGATGATATTCACCTTCATGAAGTTTGCAACATTTTCCTTCTTTACTTCTTTGAGGGCTACCGCCTCAGCCCATTTTGAGAAGTAATTTGTCGCAGCAAGGATGTACAAGTGGCCGCCAGAAGATTTCGGCAGTGGTCCAACTACGTCTAGCCTCCAAGCTTCAAATGGCCAAGATGCTACAGTCGGATATAATACATCAGGAGGTTGGTGCATAAAGTTTGCATGAAATTGGCATGCTTGACATCTTCGAGCATAATCCAAGAAATCTTTTACCATTGTTGGCCAATAATAGCCCATTCTTTTTATATGAAAATGCAACTTTGGCCCATATTGATGCGATTCACAAACTCCAGAATGTGTTTCTTACATAGCTTGATTTGCTTCTTTTTATCCCAAACAACGCAAGAGAACCCCCTCGAATGATCGTCGATATAGAGTATCTTTATAGTAAAGAAACCGAGAAGCACGACGACGAATTTCAATCTTTCTCTTTGGATCTTCTGGAAGTATATTGTAGCATAAGTAATCACTCAAGGCACGTCTCCAGTCGGCTATCTCAACTTGTGAAACATCTACAAGATGTTCAAGCTTGCTTTCTTCATTTGCATCTGGTGGTACTATCCAATTTTGGCAGATAGTGATTTGAGCTTGGTCGGGCAGAGTCAATGTTGAAGCCAAAGCAGCTAAGGCATCAGCTTTCTTATTCTCCTTTCTTCGAACATGTTGAAGAGTTACATCTCCAAGCCATCTAATCAATTTTTGTGCATAGTCATGATAGAGGCGCAATTCTGGCTTTTTGACTTCATAGCTATCCAATAATTGATTGATCACTAATTTAGAGTCTCCAAAAACTTGTAATTGCAATTGCTTCATATCGACCGCCATTTCAAGCCCAAGTATTAAGGCTTGATATTCTGCAACATTATTGGAGCAACATTGTGTTAAGGTGAAGGCATATGGCAAGATCTCATCTTGAGAAGTGACGAATATCACTCCAGCGCCGGCTCCTTCACGATGTGAGGCCCCATCAAAATAAATCTTCCAGGGCTGTTGAACTTCAACAACGATTGCATCTTCATCAGGTAATTCATCAGTGAGTTCCCAATCATCAGGTATCGGGTGGTCTGCTAAAACAATGCTTGCCCTTTCACAGCCTTTTGAGGAACATACACAATTTCAAATTGCTGAAACTGGAGGTACCATCTTGCTAGTCGATCATTGAGGACGGATTTCGACATCACAAATTTGATGGTATTTGCTTTAGAAAGAAGACGGATGACATGAGCTTGAAAGTAGTGTTTCATCTTCTGAATTGAAAATACCAAGGCCAAACATAGCTTTTCGATTGGCGAGTATTTCAACTCATTTAGTGTCATCATCCTACTCAAGTCATAAAGGGAATTTTCTTTCCCTTCGCCATTCTCTTGGGCTAAGAGTGCTCCCACTGATCTTTCTTGAGCTGATATGTAAAGTATCAATGGTTTTCCAGGAATAGGAGCTGCTAAAACTGGTGGTTTGGTGAAGTAAGACTTGATGCTCTCAAAGGCATTACTACAAGCTTGGTCCCATTCGAAAAGAGTGCCCTTTTTCATAAGACGACTGAATGGTTGACACTTTTTGGCTAGATTCGAGATGAATCTCCTAAGATATGCTAGCTTTCCTTGCAAACTCTTCAATTCATGGATGTTTCTTGGCTCGACCATCTTCAGAATTGCATCTAGTTTTTCTTGATCAATTTTGATTCCTCGAGACGTACAATGAAGCCAAAGAATTTTCCAGAGGTAACTCCAAATGCACATTTCAAAGGATTCATTCTAAGTTGATACCTTCGTAGTAGATCAAAAACCATCCTTAAGTCTTGCAAGTGGTCACACTTTTTCCTTGATTTCACTACTAAATCATCAACATAACATTCAACATTTTTGTGAAGAATGTTATCAAAGATGTTCTGCATAGCTCTTTGGTAAGTTGCTCCTGCATTCTTCAAACCAAAAGGCATTACTTTGTAGCAATAAATGCCTTTAGGAGTGCGGAATGCGGTCAACTCTTCTTCCTTTGGTGACATACGGATCTGGTTGTAGCTGGATGAACCATCCATAAAAGACATCGCCTCATACCCAGTAATGGCATCAATCATTATCTCAGGGATAGGAAGTGGAAATTTATCTTTTGGACATGCATTATTGAGATCCCGAAAGTCGACGCAAACTAGAATTTGCCCATTCTTCTTTCTCACGGGGACAATACTTGAAACCCATGTGGGGTACTTAACTTCACGGATAAATCCATCCTCAATAAGCTTGTTAACTTCAGTTTCGATCACGGAAACCAATTCAGGCCTAAAACGCCATTGAGCTTTCTTGATGGGACGTGCACCGCTTTTCACAGCAAGATGATGGACTGCTACCTTCGGGTCTAATCCAGGCATTTCTTTGTAACTCCAAGCAAATACATCTTTATACTCTTTGAGTAAGTCGACGTAGTCCCTTTCCTCATAACTTGCTAGAGAAGCATTCACATAAGTGGGTTTTGGATCTTCATCAGTTCCAAGGTTGATTTCTTTCAATGCATCATGTAACATTTTGAAATATCGAGGTCATGTGATAAGACTTAAATAAACTCCTTAGGATCTAAACCAGTGTTCCTAGCCAATTAGGCATATTTAGAGTCTTTGAAGTGGTGTTGGAACCGAAACTCTTAAACGTCCGGCAAATTGGTTCATAAGAGGGCTAGAGTGTCCTTTTAATTTAACCAAGTTGAAGAGTCGGAATTTGATAAAACGGTTGTAACTATAGGTGTAAAATATTGTGTGGGATGGTATCATGTTGGAAAAGTCAGGGGACGACTCCCCAAGGACCAAACAAGGACCCTCGAGGAGGACCCTTGAAGCAGCAGGGCATGACGGACCCCATGACAGGGCGTCACAGGCGCGACGGGGCGTCGAGGCCTCCGTCGTGCCAGCCTTAGCGCTTAGACTTTTCCTCCGCCTGCACAAGTCTCTGACCAGCGTGACGGATGTGCAGGACGGAGGGAAGCCAGTCCGTCACG
Organism: Solanum sitiens; assembly: GCA_016801875.1. Lineage (NCBI taxonomy): Eukaryota > Viridiplantae > Streptophyta > Magnoliopsida > Solanales > Solanaceae > Solanum > Solanum sitiens. The sequence continues at coordinate 1,143,732 of JABWTJ010000048.1, read as the reverse complement.
GCCACGACGGTCCGTCGTCGTGGAACCGTCGTGCGCTTGGGGAGAAAGCCTCCGCCTGCACAAGTCTCTGACCAACGTGATGGATGTGCAGGACGGAGGAATGTCAGTCCGTCACGCCCACGACGGACCGTCGTCGGGGATCCGTCGTGGAAGGTCCGTGGCAGTTTCAGAAAAATTAGTTTTTAGTTAGTTAATTAATTAAATGTCTTAGGGGTAATTAGGGGTTTAAGAGAGACTAATTAAGTGACTTAAGACCCTACTATAAATACCCCAACCCTCATTAGCCTAATCATTCTCTCAAAAACAAAACTCTCTTTCTTCTCTCTACTTTCTCTCTCTATTGGAAGACTCCATTGGAGATCAACTTGGGGAGATCATTGGGGCTGGATTAGCACGAAATTCACCATCAAAACGTCATCAAACCTTAAGGTATGGGACCTAATTCACCTTTGAGATTCTTTCCTCAAAGGGTTCCTTCAAAGCTTTTTCCAAAAAAGTTGAGTTTCTTATGGGTTTCATCCAAATCCGAATTTGATCATGTGAATTGAGTTAATTATGTATTCTTTGGGTTAGAATGAATAGAGTATCATGGATTGTAACTTGATTATGGTGAATTGATGTAGTTTGATCTAGATTGTGGATGATGACCTCTAACCCTTAACCCTAAGTGGAAAATTGATATGAATTAGGTTGTGTTTGATAGAATTGATCTCATAATTAGTTAAATGGTCTTTAATGATTGTCGTTGCATTGATTATGGGTCTATTATGATGAATTGAAGTTCTTCACACCTATGTTCTTGAATATTGAATCTAAGTTAAGAAGATACATTTGAGATCATGCTACTAAGCTTTGATGTAGTATTGCTTCATAGTATAGTGCTTCTCCTTGATTAGTTCTTGTGATTTATCATTGAATTACATTGATGTGATGATCTAAGATTGGTTGATCTATGGGTTGATGGTAAGGTCCTTTATTGATGGACTAGGGAGGAGTATTGGTAAGTCTTGATGATCCTAGCCTTTACTTCAAATTATGGTTAATTGTCATCAAGTGATAATGTTATGTTGAAGTATGCTTTGATTGATGCGATAAGTTGATATGATACATGAACTTATATGCTTAGGTTGGTTGTGAAGTTGCTAGGTGTAATGTAACATAGGAAAGTTGTACGATGTGCCCTATTATGATGAGATGTACGAGGGTTGACTTCACCTATATGGATTGTTTATGAAAGGACTAATTCTCATACAATTCTTATTGAGCTATTATGATGATTATACGAGGGATTGACCCTCCTATCTAACTAAATTGAGAAGGTTAATAAGGATTAAAGATTTCTCTAAATGGGGACTTAGCTTAGCACCGAGCGAACTTGACAATGGGAGGTGATGACTTGTCCCTAAAAAGGAAAGATTCATCCTAGAAGTTGCCCATGTGACGATAACTCCCATGTATGAGGGATGTGTCACTTTAAGGGATTCCCATGAGGAGTGGCCCATATTACCAAATGGTATAAATAGGGATATCTACCTCTTAGTTCTTGAACTATGTTGCCACCATAGGATACTAGCTAGTGGATCCACCTAGATAGCTATGTTCACGTTAGGTTCTACCTTGGCCGATAGACCACCTTCCATCGGTGTAAGGTTTCATGACACCGGATTCCACATTCGATTATGTGGTCTATGTCGGTTAAGGCAGAAGTTCCCTAAACTAAAATGAATGAATAAGATATAGGCTAATTAAAGTAACTTGAGAGGTTGGCTATAGCTTAGGTAGGGGTATGGGACTCTACCTACGCCTTGCACTAGTTTGCCTTGATAGGAACTTTGAGAGGTCAATATTATACATGTAAAGCGATGGTATGATGTAAATGGTTTGTATGTTGAGTAACATGCTTATGAATATAATGTTGTTGTCTTTGCTTGGAGAAGGATGTATCATGACGTGAAGAGTATGTAGGTAAGTAAATTGCTAATTGTAGTCTTGGTAGGTTACTTGATTGAGTAGGAGATATGGTAATTTTACTTGATCATTGCACTTGTGACTTATTGAAGGTTATCATTAGTATGCTTTGCTTTGCTATGGTTTAATTGCATATGTAGTCTATTATGTTTTCATAAATGTCCCTTTTTAAATATATTTGATTGGTAATTGTATATGAGATTCCATACTTAGTACATGTGGAGTACTAATCCCTTTTCTTTCCCTTTTCCCAAACATTTTAGGTTCGGGTCGTTGAGATTGATCCAAATTGCTAGGAAGGAAGACTTGGGTATTTTGTCATCCAAGTGGTAGGTCCTCACTCTCTCGAAGACGTGGCCGACATCTCTCTTATATGATGTGTAGTTACTATGATTCTATGTTGACTCTGTTATTCTCTTGAGACGATGTAGTAGACAACCTATATGCGGCTTCTTTCATTTGATGTAGGGCTATGCCCAAGACTTATTGTAATCGATAGATGGTTTATGAGATGAGACGGTTTTATGACTATTATTTTCTAAATATATAAGTGTATGAAATAAAAGTAGAAAACTAAGTAATCTTTGTATATGAACAAGTATATGTATACTTGATATATATAATGATGTGTATGTAGAGGTCTATGTAAACCTCCGAGTAGTTATAGATAAAAAGTTTTTAATTCTTATTGATTTTTAGTCGATGAATGCTATGACGAAGCTAAGAGGCTTGTCTTAGTCCTCCGAGAGGACGACGACGCCGGTTACGTCTGGGGGGTAAACCCGGATGTGACAAACTTGGTATCAGAGCATGAGGTTGAATATCCTTGATGTTAACGTCTCTCTCTCAACCACGTTATTTAAGTTTGTATTCATAATTGTGAAGCGCGCCACACTTATGAATAGGAACTTATTTGATGATTAGGAATCATTCTCATTGTTGGAAATCCATATCGTGCCCCTAGAATGTACGTCGTATATGCTTTCGCCTGAACCTTGTGTTTTGGTTATAGGAGATGAATACTAGAAGAAATGCGGCTCGAAGACTTGAGGAAGAAATGGCTGCTGCGGGAATTCCTCGTGATGAACCTGCTCCTCCTCTTGAAGAGGTTGTTGTTGATGACCAGGTTCCTGCTGATCCTCTACCGATGACAGAAGCTCAGATGAGAGCTATTATTGCTCAAATGGCTCAAGCCATGACTACTCAAGCTCAAGCCGCAACAGTGCAAGCCCAAGCTATGACTGCCCAAGCCAATAGGGATTTGGCACCTAGAGTCCACGAACAGACTATGGCCTCCAGACTTAGGGATTTCACTCGAATGAATCCTCCTGTCTTTTATGGGTCGAAGGTTGATGAAGACCCTCAGGAATTTATTAATGAGGTTCACAAGATTTTGTGTGCTATGGGGCTGTCATCTAGCGAGAATGCCGAGTTGGCCTCATACCAACTCAAGGATGTCGCTCAGATATGGTATGCGCAATGGAAGGACAACAGGCCACTTGGAAGTGGGTTAGTGACGTGGGAGTTATACAAAGGGGCCTTCATTGATCGGTTCTTCCCTAGAGAGATGAGGAAAACGAAGGTGGTGGAATTCATCAATCTCCACCAAGGAACGATGAGTGTTCATGAGTATTCTCTGAAATTTACTCAATTGGCCAAATATGCTCCGTCTTTGGTCTCTGATCCTAGAGATGAAATGAGTCGATATGTGACAGGTATAACGGACAATTTACAAGAGGAGTGTCAATCGGCTATGCTATATGATAACATGAACATTGGTCGTCTCATGGTACATGCAAGACGGGTGGAGGAGGCTAGAGCAAAAAGGAAGGATAAGGATAAGGACTTAAGAAGGACAAGGTCTTATGAGGGGGAAACTGCTAAAGATAGGTTGGGAATTCAAGACAGGCCTAGATTCAAGAAGAGGTTCTCAAACCACGTTCCATCCAAATTTCCCAAGACTAGGGATTCTAAAGCTCCTAGACCAAAAGTTGCCAAGGGAAAGGATGGGAACTCATCTAATGAGAAGCCTACTTGTGTTAAGTGTGGGAAGGAACACTATGGTGAATGTTTGATCGGAACGGGGAATTGCTTTAGTTGTGGGAAGAGTGATCACAAAGTTAAGGACTGCCCTTACATAAGGAACCGAGAAAGGAATGTGCAAAAGCAAGCGAGTGAGGCTCCTAAGAAGAACCGTTTTTATGCTCTTCGTTCGAGAGATGACCAAGAGGCCTCTCCCGATGTGGTGACTGGTATGTTACAAATCTTTGCCATTGATGTGTATGCATTACTTGATCCGGGTGCTACTTTGTCTTTCGTTACTCCATTAGTAGCTAAGAAGTTTAGTACATTACCCGATATTTTGCATGAACCTATTTTGGTGTCTACTCCGATGGGTGAGTCAGTGGTAGCAAAAAGAGTCTATCGAAATTGTCCTATTTCAATGCCTCATAGAGTTTCTCATATTGATCTAGTTGAGCTAGACATGTTTGATTTTGATGTCATATTAGGTATGGACTGGTTGCATGCTAGTTTCGCTTCCATCGATTGTAGGACCAAAATTGTGAGGTTTTGTTTCCCAAATGAACCCGTTATTAAGTGGAAGGGTGGAAATTCTCTTCCTAGAGGTCGTTTCATAACATGCCTAAAGGCGTGTAAAATGATCTCGAAGGGGTGTCTCTACCATATTGTGAGAGTCGAAGAAGTGGATTCCGAAGTTCCTCCTATAGAGTCAGTCCCCGTGGTGAGTGAATTTACGGAGGTCTTTCCTGATGACCTTCCTGGCATTTCTCCCGAATGGGAAATCGATTTCGGTATCGATTAGCTACCGGAAACAATCCTATCTCTATTCCTCCTTATAGAATGGCTCCGGCCGAGTTAAAGGAATTGAAGGCACAACTTAAAGATTTGCTAGACAAGGGCTTTATAAGGCCTAGCATTTCTCCATGGGGTGCTCCGGTCTTGTTCGTGAAAAAGAAGGATGGGTCCTTGAGAATGTGTATTGACTACCGATAACTCAACAAGGTTACTATCAAGAACAAGTATCCTCTTCCTCGGATTGATGATTTATTTGATCAACTCCAAGGAGCGAGTTACTTCTCAAAGATTGATTTGAGGTCAGGGTACCACCAGCTTAGGGTGAGAAATGAAGATATTCCAAAGACAGCTTTTCGGACTCGATATGGGCATTATGAGTTCGTGGTTATGTCTTTTGGTCTCACAAATGATCCGGCGGCGTTTATGGATCTGATGAACAGGGTGTTTCGAAATTTCCTTGACTCATTCGTTATTGTATTTATCGACGATATCTTGGTGTATTCGAAAAATGAGGTTGACCACACGGATCATCTAAGGGTAGTATTGCAAACCCTTAGAGAACACAAATTGTTCGCCAAGTATAGCAAGTGCGAGTTTTGGCTGAGGTCGGTGGCATTTCTTGGGCACATCATCTCTAGTGAGGGAGTTGAGGTAGACCCAAGGAAGACAGATGCGGTAAGAAACTGGCCTAGACCCTTGACCCCAACTGACATTAGGAGTTTCTTGGGTCTAGCGGGTTATTATCGAAGGTTCGTAGAAGGCTTTTCCTCCATTGCATCTTCTTTGACTTCATTAACTCAAAAAGGTAAAAAGTTTAAATGGTCAGAGGCATGCGAGAGGAGTTTTCAATTATTGAAAGATAGGCTTACTTCCGCTCCGGTGTTAACTTTACCGGAAGGATCTAAAGGGTTCATTGTGTATTGTGATACATCCCGCGTAGGTTTGGGGGGTGTGCTTATGCAAAATGGGAAGGTGATTGCCTATGCTTCGCGGCAACTTAAGGTGCATGAGAGAAATTATCCTACTCATGACCTTGAGTTAGCGGCCGTGGTGTTTGCTTTAAAAATATGGAGGCACTACTTGTATGGTGTTCATGTGGATATTTTCACTGATCATAAGAGCCTTCAATATGTGTTTACCCAAAAAGATTCGAATCTTCGACAAAGAAGGTGGTTAGAGTTGTTGAAAGATTATGATATGAGTGTCCTATATCATCCCGGCAAGGCAAATGTGGTGGCGGATGCTTTAAGCCGTATGACTATGGGTAGTGTGTCTCATGTCGAAGAAGACAAGAAAGATCTAGTAAAAGATGTTCATCGTTTGACTAGATTAGGAGTGCGATTGGTGAGTTCGCTAAATGGAGGTGCCACGATTCATCATAGCTCCGAGTCATCATTGGTGGTTGAGGTAAAGTCCAAACAACACCTTGATCAACTATTGATGGAGTTAAAGGAATCGGTTCTTGGCAAGACGAACGAGTCATTCTCCTTAGGAGAAGACAGTGTATTGAGGTATCAAGGGAGGTTGTGTGTTCCTGATGTGGATGGATTGAGGGATCGGATCCTTGATGAAGCCCATGGATCCCACTATTCCATCCATCCCGGTTCTACAAAGATGTATCATGACCTTCGAGAAATATATTGGTGGGAAGGTTTGAAGAAGGATATAGCGGAATTTGTTGCTAAATGTCCGAATTGTCAACAAGTGAAGGCGGAACATCAAAAGCCGGGTGGCTTACTACAGGAGATCCAAATTCCTACTTGGAAGTGGGAAGACATTAATATGGATTTCGTAGTAGGGTTGCCTCGGACTCAAAAGTCATTCGATTCTATATGGGTGATTGTTGATAGATTGACTAAGTCCGCTCACTTTATCCCCGTCAAATCTACGTATTCGGTGGAAGATTATGCGAAGATTTTCATAGATGAGATTGTGTGTCGTCATGGTATTCCGTTATCCTCATCTTTTTGATGTTTAAGGTTAGTATCGCTCTCTAATGATATAAATGCGTTAGATATTGTGAATCTCTGTTGTTTTTTGTGAAACTTAGCAAAACCCCTAGTTTTGGAGACTTCTAAAAATGGAGTCACTCTAAGGTGACCTTAGACAAATTGGAAGTTGTCTTGTTTCTTGCATATTTGAGTCAAGTTTTGTGATTTAGGTATGGTTAATCCTTGCTGATATTGTATTGAGCATATTGATAAAATGAACTTTGTACTATTTGATTTGAGTGATAAATGATTGAGCTCATGCCTGTATGAAAAGGAGAAAAACCTCATGAGGAAATGTTGAGATCATGTATGGTAAATTGATGTTTTGAAGTATTTTTTTTATGAAATAATATAGTTCATGCTACGGAATATTGTGAATTGGTTGAGCTGCTAGTCTTGAGTCTACTCCCTCTTTTTAAGAGTGTTTGGTGTTATTCGGGGACGAATGTTCCTAAGGGGGGATAATGTAACATTTTGAAATATCGAGGTCATGTGATAAGACTTAAATGAACTCCTTAGGATCTAAACCAGTGTTCCTAGCCAATTAGGCATATTTAGAGTCTTTGAAGTGGTGTTGGAACCGAAACTCTTAAACGTCCGGCAAATTGGTTCATAAGAGGGCTAGAGTGTCCTTTTAATTTAACCAAGTTGAAGAGTCGGAATTTGATAAAACGGTTGTAACTATAGGTGTAAAATATTGTGTGGGATGGAATCATATTGGAAAAGTCAGGGGACGACTCCCCAAGGCCCAAACAAGGACCCTCGAGGAGGACCCTTGAAGCAGCAGGGCATGACGGACCCCATGACGGGGTATCACAGCCTCCGTCGTGCCAGCCTTAGCGCTTGGACTTTTCCTCCGCCTGCACAAGTCTCTGACCAGCGTGACGGATGTGCAGGACGGAGGGAAGCCAGTCCGTCACGGCCACGATGGTCCGTCGTCATGGAACCGTCGTGCGCTTGGGGAGAAAGCCTCCGCCTGCACAAGTCTCCGACCAACGTGACGGATGTGCAGGACGGAGGGATGTCAGTCCGTCACGCCCACGATGGACCGTCATCGGGGATCCGTCGTGGAAGGTCTGTGGCAGTTTCAGAAAAGTTAGTTTTTAGTTAGTTAATTAATTAAATGTCTTAGGGGTAATTAGGGGTTTAAGAGAGACTAATTAAGTGACTTAAGACCCTACTATAAATACCCCAACCCTCATTAGCCTAATCATTCTCTCAAAAACAAAACTCTCTTTCTTCTCTCTACTTTCTCTCTCTATTGGAAGACTCCATTGGAGATCAACTTGGGGAGATCATTGGGGCTGGATTAGCATGAAATTTACCATCAAAATGTCATCAAACCTTAAGGTATGGGATCTAATTCACCTTTGAGATTCTTTCCTCAAAGGGTTCCTTCAAAGCTTTTTCCAAAAAAGTTGAATTTCTTATGGGTTTCACCCAAATCCGAATTTGATCATGTGAATTGAGTTAATTATGTATTCTTTGGGTTAGAATGAATAGATTATCATGGATTGTAACTTGATTATGGTGAATTGATGTAGTTTGATCTAGATTGTGGGTGATGACCCCTAACCCTTAACCCTAAGTGGAAAATTGATATGAATTAGGTTGTGTTTGATAGAATTGATCTCATAATTAGTTAAATGGTCTTTAATGATTGTCGTTGCATTGATTATGGGTCTATTATGATGAATTGAAGTTCTTCACACCTATGTTCTTGAATATTGAATCTAAGTTAAGAAGATACATTTGAGATCATGTTACTAAGCTTTGATGTAGTATTGCTTCATAGTATAGTGCTTCTCCTTGATTAGTTCTTGTGATTTATCATTGAATTACATTGATGTGATGATCTAAGATTGGTTGATCTATGGGTTGATGGTAAGGTCCTTTATTGATGGACTAGGGAGGAGTATTGGTAAGTCTTGATGATCCTAGCCTTTACTTCAAATTATGGTTAATTGTCATCAAGTGATAATGTTATGTTGAAGTATGCTTTGATTGATGCGATAAGTTGATATGATACATGAACTTATATGCTTAGGTTGGTTGTGAGGTTGCTAGGTGTAATGTAACATAGGGAAGTTGTACGATGTGCCCTATTATGATGAGATGTACGAGGGTTGACTTCACCTATATGGATTGTTTATGAAAGGACTAATTCTCATACAATTCTTATTGAGCTATTATGATGATTATACGAGGGATTGACCCTCCTATCTAACTAAATTGAGAAGGTTAATAAGGATTAAAGATTTCTCTAAATGGGGACTTAGCTTAGCACCGAGCGAACTTGACAATGGGAGGTGATGACTTGTCCCTAAAAAGGAAAGATTCATCCTAGAAGTTGCCCATGTGACGATAACTCCCATGTATGAGGGATGTGTCACTTTAAGGGATTCCCATGAGGAGCGGCCCATATTACCAAATGGTATAAATAGGGATATCTACCTCTTAGTTCTTGAACTATGTTGCCACCATAGGATACTAGCTAGTGGATCCACCTAGATAGCTATGTTCACGTTAGGTTCTACCTTGGCCGGTAGACCACCTTCCATCGGTGTAAGGTTTCATGACACCGGATTCCACATTCGATTATGTGGTCTATGTCGGTTAAGGCAAATGTTCCCTAAACTAAAATGAATGAATAAGATATAGGCTAATCAAAGTAACTTGAGAGGTTGGCTATAGCTTAGGTAGGGGTATGGGACTCTACCTACGCCTTGCACTAGTTTGCCTTGATAGGAACTTTGAGAGGTCAATATTATACATGTAAAGCGATGGTATGATGTAAATGGTTTGTATGTTGAGTAACATGCTTATGAATATAATGTTGTTGTCTTTGCTTGAAGAAGGATGTATCATGACGTGAAGAGTATGTAGGTAAGTAAATTGCAATTGTAGTCTTGGTAGGTTACTTGATTGAGTAGGAGATATGGTAATTTTACTTGATCATTGCACTTGTGACTTATTGAAGGTTATCATTAGTATGCTTTGCTTTGCTATGGTTTAATTGCATATGTAGTCTATTATGTTTTTATAAATGTCCCTTTTTAAATATATTTGATTGGTAATTGTATATGAGATTCCATACTTAGTACATGTGGAGTACTAATCCCTTTTCTTTCCCTTTTCCCAAACATTTTAGGTTTGGGTCGTTGAGCTTGATCCAAATTGCTAGGAAGGAAGACTTGGGTATTTTGCCATCCAAGTGGTAGGTCCTCACTCTCTCGAGGACGTGGCCGATATCTCTCTTTTATGATGTGTAGTTACTATGATTCTATGTTGACTCCGTTATTCTCTTGAGACGATGTAGTAGACAGCCTATATGCGGCTTCTTTCATTTGATGTAGGGCTATGCCCAAGACTTATTGTAATCGATAGATGGTTTATGAGATGAGACGGTTTTATGACTATTATTTTCTAAATATATAAGTGTATGAAATAAAAGTAGAAGACTAAGTAATCTTCGTATATGAACAAGTCTATGTATACTTGATATATATAATGATGTGTATGTAGAGGTCTATGTAAACCTCCGAGTAGTTTTAGATAAAAAGTTTTTAATTCTTACTGATTTTTAGTCGATGAATGCTATGACGAAGCTAAGAGGCTTGTCTTAGTCCTCCGAGAGGACGACGACGCCGGTTACGTCTGGGGGGTAAACCCGGATGTGACAAACTTGGTATCAGAGCATGAGGTTGAATATCCTTGATGTTAACATCTCTCTCTCAACCACGTTATTTAAGTTTGTATTCATAATTGTGAAGCGCGCCACACTTATGAATAGGAACTTATTTGATGATTAGGAATCATTCTCATTGTTGGAAATCCATATCGTGCCCCTAGAATGTACGTCGTATATGCTTTCGCCTGAACCTTGTGTTTTGGTTATAGGAGATGAATACTAGAAGAAATGCGGTTCGAAGACTTGAGGAAGAAATGGCTGCTGCGGGAATTCCTCGTGATGAACCTGCTCCTCCTCTTGACGAGGTTGTTGTTGATGACCAGGTTCCTGTTGATCCTCTACCGATGACAGAAGCTCAGATGAGAGCTATTATTGCTCAAATGGCTCAAGCCATGACTACTCAAGCTCAAGCCGCAACAGTGCAAGCCCAAGCTATGACTGCCCAAGCCAATAGGGATTTGGCACCTAGAGTCCACGAACAGACTGGCCTCCAGACTTAGGGATTTCACTCGAATGAATCCTCCTGTCTTTTATGGGTCGAAGGTTGATGAAGACCCTCAGGAATTTATTGATGAGGTTCACAAGATTTTGTGTGCTATGGGGCTGTCATCTAGCGAGAATGCTGAGTTGGCCTCATACCAACTCAAGGATGTCGCTCAGATATGGTATGCGCAATGGAAGGACAACAGGCCACTTGGAAGTGGGTTAGTGACGTGGGAGTTATACAAAGGGGCCTTCATTGATCGGTTCTTCCCTAGAGAGATGAGGGAAACGAAGGTGGTGGAATTCATCAATCTCCGCCAAGGAACGATGAGTGTTCATGAGTATTCTCTGAAATTTACTCAATTGGCCAAATATGCTCCGTCTTTGGTCTCCGATCCTAGAGATGAAATGAGTCGATATGTGACAGGTATAACGGACAATTTACAAGAGGAGTGTCAATCGGCTATGCTATATGATAACATGAACATTGGTCGTCTCATGGTACATGCAAGACGGGTGGAGGAGGCTAGAGCAAAAAGGAAGGATAAGGATAAGGACTTAAGAAGGACAAGGTCTTATGAGGGGGAAACTGCTAAAGATAGGTTGGGAATTCAAGACAGGCCTAGATTCAAGAAGAGGTTCTCAAACCACGTTCCATCCAAATTTCCCAAGACTAGGGATTCTAAAGCTCCTAGACCAAAAGTTGCCAAGGGAAAGGATGGGAACTCATCTAATGAGAAGCCTACTTGTGTTAAGTGTGGGAAGGAACACTATGGTGAATGTTTGATCGAAACGGGGAATTGCTTTAGTTGTGGGAAGAGTGATCACAAAGTTAAGGACTGCCCTAACATAAGGAACCGAGAAAGGAATGTGCAAAAGCAAGCGAGTGAGGCTCCTAAGAAGAACCGTTTTTATGCTCTTCGTTCGAGAGATGACCAAGAGGCCTCTCCCGATGTGGTGACTGGTATGTTACAAATCTTTGCCATTGATGTGTATGCATTACTTGATCCGGGTGCTACTTTGTCTTTCGTTACTCCATTAGTAGCTAAGAAGTTTAGTACATTACCCGATGTTTTGCATGAACCTATTTTGGTGTCTACTCCGGTGGGTGAGTCAGTGGTAGCAAAAAGAGTCTATCGAAATTGTCCTATTTCAATGCCTCATAGAGTTTCTCATATTGATCTAGTTGAGCTAGACATGTTTGATTTTGATGTCATATTAGGTATGGACTGGTTGCATGCTAGTTTCGCTTCCATCGATTGTAGGACCAAAATTGTGAGGTTTTGTTTCCCAAATGAACCCGTTATTAAGTGGAAGGGTGGAAATTCTCTTTCTAGAGGTCGTTTCATAACATGCCTAAAGGCGTGTAAAATGATCTCGAAGGGGTGTCTCTACCGTATTGTGAGAGTCCAAGAAGTGGATTCCGAAGTTCCACCTATAGAGTCAGTCCCCGTGGTGAGTGAATTTACGGAGGTCTTTCCTGATGACCTTCCTGGCATTCCTCCCGAACGGGAAATCGATTTCGGTATCGATTTACTACCGGAAACAATCCTATCTCTATTCCTCCTTATAGAATGGCTCCGGACGAGTTAAAGGAATTAAAGGCACAACTTAAAGATTTGCTAGACAAGGGCTTTATAAGGCCTAGCATTTCTCCATGGGGTGCTCCGGTCTTGTTCGTGAAAAAGAAGGATGGGTCCTTGAGAATGTGTATTGACTACCGATAACTCAACAAGGTTACTATCAAGAACAAGTATCCTCTTCCTCGGATTGATGATTTATTTGATCAACTCCAAGGAGCGAGTTACTTCTCAAAGATTGATTTGAGGTCAGGGTACCACCAGCTTAGGGTGAGAAATGAAGATTTTCCAAAGACAGCTTTTCGGACTCGATATGGGCATTATGAGTTCGTGGTTATGTCTTTTGGTCTCACAAATGATCCGGCGGCGTTTATGGATCTGATGAACAGGGTGTTTCGAAATTTCCTTGACTCATTCGTTATTGTATTTATCGACGATATCTTGGTGTATTCGAAAAATGAGGTTGACCACACGGATCATCTAAGGGTAGTATTGCAAACCCTTAGAGAACACAAATTGTTCGCCAAGTATAGCAAGTGCGAGTTTTGGCTGAGGTCGGTGGCATTTCTTGGGCACATCATCTCTAGTGAGGGAGTTGAGGTAGACCCTAGGAAGACAGATGCGGTAAGAAACTGGCCTAGACCCTTGACCCCAACTGACATTAGGAGTTTCTTGGGTCTAGCGGGTTATTATCGAAGGTTCGTAGAAGGCTTTTCCTCCATTGCATCTTCTTTGACTTCATTAACTCAAAAAGGTAAAAAGTTTAAATGGTCAGAGGCATGCGAGAGGAGTTTTCAATTATTGAAAGATAGGCTTACGTCCGCTCCGGTGTTAACTTTACCGGAAGGATCTAAAGGGTTCATTGTGTATTGTGATACATCCCGCGTAGGTTTGGGGGGTGTGCTTATGCAAAATGGGAAGGTGATTGCCTATGCTTCGCGGCAACTTAAGGTGCATGAGAGAAATTATCCTACTCATGACCTTGAGTTAGCGGCCGTGGTGTTTGCTTTAAAAATATGGAGGCACTACTTGTATGGTGTTCATGTGGATGTTTTCACTGATCATAAGAGCCTTCAATATGTGTTTACCCAAAAAGATTTGAATCTTCGACAAAGAAGGTGGTTAGAGTTGTTGAAAGATTATGATATGAGTGTCCTATATCATCCCGGCAAGGCAAATGTGGTGGCGGATGCTTTAAGCCGTATGACTATGGGTAGTGTGTCTCATATCGAAGAAGACAAGAAAGATCTAGTAAAAGATGTTCATCGTTTGACTAGATTAGGAGTGCGATTGGTGAGTTCGCTAAATGGAGGTGCCACGATTCATCATAGCTCCGAGTCATCATTGGTGGTTGAGGTAAAGTCCAAACAACACCTTGATCAACTATTGATGGAGTTAAAGGAATCGGTTCTTGGCAAGACGAACGAGTCATTCTCCTTAGGAGAAGATAGTGTATTGAGGTATCAAGGGAGGTTGTGTGTTCCTCATGTGGATGGATTGAGGGATCGGATCCTTGATGAAGCCCATGGATCCCACTATTCCATCCATCCCGGTTCTACAAAGATGTATCATGACCTTCGAGAAATATATTGGTGGGAAGGTTTGAAGAAGGATATAGCGGAATTTGTTGCTAAATGTCCGAATTGTCAACAAGTGAAGGCGGAACATCAAAAGCCGGGTGGCTTACTACAGGAGATCCAAATTCCTACTTGGAAGTGGGAAGACATTAATATGGATTTCGTAGTAGGGTTGCCTCGGACTCAAAAGTCATTCGATTCTATATGGGTGATTGTTGATAGATTGACTAAGTCCGCTCACTTTATCCCCGTCAAATCTACGTATTCGGTGGAAGATTATGCGAAGATTTTCATAGATGAGATTGTGTGTCGTCATGGTATTCCGTTATCCTCATCTTTTTGATGTTTAAGGTTAGTATCGCTCTCTAATGATATAAATGCGTTAGATATTGTGAATCTCTGTTGTTTTTTGTGAAACTTAGCAAAACTCCTAGTTTTGGAGACTTCTAAAAATGGAGTCACTCTAAGGTGACCTTAGACAAATTGGAAGTTGTCTTGTTTCTTGCATATTTGAGTCAAGTTTTGTGATTTAGGTATGGTTAATCCTTGCTGATATTGTATTGAGCATATTGATAAAATGAACTTTGTACTATTTGATTTGAGTGATAAATGATTGAGCTCATACCTGTATGAAAAGGAGAAAAACCTCATGAGGAAATGTTGAGATCATGTATGGTAAATTGATGTTTTGAAGTATTTTTTTTATGAAATAATATAGTTCATGCTACGGAATATTGTGAATTGGTTGAGCTGCTAGTCTTGAGTCTACTCCCTCTTTTTAAGAGTGTTTGGTGTTATTCGGGGACGAATGTTCCTAAGGGGGGGATAATGTAACATTTTGAAATATCGAGGTCATGTGATAAGACTTAAATGAACTCCTTAGGATCTAAACCAGTGTTCCTAGCCAATTAGGCATATTTAGAGTCTTTGAAGTGGTGTTGGAACCGAAACTCTTAAACGTCCGGCAAATTGGTTCATAAGAGGGCTAGAGTGTCCTTTTAATTTAACCAAGTTGAAGAGTCGGAATTTGATAAAACGGTTGTAACTATAGGTGTAAAATATTGTGTGGGATGGAATCATATTGGAAAAGTCAGGGGACGACTCCCCAAGGCCCAAACAAGGACCCTCGAGGAGGACCCTTGAAGCAGCAGGGCATGACGGACCCCATGACGGGGCATCACAGCCTCCGTCGTGCCAGCCTTAGCGCTTGGACTTTTCCTCCGCCTGCACAAGTCTCTGACCAGCGTGACGGATGTGCAGGACGGAGGGAAGCCAGTCCGTCACGGCCACGATGGTCCGTCGTCATGGAACCGTCATGCGCTTGGGGAGAAAGCCTCCGC
This sequence comes from Solanum sitiens, assembly GCA_016801875.1. NCBI lineage: Eukaryota > Viridiplantae > Streptophyta > Magnoliopsida > Solanales > Solanaceae > Solanum > Solanum sitiens. Next base: position 1,128,285 of record JABWTJ010000048.1, on the reverse strand, counting down.
CTGCACAAGTCTCCGACCAACGTGACGGATGTGCAGGACGGAGGGATGTCAGTCCGTCACGCCCACGACGGACCGTCATCGGGGATCCGTCGTGGAAGGTCTGTGGCAGTTTCAGAAAAGTTAGTTTTTAGTTAGTTAATTAATTAAATGTCTTAGGGGTAATTAGGGGTTTAAGAGAGACTAATTAAGTGACTTAAGACCCTACTATAAATACCCCAACCCTCATTAGCCTAATCATTCTCTCAAAAACAAAACTCTCTTTCTTCTCTCTACTTTCTCTCTCTATTGGAAGACTCCATTGGAGATCAACTTGGGGAGATCATTGGGGCTGGATTAGCATGAAATTTACCATCAAAACGTCATCAAACCTTAAGGTATGGGATCTAATTCACCTTTGAGATTCTTTCCTCAAAGGGTTCCTTCAAAGCTTTTTCCAAAAAAGTTGAGTTTCTTATGGGTTTCATCCAAATCCGAATTTGATCATGTGAATTGAGTTAATTATGTATTCTTTGGGTTAGAATGAATAGATTATCATGGATTGTAACTTGATTATGGTGAATTGATGTAGTTTGATCTAGATTGTGGGTGATGACCCCTAACCCTTAACCCTAAGTGGAAAATTGATATGAATTAGGTTGTGTTTGATAGAATTGATCTCATAATTAGTTAAATGGTCTTTAATGATTGTCGTTGCATTGATTATGGGTCTATTATGATGAATTGAAGTTCTTCACACCTATGTTCTTGAATATTGACTCTAAGTTAAGAAGATACATTTGAGATCATGTTACTAAGCTTTGATGTAGTATTGCTTCATAGTATAGTGCTTCTCCTTGATTAGTTCTTGTGATTTATCATTGAATTACATTGATGTGATGATCTAAGATTGGTTGATCTATGGGTTGATGGTAAGGTCCTTTATTGATGGACTAGGGAGGAGTATTGGTAAGTCTTGATGATCCTAGCCTTTACTTCAAATTATGGTTAATTGTCATCAAGTGATAATGTTATGTTGAAGTATGCTTTGATTGATGCGATAAGTTGATATGATACATGAACTTATATGCTTAGGTTGGTTGTGAGGTTGCTAGGTGTAATGTAACATAGGGAAGTTGTACGATGTGCCCTATTATGATGAGATGTACGAGGGTTGACTTCACCTATATGGATTGTTTATGAAAGGACTAATTCTCATACAATTCTTATTGAGCTATTATGATGATTATACGAGGGATTGACCCTCCTATCTAACTAAATTGAGAAGGTTAATAAGGATTAAAGATTTCTCTAAATGGGGACTTAGCTTAGCACCGAGCGAACTTGACAATGGGAGGTGATGACTTGTCCCTAAAAAGGAAAGATTCATCCTAGAAGTTGCCCATGTGACGATAACTCCCATGTATGAGGGATGTGTCACTTTAAGGGATTCCCATGAGGAGCGGCCCATATTACCAAATGGTATAAATAGGGATATCTACCTCTTAGTTCTTGAACTATGTTGCCACCATAGGATACTAGCTAGTGGATCCACCTAGATAGCTATGTTCACGTTAGGTTCTACCTTGGCCGGTAGACCACCTTCCATCGGTGTAAGGTTTCATGACACCGGATTCCACATTCGATTATGTGGTCTATGTCGGTTAAGGCAGACGTTCCCTAAACTAAAATGAATGAATAAGATATAGGCTAATCAAAGTAACTTGAGAGGTTGGCTATAGCTTAGGTAGGGGTATGGGACTCTACCTACGCCTTGCACTAGTTTGCCTTGATAGGAACTTTGAGAGGTAAATATTATACATGTAAAGCGATGGTATGATGTAAATGGTTTGTATGTTGAGTAACATGCTTATGAATATAATGTTGTTGTCTTTGCTTGAAGAAGGATGTATCATGACGTGAAGAGTATGTTGGTAAGTAAATTGCTAATTGTAGTCTTGGTAGGTTACTTGATTGAGTAGGAGATATGGTAATTTTACTTGATCATTGCACTTGTGACTTATTGAAGGTTATCATTAGTATGCTTTGCTTTGCTATGGTTTAATTGCATATGTAGTCTATTATGTTTTCATAAATGTCCCTTTTTAAATATATTTGATTGGTAATTGTATATGAGATTCCATACTTAGTACATGTGGAGTACTAATCCCTTTTCTTTCCCTTTTCCCAAACATTTTAGGTTCGGGTCGTTGAGCTTGATCCAAATTGCTAGGAAGGAAGACTTGGGTATTTTGTCATCCAAGTGGTAGGTCCTCACTCTCTCGAGGACGTGGCCGACATCTCTCTTATTTGATGTGTAGTTACTATGATTCTATGTTGACTCTGTTATTCTCTTGAGACGATGTAGTAGACAGCCTATATGCGGCTTCTTTCATTTGATGTAGGGCTATGCCCAAGACTTATTGTAATCGATAGATGGTTTATGAGATGAGACGGTTTTATGACTATTATTTTCTAAATATATAAGTGTATGAAATAAAAGTAGAAGACTAAGTAATCTTCGTATATGAACAAGTCTATGTATACTTGATATATATAATGATGTGTATGTAGAGGTCTATGTAAACCTCCGAGTAGTTATAGATAAAAAGTTTTTAGTTCTTACTGATTTTTAGTCGATGAATGCTATGACGAAGCTAAGAGACTTGTCTTAGTCCTCCGAGAGGACGACGACGCCGGTTACGTCTGGGGGGTAAACCCGGATGTGACACATCAAATGTCACCTTTGCTCCTTCTTCAAGTTCGAGTGGCGCATATTTAGCATCTTCATCTTCTTGAGGTTCTCCATCGCTGAAAGATATGTGGTAACACCATGAAACAATCTCCGACTCTCCACCAATTTTAATTAGAGAATAAGTATGCATTTCATCTTGTGTAGTGACATGATATGAAGAGCCAACACTTTCTTCATCTTTCTCACATTGCTTAGTGTAGACCACAACATGCGACTTTGCCTTTAGTACTTCTCCACAAGAGACCACAATGTTTGCATGTCGCCTCATTCTAGAAGGAATTAGACTTTGAAAGTCTTTAGGAGCATTTTGAGATTTGGGTAAAGCAGATGCTTGCATACCCTTGCTATTTCCTCGACCCTTGTTTTTCTTCCTCAATGGCCCTAACCTCTCAAATACAGAAATCTTCTGTGTTGAGCTTCCAAGTCGATCGAAGACAGAAGACCTCTTGTTAGAATTAGCAGACTCATCTTCCGCAGTTATGTAGTTGTTGCTCACCCTTTTTATGGAGACGCGGATAGGTGGAGGCTTTTTGTAGCCCACCCATTCACGTTGTTGCCTCATAACGGGTTCGGACGGAAGCTTTCCCAATTTTGATGGTTAATTTGGATCGAATCCAGCTTTTGCTAGCAGCCTGTAAGCATTAGGATCAAAACCTTCTTTTGTACGCTTCATTGGGAGTGCTTCATATTGGGGTGACTTAGAGGCCACAAATTTATCGTGAAGCAATGACTCAGGAGCCATAGACTTCCCATGTAATTTTGTGGATGACTTCATCATATCAATTCGCCTTACAGGAAGGGTCAAACCTTCCAGCGCATTTTCTCGCAACTCGAGAGAGTGTCCCTTGTCCTCCTTTGCCTTTGGGACATAACGAAGAATGTATGTAACCTTTTTACTTGAAAAAGCATCAATCATGTTACACATCTTGTTTGGATTGCCAAGCTTTGGATCTTCCTTATTTGCGACTTTTGGCTTACCGACTGCTACCTTAGCCATCTTATTGAGGATTTTGACATTTCCGGATGCAATGTCATTAACTTTTATGGAATATTTCTTCAAGTAAAACTTTGCATCATCAAAGTGAGCTTCAGCTTCAGTGAATGGATTATCATCTGCAATAATCCTTTTTGCAACTCCATTCTCATAATACTTCAAACGTTGGTGGTAGGTAGATGGGACTACTTTGTTCTCATGTACCCATGGCCTACCAAGCAAAATGTTATATGAAGTCTTTGCATCAATTACATGTAACCACACGCTTGATTGTAACTCTCCGATGGTGAGGTCTACTTTGACGGTCCCTATGGACCTTTGTCCTCCTTGATTGAATCGTTGGATCATCAAGCGACTATCAGTAAGATCTGCTGTTGATATCCCAAATTCTTTCATTGTGCGAATCGGAAGGATATTGATTCCAGATCCTCCATCGACTAGGATTCTATTTACTCTTTTCTCACGCGCAAAACCGACCATGAATAAAGGGCGATTATGAAATGTGTCACCAAACAGAAGATCATCGTCAGAGAATGTGATTTTGTCCATACATGCATTTTCGACTCCAGGAGATGAATGTGAAGCATATTTTGGTAATGAGCATGATGGATTTTCAACTTTAGGGGACGACTTTGGAGAATCATTTGATGATTGATATGATGGAGTTGCATCTTTCGCTTCCTTTTCATCGATATTACAACATAGAGCTTTTGTGCCATCACAAGTGAACTTTGTGTAGAACCAATATGGCAAATATTCTCCAAATGTAACTAGTCGAGGTCTCTCTTGGTAGTGGTGCACCTTTATTTCCTTTCTCTTTGAATGCAGACTCAAAGTTTTGGTTTTGGGTCTCCTTACCATCTTTTCCCTGACGTGTTGCTTTGTTAACTCTTTGTACGAACTCATTTTTCGGCGTCTACGGTGAGTCACAAGAGTCCAACCCATATCATCAAGATCATCGACTGGGTCTTCATCTTCTCTCGTCGATCCCTCTCGTACAGAAGTCGAATCACTTAGTATAGGAAGAGATAACAAATTATTTACATCAATAGGCTCAAAGTCTCCAAACTTAAGCATTCTTGTCTGATTGATGTTTGGGATGTCTTGCTCATTATTTCCTTCAACAAAATTGCAGGTCATGACCAGATTGGGTAAGTCAGAAGCGAAACTGACTTGGTTTGAACTCAATTTCGCATCTTCAAGTTCAATCTTCCCTTTGCGAGCTAAGTCCATGATTTTGTCCTTGAAGACGAAGCATTTCTCGATAGGGTGGCCAACCAACCGATGATATTTGTAGTATTTTGGATCATCACTCCTTCCTGATTCATCTAATCGTTTCTTCTCTGGTAACTCAAAAAAATTCATCTCAAGAAGTTCATCAAAGATTGCGGAAACATCTGAGTCAAGAAATGGGTAGTCCTTTCGCTGCATTTCCTTCAAAGTGAGCTTTTGATTCGTCCTTCCTTCAAAAGAAGTCGATTTTGCGCTCTGTGTATTGCCCAGCCTTGTGGTGAATTTCACATGAGAAGTATTGACGTTCATAGATTCCTTGTTTTCAATCTTAGGCAAATATTTTCCCATTTTCTTGAATTTTTGCCTTTCTTTGACTTTGCGGAGTTTGTGGACAGGTGGCACTTCAGTTCCAACTGACGACATGCTCAACTCCATAGCATGAGTGCGAGTGGCCAATTTTTCAAAAGTTTTAGGCTTTATGCCTTGCAAAATATAGTGGAGACCCCAATGCATACCTTGAATGCACATCTTTATGCCTGAAGCTTCACGAAGTCTATCTTTACAGTTTAGACTTGCATGCCTCCATCGGTTGATGAAGTCAAAGACCGGCTCTTCATTGCGCTGACGTGTGTTTGTAAGTTCCACCATGCTTACAGTACGTCTTGTGCTATAGAAGCGGTTGAGAAATTCTTGCTCCATTTGTTCCCAACTATCAATGGAACCAGACTCAAGGTCTGTGTACCAATCGAAAGCATTGCCCTTAAGGGAGCGGACAAATTGTTTGACGAGGTAGTCTCCGTATATCCCAGCATTGTTGCACGTTTCAATGAAGTGTGCCACATGTTGCTTTGGGCTTTCCTTACCATCTAACTGCTGAAATTTTGGAGATTGATAACCGGCAGGCATCTTTAAGCTATCAATCCTTGCAGTGTATGGTCTTGCACATGTCAAGGAAGATTTCGTAGCAACCTCGTACTTGTATTTAATGGTCCCCATGATGAACTCCTTGATTTGGTTGATGGGGATCGTTCCGTCAGAGGAAACTTGGATCTCTCTAGCATGTTCCACTTGCTTTGAAAGGCGATCAACCGTCTCTTGTACTTGTGGACGTTTTCCAGGCGCATGGCTTAATTCTTCATCCAGCATGCCTTCCATCCTATCAGTTAGCTTAACAATTCGAGCATCTTGATCTTGAACATACTTGGTCAAGCCTTCAATAGCTCTTGTCAAGCTCGCAAGTTGTTCTTCTAAGATGAAGTGCTAGTCACCATTGCGTGCATTACCATAGTAGGTGATGGAGAATGGTGTTGATTTTCCCAAACATGTGATGCAAACATATTATGTGGGGTAGATCCAGTGCTCAAGACATCATCGTCGACTAAAGCAAAAGGCTTTTCGTATGTAGATAGGCTCAATTGGGCAAGAACCCTCTCGACCATTTCGGCGATGTCTTCTTTTGCGTCTTTCGCAGGAGACTTCACACATTTTGGGGACAAACCAAAAGCAACAGCAGATTCGGACGACACTCCTGAGGCTTGTTGTCCCAACAGCTTGGCTTGGTTTCTTGTGATAGGTCCCATGTTTCCCGCAGTAACATAAAGGATGTTTTTCACATCATTGTAGAATTTGGATCCGTTAGTTTTTGCGAAAGAAGATGCACATCCAGACGCAGATGCAGATTTTGATACAAATGTAAATTTCGATGTAGATGCAGATACGGATGCAGATCCAGATTTTGATGCAGACGCAGATTTGGATGCAAATACAGATCCAGATATAGATACAGATTTGGATGCAGATGCAGATCACGATGCAGATGCGGATATGGATGCAGATCCCAATTTGGATGCAAATGTAGATACGGATGTAGATCTAGATTTGGATGCAGATACAGATGCAGATTTCGAGTTGATCTTCTTGGAAGTCATCTCAATGTTCTTGAACTTGTATTTTGGAAGAGAAAAGATGAGAGGCAAAGATTGTCCCACTGGGCGTGCCAGTTTGTATGCGTCTAAATTTCGTCCCTGAAAAACAGCAAACAGGAAAGGAAAAATAGCAAGCAAGCATTAATATTTGAATTTGAATTTATGAGAAGGTTACAATCTTTATGAAATCTTTAATAAAAGATGTAATCCTCTGATTTTTCTCTTCACGAATCATCTTGATTTGATGGAATACTTGCGGCTCAACACTTGGAGCAAAGACTTCTTTGTATGCGGAAGACTTGCAGATCACCACTGAAGAGCAACTATGTATTTTTGTATTTTTGTATGTTTGTATTTGTGTGTCTTTTGGTCAGAAGAAGACCTCTTTATATATGCTTGAGTTAGGGCTTTAGGAGTATTTTGGTCTGAGCAATTTTTACCCCTGGGCCTGAAGAACATGAGTTGGGCTCATCTTGCCAACTTAATGGACTGGCCCAAGTGATTTAGACTTGATTTAAGTCATACAATTTTGACTTAGATATTAATCCGACTTTATCAATCAGTAATTTGACTTGGTCAACGTATGATAATTTAAGATTTAACCCAAATTTAATATGGATTTATTAATAAAACTTCACTGTCTACACATCCGTATTAATAAATCAAAACCTACCGAAAATAAATAAATAAATAATGTGAAATTCAATATGTGGACGAAATATTGAGTATCAAGCTAAAATAAAATCTAGAATAAAGACAAAGTCAAAAGATAAATAAGATAATATATTTTTTTACCTTTGCTACTTGGTAAGAATAATATGATTTATTTAGGTCGCTTCATCCTTGCAAATTTCAAATAAGATTCAACTCACTTAGTTCTTATATATATTTTCTTCCTTTCTTTGGATATTTAATTTGGTGTTCCCTCTGTCTCATTTTATGTGATATCATTTGACTTGACACGGTGTTTAATAAAAAGAAAGACTTTTGAAACTTGTGATCTAAAACAGCTCTTACATATTTGTGTGGTTAAAAATCATTTAATTAAGGATAAAACGTGTATTTTAAAGTGATATTGTTTCTATTAATAGTAAAGTGACACTTTTTTTTTACGGAAGAGGGAAAGAGTCTCACATAAAATGGGACAGATGGAGTATTAAATATTAGGACTTAAACTATATAAGGAAATTATACTTAACAATTTTATTCATTATAAAATATTTCAATATAGGGTTAAAAAAAAATTAATCAACAATATTTCTAATGATGATTTAATATAACATAAGATAACATAGGCCTATATGGCCAAAAAAATTGAAATTTTATTCATGCTTTTCATGACGTGTTTTTAGCGTTCAATGCATGACTCCATTGAATAAGGAAAGTCCCATTTTTTGCTCCTTTTTGTATGGAGAAATGAAAAATAATCAAACAACTTTTAACAAAACAAAAAATTCAATTGTTCTTCTTACTTATTTGAAATCATGTTTAGAGAAAGAGTCAGACGAGTGATACAACCACCAGCTCAAGAGGTAAAACTTAATGATTAATCTTTACGTATTTGACTTTTAATTCTTTGATTTTGATTTCGATAATCGCAGAATATTGATAAGTTAGAGAAGGTTGTGAAAGAGGGGAATTATTATGGAGCTCAACAAATGTATAAATCTACTAGTGCTAGGTAACGCGATCATAATCATTCAATCGAATTTGATTGCCCGCTCACTATAATATTAATAATGTTTATATTTATTTTCAGATATGCGTCTGCTGAGAGATACTCTGATGCCTTGAATGTTCTTCAGTCTGGTGCTTGTTTGCAATTAGACAAGGCCCAGGTTAATATTATGTTATGTTTTTCTTTTTCTCTTGTATGGTAAATTCAGAGGCCAAGTTATATTTTCAGTCTTATGGTTCTGAATTTTATATGAATGATAATAATTAAGTTCTGAATTTGTATATATACGATAAAAATTTTAAATATAAATATACTATTGAGCAAAAGATATTGGGTTTGATCGAACCTGTACATGGACTTCTAGCTCCGCCTGGACTACAATCACTAGGATTCTTCTATTAATGTATTGTTGATCCTCTTTAAGTTAGGATAAGGTCTGCATACATTTTATCCGCTCTAGACGAGACTTGTGGGATTCTTGGTGTGTTGTTGTGATCTCTATTTTGATCTAGACTCTTCTTGCCATTTTCCAGATTACCTGTGGGGCAGAGCTTTCTTTGCTCTTTGCTGAAACACTTGCAAAATCAAAAGTTCCATATGACGAAGACACTCTTGGTTAGTCTTTCCTTATTCGGTTAGTTTTTCTGTATAATGCATATATGTTTGTACAAGAACAACGACATACCCAGTGAAATTCCACTGAATGGGGAATGCATTTATTTTTGTATTGTACAATATTCTTCCTAATTTTGTCATTATGCAATGTAAGAAAAATACAACATAATTAAAGCAAAAATATGCATGTAGATGATACCAATTAGTTTCGATTAAGATTACGTTATGCTAAACATATAATTGCTAAGTAGAACCCTAGCTATTGAATCCTGGAACGAAATGGGTATAAATTAAGCGAAATGATTGTGTAGATTCATATAGTTGTCCCCGACTAGCTTTAGATTGAGGTGCAGTAAAAGTAGTAGTAGTAGTTGCAACCTAAGAACATAATCTATCAGATAAAACACAAAATTAATCTAGAACATTTCTAACATATAGCTGCATTAGTTCTCCTAATTTTCAACAAAAACCATCTATTGCTTCTTTGCTCGATAACGTAAAGACTTAATGGTGCATAGTGATCGGAATCGAATTGGTGCCAAGAAATTTTTGTGATCTGCTGCTAAGATGGAAATGTATAAGAGGAAGAGTCAAAGATGAGGGCATGGAGTTTCTCATTTAGAATAGAAAAGCATTGACTGTGTTGCTATATGAAAGCTAAATAGGCTGGTGCTTCTCTGTGTTTGTTATGGTTTTTTTTCTCGTTTTCATTTTTTTCTTTAAATTGAGGATTTATATAGTTGTTCCTGTCTTATTTGGGACTAAGGCGTTGTAGTTGTTGTTGTTGCTAATTCAATAAGTGTTGACATGGTTTATAATGCATTTTCCCTAGATCGTGTCAGGAAAATCTTCAGGAAGTTTCCTCGGCATTCTGTGCCACAACATTTGGAGCTTGCAGATGACGATGACTTGCAAAAACTTTCTGAAGCCATTGCGGCAGCCAAAACACGAGTAGAAGGCTGTTCATCCTTTCTGAAAGCTGCTATCAAGTTAGATACTTTTCTTTTATTGCAGCCAATCCAAATATATTTATCCATGTTTATCGTCTTCTTTGAAAACACATCTGTTTCAGTTGCTGAAGGACTTGTTTAGTAGCTGTATTTCACTGTGTAAAATGACATATCGGTACCATACTGTCGTTAACTAGTTGCACAATTTTCATTTAGACCCTTGATGAAAAAACTTTATCCTTGTGCTTGTAGGATATTCCCTTTGACTCACTAGTCATGGTTCTTTTCCTCCAGAATACATATCCAAATTCGTTGTAGCTCATGATTGTATTGTTTCTGTTGGATGAGATTGTTTGCTCGAGCCTTATTATTTTTGTTTAACCCTTCGATAGAGTAGGATAACATCCTTGATGCATGTGCTTGTCCTTCTGCAAGACTTCTTTATCTTAGCAAAGTACTTATTCCTTTTGGCATACAGGAAGGTAAAAAAACTAACTATCCTTTGTTTGTAGGTGGTCAGCAGAATTTGGCGCTCATAGGTATGGATCTCCGGAGCTGCATGACATGCTGGCAGATTATATGTATTCAGAGTCTCCTGAAGTGGTACATTATATAAGCTGATGCTCTCTAGTTCTTGGTACCCGTAAGAAAAAGTTCTGGTTCTGTTCCATAGGTTATTACTTTCTTGATTTTTAAGGGGAGAACTTAGGGCCTAAGACAACTTGTAAAACTAGTAGTTAATAGTAAAAATGATTATATTGTTTGACAGCTTCATTTGGTAATTTAAGAAAATCTATTACATACTTGTGAAGAAATGTGAGTTTTTCTTTTGTTAAGAACCTGAACTTGATGGGATTTTCTTGCAGTTAACGTCGTCATGTCCCTGCTTTGCAGGAAATCGGTAAAGTATCTTTTCATTTTGTGAGAGGAAGGAACCCAAAGAAATTTGCTTCAGCTCTTGTAAATTTCATGGGCAAGGTAAGCTTTGGCTGCCCTTACTATTATCATTTTTCTGATATCTAGACGTTACCGGACACATTAGGAAAGCAGTATTATGATTTAGTTTCAAATTTTGTATTAACTCACAACATGTAACATGCAGTGCTATCCAGGAGAAGATGATTTGGCTATTGTGCGGGCTGTTCTGATGTGAGTAAATTCAGAATATAGTTTAGTTCCTTACATTTGGTGGTCTTAACTAAGTTATCGGACTTCTGTGGGTGGATATTCTGAACATTTAACTTCAAAAAACTATTTTTCAATCTCCCAAGTCCGTGTGTTCTCCATAATATTTCTGGGCATTTTCAACAATCTGGGACAGGTTGATTATTGAAGCTAATATGCTAAAGTACATAAATCCCTACTCGAAACACATTTGAAGTTCATACCAGGCTTTCCTTTTCTTCTCCACTTTTTCTTCCTTTTCATCCTTATATATGGTTTCTATTTCTCCTTTAAACAAAGTTCTCCACTCCTTCGAACCAAGTTCTCCTACTTCTTGAAAAAACCGAGTATTACTTCATAGCTGTCACATTTGAGTTGCTAAAGCAATAGCGATAAAAGTTACTGTCACTTCTTAGTTGTAGCATATGATTGTTGCTATAAAAAATAATGATGTTTCTGCTAAATAAACAGTTCAAAAGAAAAATAGTAACAATGTCTAAGGATTAGGTTCTTATATCTATGTTTCTCTATATTACATGAAGGGCCGGAATATATATTCTTTTAGAGATTTTCTTGGTCTATTTGGTGTCTCAAATCATGACATCGTGTGTCCTGGCCGTGTTTGTGTGCAAGAAATATCCCGCTCAAATAGGTCCCCTTAAATTTCATGTCTGTGCTTCGTGGGCAGCTGCAACTTTAGTTTCCCCCGTGCTAATGAGAAACCTTTGGGTTGCCTAATAATGTAGTCACCTGCAATATGCTCTCTTCGTCTTAGAGGAACTATTAGCTCTGTTAATCCTTACATTCTCCATGAAAATCATTTGGGTTGAAATGACATTTAAATCCACCAAGGTGATAAGATTATACTCCACACCATATTTGTTGCCAAAATGGGACAAATAAAGGTACTAGTGACTAATTTTAATCTTTACCATGTTTGTTTATCTTGTTGAGCCTTTGGTTTCAATTATTATTTCTTTGGTTTTGCAGGTACTTGTCTTTAGGAAACCTAAGAGATGCTAACAAGCTCATGGATGAGGTGAAAATGGAAGTCGAATTGAAAAATCTTCACTTCCCTAGCTCAGAATTAACACAGTATGTGAACTATCTCCTCCTGACGTAAGTTCCAATCGTGATTTGAACACTAATCAAATTTTCATGTGGCAAAAAATAATAATCTTTGTGCATTCTTTTGTACATGATTAAACTGTCATTCACACTTCACAAACTCAATTTATTATGCAGGTTGCAGAGGGATGCTTTACCTTTGTTTAACATGCTGAGACAAACCTACAAGTCTAGTATAGATAGAGAATCTATGTTTAATGAAGTGAGTTGCTATCTAAAGGTGGCATTTCCATGAATACACTGGGATACTTAGTTATATATCTTTTCACTTTCATATATTTGTCTGTTTTCCTCCTAATGTTTACTGTGTTTGTGGTTTAGTTGCTAGATGATATTGCAGAGAAGTTCTATGGCGTTCGACGTAGAAATCCTCTTGAGGGGATTGGAGATTTCTTTAAGGTAATGGTATTCTCACGGAGTATTAGAGTAGAGTGGGTAAAAGTCTCACATCAATTGGGGAATGGACTGGTGGTCTCCTTATATGGATGTGGCAAACCTTCCCTCATGAGCTAACTTTTGGGGTTTAGTAATTAGGTTCAGGTGTCATATCTTTACATGGTATTAGAGTCAGGTTCATCCCCGTTTGAGCTCCCAGTCTACGCTTCAGTGGACCCTGGGCATGAAGGGGATTTGGGCAAACCTTCCCTCATGAGCTAACTTTTGGGGTTCAGTTAGGTCCATGTTTCATATCTTTACATGGTATCAGAGTTAGGTCCATCCCTGTTTGAGCTCCCAGTCTACGCTCATGTGGACCCTGCGCGTGAAGGGGTATCCTTATATGAATTTGGGCAAACCTCCCCTCATGAGCTAGAAAAGTCAGCTGACAAAGTGTTTCTTTCTTCGTGAGTGGGGGAAGAAGCACATTTTGTATTAGTTTGGTGAAAGCAAACAGTTCCTGTTTTAGTCCATATATTTAGAGGCATTTCTTTGCTACAAAAAACACAAGTATGACTAGTCTGATGGGAAAATACTATTCATGTATATAGGAAGTTTTTAAGCTTTTCGATGTCTGAGTTTCTGAAATAGAACTTTTAATGTTGCAGATGATGGGAGGCGATTAACATGAACCGATGAACTACATTTACATTGCGACATTCTCCCTTGTCTTAGCAAGTATCAATGCAGCAAATATTTCTCTTTTTGAATCTAAATTATGTTATCCATGCATCAATGTGTTGTGTTAGAACTTAGAAATGTTTTTGTTTTGGTGATACAATTTGAGAGAAGAAAGAGTTCGATGGCACATTGCATTCCAATAGGTTTAAGATATTGTTTCAGAATGTGAGATTTCAAGATGCACTATCTGAAAATTAGTATACGAAACAACAACAACATACTCAATGTAGACGAACTTGAAATAAGAAGTTAGTTTTGTGTCCATCTCCTTGAGAAATTTTGTGGGTTTATGAAAGAACTAACACGATACTAAGTCATCCGCAATATAGATTATAAGTATTGATATCTCAATTTAAATCGTTTTGGATGGCAATACTTTAGTTACTAGCAGTTAACATGTGAGATTAGGAGTGGGCATCGTACTGTATTGAAAATTTCAGTTCGATAAACTCAGTTTTTCATTTAAAAATATTATGTCATTATCATAACAAATTAATTTGGTATGGGTGTGTGGTAAATTCATAACCATAGTTTGGTCGATCTCATCTTACACATGTGAAAATGTTAAAAATAATAATAAAAACATTATATATATAAGCAATTTTTTTTGTTAATCAATCACTTAAAAAAAACATTTCAATCAAGATAGAGTAGTCAAATTTCTAACGTCTAAATATATAATTATTTTTGTATTGATATTATTTTGTACATTTGCTAGTATTATAATATATTAAACAAATAATGTCAAATTGTCCTTATTTCGAATCTTTGAATCTATATGGATTTTGATCTATATGCCATTTTCTTTTCATAAACCTGAAAGTTTTTTATACTTAATTTGTACATAAGAGGAAATTTTTCTTTTGAATGTTAGAGAGGAGGTCAATCAAAATGATTCTAATGAAAAACATTGTATTTGTTATTCGTTAATTTAACACACATATATAGATAGATAGATTAATTTTACAAGAAAAATATTCATATCCTATTAATAATAATACTTTTATGACTGTGCGAATTGATTATGTCCACTAATTTAATATTTATTTATATTTATACTAACAATAAAAGTCTCTCCTATCCAAGATCCCATCTATCATACTTAAAAAAGGGAAACTTACATAAATACATTATAATTAAAAAATATTTATTAATTATAGCAATAATAATTTTTTCACTTAATCACTTTTAATATATGTATAATACAATTTTAAACATATTACAAAGAACAATTTATTATTCACATATAATACAAGTTTTATTCATGGACAATACATTTATTACACATATAATATAATGTGTCAATTTCTTACCAAACAAGCATAATATATTTTAAAAAATTATTATAATACATATATATGGCATGCATAATTCACTTTTAATACATATAGCAGATTTAACATAATGTTGTTATAAATGATAATAAATGAAAAGTATCGCTAAAATCATTAATTATTTATTAAAAAGTACCACTCTAAGTAATTTTTCCTACTTTTAAAATTTGTGCTCTATTTTTTTTTTTGGGACTCTCAAATTTCCTTTATAATTCTATCCCTCAAATATATGAAATGAAAATAATAATAAAAAATAAACAAAATGTGAAATTACGCAAAACCACATAAATTAAATGTTGAGAAGTGAAAAATAAATTAAAAAGAATTGACATTAAAATTAAAACAAAAAACAAATAAGAAAAATTAATTTATAATCAGATCATGTAATTACCACTAATTTTCGATAGTGTAATTACTCACCTCAAATACTCTAACAAACATGTTAAAATTATGTGATTACATCCGTTACATTCAATTTCATTAGCTACAAAATGACTTAACAGACCAACATCTAACCTACTAAAAAAATATTTTAGTCGAACTAGGCTTACTAGAGCCTAGAGGATACTAAAATAACGTTAAACTGGGCTTACTGGAGGATAAAAATATTAAAATAACGTTTGTCTGTAAGTTTCATTGCTATTATAGTGAAATACTCTTATATATGTATATTGACATTGAATCGCATTAAAAGAGTGTTTAGATTGATTTAAAAGTTGGTTAAACCTATTTTTAAATCAAATAACTTAAAATAAGTTTAAAACGACTTAAAATAAGTCAGGAAGTGTTTGACAAGGTTAAAAATAACTTAAAATAAGTTTAAAATGACTTCAAATAAGTTAAAAATCAAAAGTAGGTCTCCCTGCTTTTTATTTTTGACTTAAAAATAATTTAAGTTTGACTCTTTATTTCTAACTTAAAAATTACTACTTTTTTTAAAGTTAATCCAAATGTGCTTTTAGTTATAATGGATAAAATACATAAAAATTAGAATAATAATTTGGGAAAAGGGTCAAAAATACCCCTCCACTTTATTTTATTGGTTGACTTTACCCTTACCGTTAAAACGAAGTTAATTTTACCCCTACCATTACTAATTTCACCATATATACCCCTCATTTAATGAAAAGCCCCAAATCAACTCAAATTAACCCGAATATCTTAAAAATCCATTTCCCATTTTAAACTAAATGCCCCGACCCATCAGTCTTCTCCTTAGTTTCCTTTGTGGTCAACATGAACACCCAATCCTAGAGCTTATATATGATTTTAAGAGAAAACTCCGATGGATGATAAGCATCAACATACGTGCAGATTGCTCTTCTTGGCTAGTCTCCTTGTGTAAATAGAAGGAGAAACCTCTTATTGGCTCTGTCTCAACCAAATAAGGATTCACAAGTCTTTCATTACTCAGTCTCAAACCAAATGTTGGCTCCTTAAAGCCCGTTTTCTTAATTGAGGCATTCAACACAAACTCCTTTACCTATGGCATCTCTGGCCTTCTCTTCCATCACCCTACACATATGTATTATCCGCATCCTGAACTTGGTTAGAGTTCGGTCAACTTCAACACAAGATCACTAAAATTGGCCTTTGGTGTGTTTTGTTAAATATGTACTAAACCATATCGTCTGTAATTCAATCCACTTTCAGTTACAAGTGTGAAATATCATATGTATATACTCCTGTTAATGTAAATCTTTGGTCATGTTATGTTATTGCTACCTTCTTGGCCTTTCATTTTGACCATATTGTAACACCCCGTAGCCAAAACAGATCAAAAATAAGTTTTTCAGAAAAATCTGCAGGTGCAACCGACGTGACCATCGACAGACCGTAGCATGACCCACGGTCCGTCCTGCATAACTGTCGATGGGATCAGAGACTCCCAAAAAACTCAGATGGGGTAAATTGTCTAAGTCTTGATCGACAGACGGACCTACGGTCCGTAGGTTAGACGACGGTCCGTAGTCCGTGACCGTCGATCGAGACCCCCTTCATCCACTCTTTGACAAGGACCACGGGTGACCAGCACGGTCCGTAAGTGGACCCACGGTCTGTAGGTCTGACCGTAGGTGGGAACTAGCAGACAGTTAGGGGTGCAGTTGGGTCAAATTCAAATGACCATAAATCTTAGTACAAAAATGAATTAGGTGTCTCATGACATACCAAAAGATAGATAATTGAATTAGCTTTCCATATCCACCAACCTTGCTAAAATCAGAGCTCCGAGTAAGAAGTAATGTCCATTTTAGTAAAGGCCTGTCAAATAGGCCCAACCTACGGACCGTCGATTGAACGACGGACTATCTATCCAGGTCGTCGTTTGGTCCGACAGCAACTTACCCAGTGGTCTTTTGATCTTTTTCCACTTCGTTTAAACTCTAAGATACGTCGTTTTGACCCTAAATCATTAGATTTTAGTCAATTTAAGCCTAGAAACATAATTAAAACTTACCTAAGTCAAATCATTAATCAAAAGTTAGAAAATTAGAAGCACGAAAGGAGAAAAAAAGGTCAAGAACCCTAGTCAAGAACGCAGCAAGGTTCCAGCAGTTTCAGCCCCGAAACCTAAGTATTTTTCCGTGAAGTTCATCACCAGGTATGTGAGATTTCACTAGTGGGTTCCTTTCACCCATTGGGTCCCTAGTTTTCAGTCAGTTCTTGATTCTCTTATTATGACTAAACCTAGGGTTTCTAGAACTTTGATAGAAATTCATGAATTTATTAAATATATGTTCCAAATCAGATTGTAAAGTTATTACTCAGATTATTGCATGAATTTCAGAACCCTGGCTTTGTATTTCTTTAGTTCTTGAATACATATGCTAGGTCAGATATTTCAGTTATTCAGTTATACATGCCTCAGTTTTAATGCATCATTATCAGATTAAATGTTGCATTCCCAGTTTGCATGTACAGTTTTGAGCTATCTAGTATTTACAGAAATTCAGACATAATCAGTTAACTACATAAATCAATGGGAGTAGCATAATACCGAGTTGGACTAGGGTTCAGCGTACCCAATAGTCCCAGAACTACTAGCCAAGTAGGTTGTAAGTCCCCTCTGTGGGCAATCAGTTCAGTGATCACGCCATCATGCCTTTATACCTTTGGCAGGTTATATTGGGTCCTCTCGATGGGGCGTATACATCGGACTCCACATTTAGCTTCAGTCAGACTCTCTTGCATTGACCGTTCAGTATACTCAGTATTCAGTTTCAGCATGTTATACATTGGTCATTGCATTCAGTTAACTCAGAAATTCAGTATATCATGTTTAGATTATTATGTATGTTTTTGTGCTTGTTCAGTTATGTTTTGTTTCAGCTTATTTCTATCCTACATGCTCTGTACCTTTCAAGTACTGACGCATACATGTGCTACATCTTCTCGTGATGTAGGTTCAGGTTCTCAGCATCCAGATCACGCTTAGATCGATTTCCGATCTCCAGTCAGCAGATTCAATGGTGAGTCCTCATTCTCCGAAGACAACAGTCATGAGTTTAATTTCAAGTCTTCAGTCATTTAGTTTCAGTTTTCGCTATGTCCCAGTATTTCTAGTCCAGTTTAGAGGCTTATTTCAGACATAGTTAGTTTCAGCTTAGCGTTGAGTTAATATTTTCTTTGTATTAAACTCATCATTTTTCATATATGTCAGATTTAGCATATGGGTATTCCCCTGCTTTTCATTTTAAGTATGATTTAACTTCCGCCACAGTTTATTTTTCTTTAGTATGCTCATGATCATGCCAACAGGGTTAGCTTGGGATTACTTGTGGTCCTAGGTTCTATATCCGCGTCTCGGTGGTAGCTCGGGGTGTGACAACATGGTGGTAAACTACAGTCTTATTAGCTTGTACTAGTCTTGATACTGAAAGATTTAATTGGTTTCTGAATGTTTTATGTAGTATTGAATGAAAATTAGGTTTCTACTTTGATTATAATTTACGTTTGGGCGTTCATGTTGACTGGAAAGGAAACTAAGGAGAAAGACTGTTGGGTTGGGGCATTGGGTTAAAAATGGGTAATGGGTTGTTAAGAAATTCGGGTTAATTTGAATCAATTTGGGGTTTTCCGTTATATGAGGGTATATATGGTGAAATTAGTAATGGTAGGGGTAAATTAACTTTGTTTTAACGGTAAGGGTAAAGTCAACTAATAAAATAAAGTTGAGGGGTATTTTTGACCCTTTTCCCTATTAATAATTTTACTCATAAAAAACAAATTGTTTATCAATTTAACTAAAAAAATAGAAAAAATATGCATTTAAAAAAAAAAGAAAAAATCACCACAACTAATGAACAACTAGTAAAATTACCTGCGCTTTCCGCGCAAATTAAATATCACAGAATTTATAAAATATTACTTAAAACGTATCCGGCATTATAACTAAAAACTATATTATCTTTCGTCCAAGATTATGTAGTAACAAACATTAATAATGTAAAGGAAAATAAAAAATATTATATCTTATCATTCATCCTTAATAACATAAGCATAAATTAATGATTGTTGAAAGACATATCAGGATTTGTAACATAAGCAATGATGTTAGTAAGTCATTTAACAGGAGTAAAGTAAACAAATATTTAATTGTGAAGGAATAGGAGGAGAAGGAGGTTTAGAAGAAGAGGTTTAGAATTTTCATAGTTTCAGAATGAGAGGAAATCCCTCTATTTATAAACAACAAAGGGTAGTGTAAAAAAGTATTTATTATGCTTTATCAGAAAGGTCGCAACTATTTGAAAAAGTTGCAACCCTTTGGAAAGGTCACAACCTTTCATAAAAGTTGCAACTTTTCATAAAAGTCACAACTCTTCGTCAAAGTCGCAACTTTTCATAAAAGTCGCAACTTTTCATAATAGTCGCAACTCTTCATAAAGTCGCAACTTTTCATAAAAGTCAAAACTTATTATAAAAGTCACAAATTTTCATCAAAGTCACAACTCTTCATTAAGGTCATAACTTTTCATAAAAGTCATACTTTTCACGAAAGGGGAAGGCTAATTTGGTAATAAAATAAATTAAAAAGGATTCATGATTTGTGGTGGCGCCACATAGGCGGGCTTAAGGTTTCCTTTATATATATATATATATATATATATATATGATATATGATATTTAAATCATATATTTATATAAAAGAGAACCCTAGGACCACTTGGCACCATCACAAGCAAGAATTTTCTTTTAAATTTATTTATTTTCAAAATTAGTCTTCCTCTTTCATGAAAAGATGTGACTTTTATGAAAAGTTGCGACTTTAATGAAGAGTTGCGATTTTTATCAAAAGTTGTGACTATTATGAAAAGTTATGACTTTAATGAAAAGTTGTGATTTTTATGAAATATTGTTACTTTAATGAAAAGTTGCGACTTTAATGAAGTGTTGCGACTTAATGAAAAGTTGTGACTTTTATGAAAGATTGTGAACTTTTCTAAGGGTTGTAACTTTTTCAAATAATTGTTCACACTACCCTTTGTTGTCTATAATAGTGTGATTTCTCTCATTTTAAACAACAAAACTTCTGATCTTCTTCTTCTACTTGCGCAAAATTAAATATTCGTATACTTTGCTCCTGTTGAGTGACTTACTAACACCACATCAATAAGTTGGTGAATAAAATCGTTTCATCATGAGAGGATGTAATTCTTTAAACCTCTTGTATTGGAGGGAAATAGTTTTCTTAAAAGATACATTGTGCATTAAGTGAACTTGATTTTTTTCTTTCTATTTCATCCTATTTTTACATATCCTGATATGTTTTTTACACTCTGGTATGTTTTGTTACACTCATTATTTTATGGTCATGATATTAATTGTTTTTTGAGTATATATTTTAAACTTTGTTGTTTATGTTTCTGCAAAGTTATTGTCTCCGATTAGATTGAACAGATACACATATAGTATGTATATTCATTGTTCAGAAAATAATTATTGTACTCAGTTCCAAGAATCCATGTATTGATATTCTATATTAAATTATATAACTTAAAAGTACTATATATAAACTTACATATTATCTATTTTACATATATATGAAATTTCTTACTTATCAATTGAAGAAATTCATTATGCAAGTTCAAAAGTTATAATTGCTTTCATGTTCAAGTGTCATTTCTTTTTTAACTATGTTAACAATTTTTTGAATTTTCTCCTAAAACATATAACAATCGTATAATATATGCAACTTAAATATTTCTTTTTATTATGAAATGTCTTTGTATATATATTCTTGTTTTCTTATTTATATTCCTTTTAATGTTGATTAATAAAAAAATAATTTATTATTTCGTGAATAATTAACTCATTAGAGGTTCTTGAGTTATGCGATAACGACAACTAATTATAACGACAACTAATTAATTCATTAGAGGTTCTTGAGTCATGTTGGATTATTGCTGATATTTTGTAAGAACCTATATTTCAATTATTTTTAATGTATGGATATTAGAATAAAATTATTTTCAAGTTCAATGCAATTATTATTTATGATCACGCCAAGCGCAGATAAATTACCTAGTGTGTATATATATAACTTTTTCTCGTAAAGTTTTTCAGAATTTTTATAAAAAGGTGACAGTAAGGTTTCAAAATAAATGGGCGGTGACATAAGTCTTAAGTATTGGGTGTAGGTGACAATTATGTGATTAAGGATTAAGGATTGTGGAGTTTCCCTAAGTTTATAAGTTGACAGTTTGGTCCACTGAATTAAATGAAGGGTAAAAGGGTAAATTCACAAAACCTAATTTAACCAACTTTTGTGGGAATTAAATAAGGGGTAAAAGGATAAATTGACTAAATCAAACCTAATTTAACCAATTTTGGTGGGAAATGGAAGCCACCATCGAGCCAAAAGGAGAAATAAAAGATTTTCCCCGCCTCCAGCCGTCGTATTCGTCCTCCTCCTCCTCTTCTTCTTCTTCTTCTTCTTCTTCTCACTTCTTTGATTGCTTGCTTTCCTTTCTTGCCGCTCTCTTCATCTTCTTCTTCTTCTTTTCGTACATTGTGGATCTTGGCATCTAGTGCTTCGACTTTCTTCGTCTTGAATCAAATTTAGCTAATCTGTAATTAGTGGACCAAATTTTGTTTTGTTTCAATTGGAATTACATCATAAGCGATTAGGTTACATACCATTGTTTCTAGTAAGTAAAATTAATGTTATTTAAAATCAATTCGTCATCATCTGATCTAGGTACCTGTAATTTTTTCAATAATTTGCATTCGCGTTTCCAACATATGGATATATATGTTGCAACAGTTGACTATTGTAACATATTATAGCCATATGTAGCAACAAAAATGTTATTTCAATAGCAACAGAATAGTTATATGTTACTACATATGACTGTGTTGTTGTGACAAATAAATCACATGTGACAACATTATGTTATATGTAGCAACAGAAGGTTATTTCAATCGCAACAGAATAGTTATATGTAGCGACATATGACTTATATTTCGCAACAGAAAGTCCATATGTGGCAACATATAACATAATCATGTTGCCACATGTGATTTATTGTCATAACAGAACAATCCTATGTAGCAACATATGACTTACATTTCGCAATAGAAAAGTCATATGTGGCAACATATGATATAACATAAACATGTTGCCACATGTGATTTATTTGTCATAATAGAACAGTCATATATAGCAACATATG
Organism: Solanum sitiens; assembly: GCA_016801875.1. Lineage (NCBI taxonomy): Eukaryota > Viridiplantae > Streptophyta > Magnoliopsida > Solanales > Solanaceae > Solanum > Solanum sitiens. The sequence continues at coordinate 1,105,744 of JABWTJ010000048.1, read as the reverse complement.
ACTTACATCTCGCCACAGAATAGTCATATGTTGCAACATATATTTATTCTTCATAATTATTAATTATTTTTTAATTAATTTCTTCAGGTACAATGTCATTATTTGTAGGGATTGATTGTCGTGTTGAATGGATCGAGAAGAAAAATCGATTCATATGGCGTTGGGAGGATAGTAAAAAATGAGGAGTCATTTTAGTAGGGATGTATGTCGAAAGAAACACTTTGTATGATGATTTATTCAATTTATCGTGCAAATATCTTGATACAATTGTAAACCGCAAGATCTTGTCATGAGTTATATTCCCCATTTTTTTCATAATGAGAAGGTTTACCTTTTAGAATAACTGATCAACCTAGTTTGCTTGTTTATTTGAGAGGAGTAGAGAAACCACTCATATTAAGAGTCTACGTGGAAGAAATCCTATTGAGGAGGATCATAATGTAGACGAAGGCCAACAAGATACGTGAAATGATGAATTTTATCCTGCTGACATGAATAATCCCGTTGATGAAATTGGAATAGGTGAAGGAGAAGATTAAGGTGTAGGGTCGGACCTTGAGAGCAACTTTCGTCCCACACCTATGGTTGGCAGCAACAATACATGTGCTTCTCAATCTTCACGTGTGAATAATGTTCGAGATGATGAAACATGTTTTTATGAGGGAATGACATTCAAGAATAAGCAAGAACTGGTAAATTCATTGAAAGTTGATTGCTTGAAAAAAGATTTTAGACTGAAAAAGGTGATTAATTCTCGTAATGTGTTTTTCTTTAAATGTTCATATCCGGATTGCAATTGGTGGCTGAGGGCTGTGAAATTTACAAGTAGAAACAAGTTTGTCATTAGAATCTATGAAAAGTATCATACGTGTGGTTCACAGGATCTTACAAGCCATAATCCCCATGCCACGACAGAAGTCATAGGTAAGTACTTTGAAAATAGGTTTCCCAATGGTAAAGACCCATCCACAAAAGACATGTCAAATCAACTCCGCACATAATTGAATTGTAAGGTAAGATCTTGAAAGATTTATAAGGGCATGGAGCATGCTAAGTCTAATGTTGGGGGAACACATGAGCACGGTATGCATTGCTTAATGCGTACTATTATATGATTGAAGTTGCGAATCTAGGAAGCAAGACGTCATTGTCGCTCGATGAAAATGGGAGGTTCCAGTACTTCTTTGTATCATATGTTGCTTGGATAATTGATTTTCAAGAAATGAGAATAGTAATAGCCGTTGATGGCACATTCCTGAGTTGCAAGTATGGAGGAGTTTTGCTATCGGCGGTGGCACAAGATGCCGAGAATCATATATTTCCAGTGGCATTCTCTGTCGTGGACAAGAAATGCGATGCCTCATATGAATATTTTTTTCAAAATATGAGAAGTTTTGTAGATGATACTGATGAGTTGTGCATTATATCTGATAGCGTCCAAGTATTCGAAAGATGGTTACAAGAATCTACCATGCATCTCATTATGGTTGTTGCATGAGACACCTCGGGGAAAATATTCGAAATAACTTTTACAATTTGAAGATAGTGTTCCATTTTTATAAAGCAGCAAAGGCGTAAGATAGATGTGAGTTCAATGACCATTTCAATCAAATAAGTGATTTGGTACCAAAGGCGGCTGAAGCTCTTGAACGTATTGGATTTCACATATGGAATAGGGCATTTTGCCCAGAAAATAGGTAACATCTCATTTGAGTTTATTTTTACTTTATGCGTTTTGTTTGATTTTTATTTTTTATTGTGTAGATATAACATTATGATGTCAAACATTGCGGAATCGGTGAATGCTATGTTCGATGTTGATAGAGAATTTATCATTGTTTCTTTATTTGATGAAATAAATAGAATATTTGCATTATTATTCCACCGGAGGCGTATGGAACTGGTGCACTCTGCAAATAGATTTATTCCCTCAATTGAAAAAGACATATCAAAGTATATCAACGTGGACAACAAGTTGTTGGCTCATCCAATCGCTAACTACAAGTTCAGTGTCACTGGTCATGGTGATGTTGCTACTGTGGATCTACAAAGAAGAACTTGTACTTGTAGAATTTTTTACTTGGACAGAAAACATTATCCACATACCATAAAAGCGTTTCGATCCCAACATGGTGCCGATTTTAGAAATCAGATTTACAAGTACTCCACTCCATATTATTCGGTGGAAAAATACATAATGGCATATTATCACGAAATTCACCCGGTGCCACCTGAAGATTTTTGAATTGTCCCTTTGGATATCATACAGAGAGAAATACCCCCTCCATATGTTGATCCAGTAAACCCGAAAGAAGGATATATAAGAGACAACGTGGAGTTGGTGAATCATTTTCAACAAGAAAAAATAAGTGTTTCATATGTAGTGACTTTGGCCACAAAAAAACACATGCCCAAATCGAATGCCCCATAAGAAGTGTTGTTGAATTTTAATGAATGTTCTTTCTTATTTGAGGATGATCCCTATCTTCTTATCTTATTTAGAATCAACTTATGTGATGTTATTTATATATAATATGTGATTTATTTAATTATGTGTTGCTAGTTATAATAGAATATTTCATTTGTGGCAACATATGTCAATTATGTGTTCTTATTTACAACAAAATATTTCATCTGTTGCAACATATGACAATTATGTGTTGCCACTTAATACAGAATGTTGCATATGTGACAACATATGCCAATTATGTATTGCCACTTTACACAGAATATTGCATATGTGGCAACATATGTCAATTATGCATTAGATCTTACAACATAAAATTGCATATGTCCCAATATATGTCAATTATGTCTTACAAGTACCACAGAAAACGTATCTATACCAACATATTTTTGAAAAATACTTACGTGTAATGTGATGATATCATTACTGCCATTAGAACAACTTTCAAGAAAAGAGGACTTAATGACGCGACTCTTCAAATTTTACCCTTTTTAAAAAAAAAAATAAGTACATGCATTTGAAAAGTCAGAAGTTTGTCTCTTCTCTTCTTTTCCAACTTTTCAAATTTCACTGAATATTCAATATGAATAAGAAATCTTCAAAAATGACTATGACTAAACAAAACTTAATTGAATCCTTCAGAGGGAACTACTAATTGATATCGTTGAAAGGGTTGTTTCCTACTCCCTAGAAGATTTAATGAGGGATAAATTTAGGTATGTATGTATTAATCAATTTTTGCTGTTTAATTTTATTTTCTAATCATTTTATTTCATTTCTCAGTTCCAGGTTCCTCAATGAAGTCGCTAATGAACGTTCTGTATATCAGAATGTAACATTGGTCAGCTTTCCTCCTGAACCTAGATGGATGATAAATCAACAAGCCATCTCTTTCATGAAAATGTGCATAGCATCAGAGAACTTAGAAGCCTTATATAGAAAAGGCGTAGTAATTTTAATATTTTTCGTATGTATTCACGTTCGTTTTCATCAATGTATTTTCTATTTTTAATGTGTTATTTCTTTTATAGTTTGATTTTTTTAACCGTAATGATTCAACTGCGTTGGAAATGGTTAAACAAGCAACAAAAGATGGCCATAGTGGTGCAGAGTATGTGTTTGCCATAAGTTCAATCTTTAAAGGCGGTGAATCCATGGGAGAAGGCTTGATGTTCATTGTCAACATGAAAAAAACTGTGCCAGTAATACTGAGAAGATGTCTACACCATTAGCGATATATTTTAAATTAAATGTGGGTGCCAGAACCTAATTTGTTAGGAGAAAGACCCATTTGTTGCACTATTCATCAACCCCATCAAATCGTCCACAGGAATGGTTGGCCCAGGGGAAGCGACGATGAAGACGATATTCGTATTAAATTATTTAGTTGTAATTTAGAATTAGATTATCCAGTTAAATTTCTTTCTCATACCACTGTATGAGGTTAAGTAAATTTGTGGCAACATATGACATATGGTGAAAATGTTGCATTTTTGTCTTTTGCACTTATTTTCTAATTATGTGAAAACATATGTACTTATTTTGTACTTATTTTCGAATTCAATCTGTGGCAACATAATTACATCAACCGCCTTCATTAGTTACAAGTCTGCAAATTTTATCGTTTTTTTCAAAAAAAATTAAGTACTAGCAACTTTTCACATTTTTCAAAAGTTACTCTTCGTATTCATTACATTGGAATTATATTATTATATATTTAAGAAGAACACAACTTAAGTCTTTTCATACCAAGATGGGAAGGAAGAATAAGAAATCTTCAAAAATGACACTGAGAAAAAAAATACATTTAATCCCTTTCGAGGGAACTAGTAAATATTATCGTTGAAAGGGTTGCTTCCTACTCCCTCTAAGATTTAATGAGGGTTAAATTAAGGTATGTATGTATTAAACAATTTTCGTTCTTTAATTCGACTTTCTGGCCATTTGATTTGATTTTTCAGTTCCAGGCTCCTAAATGAAGTCGCTAATGAACCTTCTGTATATCGAAAGGTAAATTTGTGTAGCATTCCAGTGTTTATATGGCCGCCTTCAATTTATCAAAGATGCACTTCTTTCATGGAAAAGTATAGCGAATCAGAGAATTTAGAAGCCTTATACAGAAAGGTGTCATAATTTTAATGCTTTTCTTATGTATTCACGTTTTTATCAATGTATTTTGCATTTTAAATGTGTTATTTCTTATTTAGTATAATTTTTTTCAAGCTTAGCAATTCAAATGGATTGGGAATGCTTAAGCGAGCAGAAGACGGTGGCCACCTTTGTGGATGATATGTGCAAGCCGTAATTTTAATTTTCAAAGGTGGTGAATCCATAAGAGACACAAGTTTCATTGGCAACATGAGTATACCATGGATCAAAAGATGTCGAGATCGTTTTCGATGTAATTTACATGGAATGTTGCCAGATGAACCTCAAAATATTGGAGAAAGACCAATTTGTTGCACTGCTCATCGATTCTCTTACGGCCGATATCGTTGTGACTTATGTGGTTGTGATTATGAATTAGATGACGTAGTTAAATTTATGGGGTACTTCATAAATGAATAAAATTTGGTCCAAGTTGACATTTTTCCATTCTTAAATCACTCAATTCATCGATTAGCCCCTCCTTGATGTTTCATCTGTGCCAACATATGCAGGTTCTGTTGGCAAAGTTGCAACAGACCCGACATATGTGGCAACATATACATATAACAAATGGGTCTTTTGGGGGTTAATTCAATTAAATTGTCACCTAATTTGATATTTAACACTAATATATAGTCCTACAACATGTCTAAGTAATAAATTATGGTCCAATACAAATACCTTCATTCGATTCTATCAATTATATTTAGAAAGACTATCATCCCATTGGTTCATTATACAATGAGCAAGTAAATCCATATGATAGTTATATAACACCCTTTTAAATCGTTGTTCCAAGTGTTATACCATATTTTTATTGCTTAATGGTCTAAATGAATAAAATTTGGTCCAAGTTGACATTTTTCCATTCCTAAATCGCTTAATTCGTCTATTATCCCCTCCTTGATGTTTTATCTGTGCCAACATATGCAGTTTCTATTGGCAAAACTGCAACAAACTTGACATATGTGGCAACATATGCATATAACAAATGGGTCTTTTGGGGGTTAATTCAATTAAATTGTCACCTAATTCGGTATTTAACACTAAGATACACTCCTACAACATGTTTAAGTAATAAATTATGGTCCAATACAACTATCGTCATTCGATTCTATCAATTATATTTAGAAAGACTATCATCCCATTGGTTCATCATGCAATGACCAAGTAAATACATATGATAGTTATATAACATCCTTTTAAATTGTTGTTCCAACTGTTATACCATATTTTTATTGCTAAATTATGGTCTAAATGAATAAATTTTGGTCCAAGCTGACATTTTCCCATTCCTAAATCTCTCAATTCGTCGATTAGCCCCTCTTTGATATTTCACCTGTGCCAACATATACAGGTTTTGTTGGCAAAACTGCAACAGACTTGATATATGTGTTAATATATGCATATAACAAATGGGTCTTTTGGGGGTTAATTCAAATAAATTGTCACCTAATTCGATATTTAACACTAATATACACTCCTACAACATGTCTAAGTAATAAATTATGGTCCAATACAACTACCTTCATTCGATTCTATGAATTATATTTAGAAAGATCATCCCACTAGTTCATCATATAATGAGCAAGTAAATTCATATTATAGTTCTATCACCCCCTTTTAAATTATTATTTCAAGTGTTATACCATATTTTTATTGCTTAATTATGGTCTAATTGAATAAAATTTGGTCCAAGTTGACATTTTTCCATTCTCAAATCTCTCAATTCGTCGATTAGTCCCTCTTTGATATTTCATCTGTGTCAACATATGCAAGTTTTGTTGGCAAAATCGCAACAGACTTGACATATGTGGCAACATATGCATATAACGTAAGTACTTTGGCCCAATCTGTCATATTTGTCATAGACTCATAGGCAAGCTCAATCTGTAAAACTAAAACTAAAACTGGCCCAACGACCTTCATTTCTTTTCATTTCTAGAAGGGATATATATATATATATATATATATATATATATATATATATATATATATATATATATATATATATATATATATATATATAAATTAGAGTTTTCATTTTCATTTCGAGAATAGGGTTTTCAATTTCTTCCTCTCCTCTAAGCTTGGCGTTTTTTCTCTCTCTCTCTCCGATACGAACTCTTGCTTTGCATGGATCTCGAATCTCTCGAGTGCATGGGATGTAATGATATTATTTTATTTCATCAATCCTTTATCTGTAAGTCTTTTCTATTCTTCGATTTTAACACGCGACTAATTTAATTGGCCTTTGATTAAACCAAATTTTAGGACTTTCCCATATCATTAAATCAATGAATCATTTATTTTGCAATATATTGGTTGGGTAAGAATGTGGTTCTAATGAATGAGTTATATTTATTTTTGTTACTTTTGATATGATGTCAAATGCAATATTAAATTGAATTTGTAATGACGAAAATGATACCATGTTGGGAGTGAAAATCTGTTGCAAACATGAAGACTTACTTTCAATGAAAACTTCATGGTCGAAGGACAATCCAGGTCGAAGATTTTGGTCTTGTCCATGCTATCATGTATGTACATTTCTACATCTTAGTCTCTGGAGACTTGAGATCTCTTTATTTTGTTTTTTTAATTCAAATTTCTCTCTTTTTGGTGTGTATTTTAGAATAATGTGTAACAACCCTAAAAAATGAATAAGCTAAATGTTTAAGGTGTCAAGGTTCACACGGATTGATACGCGTAGAACCAGACCTCAGAAACCTTACTACGACCAAGCCAACTAACTTGGGGAGTTATTTTAACTTGTAAAGGTTGGAACCAACCAATTAAGGCTCTCGAAAATGAAGATTTAATCGAATGAGTCTTTACCGGACTTAAAAAGAAGAAATTTTAAGTTTTGAGGGTCTAAGGGTAAAATGATCTTTTACCAGGCTAGGGGTAATATCGTAATTACCCTAAATATATAATTAATTAATTATTTAATAAAGTGGAGGGGCAATTTGGGGAGAGAGAGCCGAAATTGGTCTCTTGATATGAAGTCTTGCTCCACCCGGGTTCGAACCTAGGTGGGAGCAAGGATTTAATATGATTTTTTTTTATTGGTGAATTAATTTAATAAATTTATAATTAATGGCTAATGTAAAAAGGAAAATCAGATTTTATTATTATTTATTATTTATTTACTTATTAATTAATGTTTTTTTTAAAAATTGACTAAGTCTTGCCAACTATCCTAGTTTTATGATGCACTATCTCACACTATCTCTCCATCAAGCCTAAATCTCTCTCTCTCTCATCCAAATCATTTTTCTTGGCTGCAAAAACAGAAGATAAAAACATTAGAAAGCAATCAAAAGTTCTCTAAACTCAAAGAACTTACAAAAAAAATATATACAAGCAAGCAAGCTAACTTAAGAAACGAAAACTTTGCATCATCTTTTCGACGGGGTTGTGTTGAAGGTTTAGGGGAGGAGTTTGGCAGCACTTGAAAGGTGTGGAAAGCTACAACAAGGTATGGGTTTTCTCTCTTGGAATCTTTTCTCCAAGAGGAATTTCTTTCTACAAAAGTCGACATATGAAACTAGGGCTGTCCCCTTGAATGTTGAACTCCTTGTCCCTAGTCTTCTTCCGATTTCAATATAAATTAGTTTAGAAATCATGTTGTTGGTATGGTTGCTGGTAGCTAAGTGTGAAATATGATGTTCCTTGTGATTTTATGTTTGTAAATAGCAAGCATGCTCAATGATGTCAACCAAAAATGATGTGGTGCAATGTGTAAAATGTTTGTTGTTGTTCTCCGTTTTGAAGTCTTAAAATGGCTTGTTTGATGATTGGAATTATTGTGCATAAGGTGTGTAAATTGTGATGTTAAATGAAGTGTAAGGTGACTTATTAGTGGAAAAATCTAAGCTAAAACAACAATGAATCTACACCTAAGAATGTGTTAAACGAATCGTGAAAGTACCTCAAAACGAACGTATGAATGTTGTTAAATAAAGGCCAGAAAATTTAATAAAATTTCTAGCACTTGGGGATGGAATTTTCGGCCAGAATACTTAAGGTTGAGAGGTTTAAAAATATATTTAAAATATGTGAGGTCAGTGGGGATTGAACCCAAGACCTCACTACATGAAAGCTGGAAAAAAAAATGAGAGGTGTGGGATTCGAACCCACAACCTCTCGGCCAAACAAAAGAGTAAGAGGGGAATTTTAAATTAATAAAATAAATGTGGAGAGTGGGGATTGAACCCACAACCTCTTGAATGGATGAGAGAGTTAGGAGAAAAATAAAGGAGAAAAATAAATGTGGAGAGTGGGATTGAACCCACAACCTCTTGAATGGATGAGAGAGTTAGGAGAAAAATAAAGGAGAAAAATAAATGTGGAGAGTGGGGATTGAACCCACAACCTCTTGAATAGGAGGAAAGTAAAGGAGAAATATAAAATGAGGTGAATGGGGATTGAACCCACAACCTCTTGGATAGGTGAGAAAGTTAATAGATAAATTAAGAGAAAAAGAATGAGCTTGTGGGGGATTGATCCCACAACCTCCGTGCCTTGGACGAAAAATAGAGAAGAAAAAGAAAGGAAATATTATGGGGCTGATGGGGATCGAACTAGGGTACCCCAAATCTGAAAAATACAAAGGATTAAGTGTTGCCTAAGGGATTCGAAATTGGGTTCCCTTGACCAGTTCCGTATTGACACATAAGTCATACGTAAGTAAATATTTAATGAATGTTGCCTCTATCGAAATCAATATCTTGGCATATCTACAAGATGCATAAGTCTTGTACCACATAATCTTGGGTAAACATGAATCACTTAGACAAACTATGAATAAAGCCTCATGGCTTGTATGTATAGACACATAAGTCTAACATACGTTCAAAAGTAAGTGAACCTAAGATGTATGAAATGAGATGATAAACCCTAGAAGGGTTAAGTATGAGTTTAAGATACACTAAATGGCCAAGTGCATTGGCATATGATGAGATGAACAATGAAATGATGAAATGAACAATGAAATAATGAAACCCTAGAAGGGTTAAGTGAGGGTGTGAAACACACCAAATGGCCAAGTGCATTGGCATATGATGAAATGAACATTTACGTAATAAGAGGTGAATAACTATGAAAAGCAAAGGTGCTAATGATGATGAATGTGGTGACAACATGATATGAGGCTAACGTAAATGATGAGAGCAATCTCAAATGAGCCTAAGTAAATGTTACCAATACGTACTCACCTATGAGAGTGTAAGATAATGAAAAGACCAGTCTCTATGAACACTCTAATGAGAGTATTGAGCTTAACACACTCAATACGAATGATGAGATGAGAAATCATCTAATGAGCTATGATGTCCTCATACTAGAAGCCAGCTTCCATGACGTATGAGATGAATGTAATGGAACTTTATACTGAGCACCGATACACTAGCTATGAGCGGTGATGCCTTCTTTCGGGAAGGGCGGAGGTTCACGTAACTCTCATGAGATAGAGACTGTCCGGCTTGCCGGGTATGGGTCTCCTTATATCTCCTAGTCTTCGAACCTATACTGCCAATATAGGGATCTGGCGGGGTTAAATTCCCATGTACGCTAGCATGTTTTTGGGTCACTTTGGCCGGTGATTCCACCTCTTTTCGGTGTGGGGGAGACACTGGATTTCATGATGCTCACATGATCTATGTCGGTTAAAGTTAAAGTTCCCAATGAATGAATGAGGCCAGCCTCAAATGATGCACATAATGAAATGAATTATACCAAAGGTGTTAGGATAGGATAATCAAAAGGTGAGTTAGATTCAAGTAATGACATTAGGTCATTCTTGGTCATTGCACAATGAACCTAATGAAAGTCTTAAACTACATCCTAGGTATAACTGGTGTTTACACTGGTCTATGAATGAAATGAAATGGAGTACGTATGAATGAACGAAGCAGACTCTGTGTTTGCTAATGAAGACTCCCTAGTTGAGGTCCCATCTGTTGAGCGCTCATTTCTGGGATGTCTTAATGTCAAGTCCATGATTCCAAGGTCTCATGGCATATGAATGAATGAGATGAACTAAGTTATGTGCTACATGAAAAATGTAATGTATGCTATATGATATGTGCTATGTGTAAATGTTATGTGCTGTGTGCAAATGTGAAAAGTATGATGATGTATGTTATTCTCATGGCATAACTTTCCTATTCCAAATCTGGAAAGCTCACTGACTTTCCTAATCCAAATTTGGAAAGATCATTTACTTTCCTAATCCAAATTAGGAAACTTTCCTAATCTCAATTTGGCAAGTCCACTTACTTGACTTCCAAAAATCATGTTGTTAGGAAAGAGCTATTCTTTCTCATGCATGTCCTTGGTGTGTGCTTGCATATACCCATACTTAGTACAAGTGTGTACTAACCCTATACAAACTCTACTATTTTAGGTGCAGGCACAGGTGGACGATAGAGCTACAGGATCATCGTTGCAGTTATCCGGACGTCCAACATTCATCCGGTTTGGTAGGTCCTCATGCTTTCGAGGATGCTACTGTTTTATATTCTAGCTTAGTTTTAGAGTTGAGCTAGTGGATAATGTTCTACTAGCGTTGCTTTCCTATTTTATTCAGACTATGTATTGGTGCCATTTTGGCAATTATACACTTAATAAGTATTGAACTATTTCTTTCAGTTACTTACCTCTTAATGTTAGATGGTTGATGGTGAACAATTACGTATTAATGAGAATCTTTTTATAAGTATGTTAAGAAACAAAAAGTTTTAAATTTTCCGCTAAAATTAACCTAGATGAAGTAAGAATGACGTAAGTAGGCTTGTCTGCGACCTCTGAGAGGTCAACGACGCCGGTCTCGTCTGGGGTCTAGATTCTGGTCGTGAAAAAGTTGGTATCAGAGCACTAGGTTAAATTCTGAGAATAATGTGTTCACATCAACCACATTGAGTAGTTTCTAAGTCATGGTAGTGAAGTGCACCACTATCCTGAATTAGAGACTGCATGATGCGTAGGAAAATTTCCCTTTTTCTAATCTTATCGTGCTTTTCCTAATGTCTGAGTTCTTGGTGTTATGAGCGTGTATAACATCAACCCCTGTTGTTTTTCATAGAATGAAACCTAGGAGGGCTAATGGTCAGAGGAGGAGGGGGGCAGCTGTAAGGGGCAATCGAGTTCTACCCCAGGCCCCAGCTGAAGGAGTGGCCATGCCGGTTAACCCAGCTGGGTTGACCAATACTGAGGTGAGGGCATCTTTGTACCAGATAGCATAGGCCATCATGATGCAATCTCAGGATATGACTGCATAAGTCAACCGGCAGAATGTTCAGAGGGAGAACCCACCGGTTCGCAGCATGGCTGACAGACTGCGAGATTTCACGAGGATGAACCCTCCCATATTCACAGGGGCTAAGACATCGGAGGATTCTTAAGAGTTTGTAGATGAGGTGCATAAGATCCTGGTGGCTATGGGGGCCACTGGTATTGAGAAGGCTGAGCTGGCTTCCTATCAGCTCAAGGATGTTGCACAGACTTGGTGCAAGATGTGGCAAGATAGCCGTGTATTAGGTGGAGTACCAGTCACTTGGGAGCTGTTCAAGACAGCATTTCTGGAGAGATTCTTTCCCAGGGAGATGAGGGAGGCCAAAGTTTAGGAATTCATCAACCTCAAACAAGGCTCTATAACGGTCAGGGAGTATTCCCTGAAGTTTGTTAAGCTGTCAAGGTATGTTATTTTCCCTAGTATTTAATAGCAAAAATGAGGATAATACTGAACTTTGTAGAAATCATCCAGGTATGCTACTTCCCTGGTTTCTAACAGCAGGGATGAGATGAGCAGGTTCCTCACAGGAATCAATGGAGACCTGGAGGAGGAATGTCGATCTGCGATGCTCCATGATAATATGGACCTTTCCAGGTTGATGGTGCATGTACAGTAGGTGGAGGACAGCCGTAGAAAGAGGGGTATTTATGATGTTAGGAGGCTCAGGCCTTAAGATCAGGCAGGTCCCAGCCACGGAGGCCACAAAAACAGCTTTGGCGTCCGTGAGAAGCCAAGGTTTAAGAAGGCCTCTCCTACCAAAGGAAGTCAAGTTCATCCAGTAGTCTCTATGATAGGAATTCCGAGTCCAGAGATAAGAGAAACAAGGAAGTATATACACCTAAGGAAAGTCAACCTTGCAGGAAGTGTGGCAGACAGCATGGAGGAGAGTGTATGATGGGCTCTAACGCTTGTTACAGCTGTGGAAAACCGGGACACATGGTGAAGGATTGTCCGAATAGAAGAAGTCAAGAACAAGGGAAGGAGAGAGTTCAGACTAATGGCCCAAATGAAGAGGCTCCAAAGAGTAAACGATTCTTCGCACTCAAGTCTAGGGGTGCAGGGGAAGGCACTTCCGATGAAGCCTCGGGTGCGTAGCCTTTCATATATTTGACTGTGTATGGTGTTTATGCCCTAGTATGAGGTTAACATGTTTGAAGTCATCATGTTGGTTGCTGATTTATATGACTTTTATGTTGACTTATGTTGTATGCTTTGATGAGACTAGTTTAGGGAAGAATTTCTTAGACTATTAATGTGAAGCTACTAGTACGTTTCAAGGATGTGTACCATCATGTTAAGATGTGAATCAGATATTCACCCATGGAAGTATTGAAGTACCTACGTATGTGTACGTTCTATATATGACATATTTATTGTTAGTAAAGAGTAGTGTCATTCGGGGACGAATGTTCCTAAGGGGGGGATAATGTAACAACCCTAAAAAATGAATAAGCTAAATGTTTAACGTGTCAAGAATTCTTGCGATTAGACCAAGGTTCACACGGATTGATACGCGTAGAACCAGACCTCAGAAACCTTACTACGACCAAGCCAACTAACTTGGGGAGTTATTTTAACTTGTAAAGGTTGGAACCAACCAATTAAGGCTCTCGAAAATGAAGATTTAATCGAATGAGTCTTTACCGGACTTAAAAAGAAGAAATTTTAAGTTTTGAGGGTCTAAGGGTAAAATGGTCTTTTACCAGGCTAGGGGTAATATCGTAATTACCCTAAATATATAATTAATTAATTATTTAATAAAGTGGAGGGGCAATTTGGGGAGAGAGAGCCGAAATTGGTCTCTTGATATGAAGTCTTGCTCCACCCGGGTTCGAACCTAGGTGGGAGCAAGGATTTAATATGATTTTTTTTTATTGGTGAATTAATTTAATAAATTTATAATTAATGGCTAATGTAAAAAGGAAAATCAGATTTTATTATTATTTATTATTTATTTACTTATTAATTAATGTTTTTTTTTAAAATTGACTAAGTCTTGCCAACTATCCTAGTTTTATGATGCACTATCTCACACTATCTCTCCATCATGCCTAAATCTCTCTCTCTCTCATCCAAATCATTTTTCTTGGCTGCAAAAACAGAAGATAAAAACATTAGAAAGCAATCAAAAGTTCTCTAAACTCAAAGAACTTACAAAAAAAATATATACAAGCAAGCAAGCTAACTTAAGAAACGAAAACTTTGCATCATCTTTTCGACGGGGTTGTGTTGAAGGTTTAGGGGAGGAGTTTGGCAGCACTTGAAAGGTGTGGAAAGCTACAACAAGGTATGGGTTTTCTCTCTTGGAATCTTTTCTCCAAGAGGAATTTCTTTCTACAAAAGTCGACATATGAAACTAGGGCTGTCCCCTTGAATGTTGAACTCCTTGTCCCTAGTCTTCTTCCGATTTCAATATAAATTAGTTTAGAAATCATGTTGTTGGTATGGTTGCTGGTAGCTAAGTGTGAAATATGATGTTCCTTGTGATTTTATGTTTGTAAATAGCAAGCATGCTCAATGATGTCAACCAAAAATGATGTGGTGCAATGTGTAAAATGTTTGTTGTTGTTCTCCGTTTTGAAGTCTTAAAATGGCTTGTTTGATGATTGGAATTATTGTGCATAAGGTGTGTAAATTGTGATGTTAAATGAAGTGTAAGGTGACTTATTAGTGGAAAAATCTAAGCTAAAACAACAATGAATCTACACCTAAGAATGTGTTAAACGAATCGTGAAAGTACCTCAAAACGAACGTATGAATGTTGTTAAATAAAGGCCAGAAAATTTAATAAAATTTCTAGCACTTGGGGATGGAATTTTCGGCCAGAATACTTAAGGTTGAGAGGTTTAAAAATATATTTAAAATATGTGAGGTCAGTGGGGATTGAACCCAAGACCTCACTACATGAAAGCTGGAAAAAAAAATGAGAGGTGTGGGATTCGAACCCACAACCTCTCGGCCAAACAAGAGAGTAAGAGGGGAATTTTAAATTAATAAAATAAATGTGGAGAGTGGGGATTGAACCCACAACCTCTTGAATGGATGAGAGAGTTAGGAGAAAAATAAAGGAGAAAAATAAATGTGGAGAGTGGGATTGAACCCACAACCTCTTGAATGGATGAGAGAGTTAGGAGAAAAATAAAGGAGAAAAATAAATGTGGAGAGTGGGGATTGAACCCACAACCTCTTGAATAGATGAGAGAAGGAGGAAAGTAAAGGAGAAATATAAAATGAGGTGAATGGGGATTGAACCCACAACCTCTTGGATAGGTGAGAAAGTTAATAGATAAATTAAGAGAAAAAGAATGAGCTTGTGGGGGATTGATCCCACAACCTCCATGCCTTGGACGAAAAATAGAGAAGAAAAAGAAAGGAAATATTATGGGGCTGATGGGGATCGAACTAGGGTCCCCCAAATCTGAAAAATACAAAGGATTAAGTGTTGCCTAAGGGATTCGAAATTGGGTTCCCTTGACCAGTTCCGTATTGACACATAAGTCATACGTAAGTAAATATTTAATGAATGTGCCTCTATCGAAATCAATATCTTGGCATATCTACAAGATGCATAAGTCTTGTACCACATAATCTTGGGTAAACATGAATCACTTAGACAAACTATGAATGAAGCCTCATGGCTTGTATGTATAGACACATAAGTCTAACATACATTCAAAAGTAAGTGAACCTAAGATGTATGAAATGAGATGATGAACCCTAGAAGGGTTAAGTATGAGTTTAAGATACACTAAATGGCCAAGTGCATTGACATATGATGAGATGAACAATGAAATGATGAAATGAACAATGAAATAATGAAACCCTAGAAGGGTTAAGTGAGGGTGTGAAACACACCAAATGGCCAAGTGCATTGGCATATGATGAAATGAACATTTACGTAATAAGAGGTGAATAACTATGAAAAGCAAAGGTGCTAATGATGATGAATGTGGTGACAACATGATATGAGGCTAATGTAAATGATGAGAGCAATCTCAAATGAGCCTAAGTAAATGTTACCAATAAGTACTCACCTATGAGAGTGTAAGATAATGAAGAGACCAGTCTCTATGAACACTCTAATGAGAGTATTGAGCTTAACAAACTCAATACGAATGATGAGATGAGAAATCATCTAATGAGATATGATGTCCTCATACTAGAAGCCAGCTTCCATGACGTATGAGATGAATGTAATGGAAGTTTATACTAAGCACCGATAGACTAGCTATGAGCGGTGATGCCTTCTTTCGGGAAGGGCGGAGGTTCACGTAACTCTCATGAGATGAGACTGTCTGGCATGCCGGGTATGGGTCTCCTTATATCTCCTAGTCTTCGAACCTATACTGCCAATATAGGGATCTAGCGGGGTTAAATTCCCATGTACGCTAGCATGTTTTTGGGTCTCCTTGGCCGGTAATTCCACCTCTTTTCGGTGTGGGGGAGACACTGGATTTCATAATGCTCACATGATCTATGTCGGTTAAAGTTAAAGTTCCCAATGAATGAATGAGGCCAGCCTCAAATGATGCACATAATGAAATGAATGATACCAAAGGTGTTAGGATAGGATAATCAAAAGGTGAGTTAGATTCAAGTAATGACATTAGGTCATTCTTGGTCATTGCACAACGAACCTAATGAAAGTCTTAAACTACATCCTAGGTATAACTGGTGTTTACACTGGTCTATGAATGAAATGAAATGGAGTACGTATGAATGAACGAAGCAGACTCTGTGTTTGCTAATGAAGACTCCCTAGTTGAGGTCCCATCTGTTGAGCCCTCATTTCTGGGATGTCTTAATGTCAAGTCCATGATTCCAAGGTCTCATGGCATATGAATGAATGAGATGAACTAAGTTATGTGCTACATGAAAAATGTACTGTATGCTATATGATATGTGCTATGTGTAAATGTTATGTGCTGTGTGCAAATGTGAAAAGTATGATGATGTATGTTATTCTCATGGCATAACTTTCCTATTCCAAATCTGGAAAGCTCACTGACTTTTCTAATCCAAATTTGGAAAGATCATTTACTTTCCTAATCCAAATTAGGAAACTTTCCTAATCTCAATTTGGCAAGTCCACTTACTTGACTTCCAAAAATCATGTTGTTAGGAAAGAGCTATTCTTTCTCATGCATGTCCTTGGTGTGTGCTTGCATATACCCATACTTAGTACAAGTGTGTACTAACCCTATACAAACTCTACTATTTTAGGTGCAGGCACAGGTGGACGATAGAGCTACAGGATCATCGTTGCAGTTATCCGGACGTCCAACATTCATCCGGTTTGGTAGGTCCTCATGCTTTCGAGGATGCTACTGTTTTATATTCTAGCTTAGTTTTAGAGTTGAGCTAGTGGATAATGTTCTACTAGCGTTGCTTTCCTATTTTATTCAGACTATGTATTGGTGCCATTTTGGCAATTATACACTTAATAAGAATTGAACTATTTCTTTCAGTTGCTTACCTCTTAATGTTAGATGGTTGATGGTGAACAATTACGTATTAATGAGAATCTTTTTATAAGTATGTTAAGAAACAAAAAGTTTTAAATTTTCCGCTAAAATTAACCTAGATGAAGTAAGAATGACGTAAGTAGGCTTGTCTGCGACCTCTGAGAGGTCAACGACGCCGGTCTCGTCTGGGGTCTAGATTCCGGTCGTGACATAATGCATGCAACTTCTTTAGATGGAGGGATCGTGAAGATGTTGATATACGATCCAGGTTCGTTATTTTCAGATTGGCGAACAATATTAAGGAGTTGGAAACTGATGATGAAAGTCATATTAAAAGAAGCAACGAATGGGGGATGAAGGAGAAGAAGAAGATCAAATGTTGTAGCATGTGGAAGCTAATCTTGGTGTTGTTTGTTATTTTTTTGGTATTATTAAGCATTACCAAGAAGAATACTGTAGAGGATGGAAATTTTTTATGTAGTTGTGTACAACCATTAAAATTATCATAGTTTTGGAAATAAATAAACGTAATTTTGTATTCCTGGTCCAACATTTACTTTTTCTTATCATTGTTGTTTAAGTAAATAAACATAGTTTTGCATATGTTGCTACAGATGTCTCAAATGTAGCAATGTTTGACCATTCGAGGCATATGTTGTTACATATGATCCATATGTTGCTACAGATGCCTCAAATGTAGCAATGTTTGATCATTTAAGGTATATGTTGCTACATATGATCCATATGTTGCTACAAATGTCCCTTATGTAGCAATGTTTGACAATTTGAGGCATATATTGCTACATATGCCACATATGTTGCTACATATGTCACATATGTTGCTACAACTGACCCTTATGTAGCAGTGTTTGACCATTTGAGGCATATGTTGCTACATATGAGAACTATCCACATCACATAACATGTACTTGCTCTCAATATAAGATAAAATAAAATAACACAAGTGATAAAATAAAACAGTGTCTTTAATTACCAACACATCATTGTCAAGACTTTAAGCTCCCAGATACTATCCCATAAGCCCAAACCCATTGCATTCGACCAACTAGATTGTCACACAACAAGATTTTGAGAGGTTGAATATTTGTCCCGCTAATCAAATACTCAATGAATGCAAGCGGATATGACCCGCACACCGCTCCAGTTTCATTTTTTACCATGGGGTCCTCTCGACCTTTAAATTCCCATGGTTCGTCGAGAAAATTCTCTTGCAAATGCTTCATAATTTCACTTTGCTTCAACAATTTGGGAAGCAACTCGAAGACAGGTTGTATGCATGTAAAAAATTTGGCATGTTCCTTGCCCATCAGTTGGCAGTCATAAACATTCATGTGACCCTCGTGCAAGAGTATCTCAAGAGTCACAAAATGGGTTTTGTTCAGGTTCATGACTGTCAAAACCCTTTTTGCACCAATCCAATCCATGCCTGTAGGAAATGGACTAATGCCCCTAACTTAGTCAATCATATCTCCATCCCATTCAAACTCATTTACTAACTGTTTAAGGCTTCTGCCACCAACTGTTGTTGCCTCACTCAGTTCTTCATATCTTTTTTGGAAGTTGGTATAGAATTTGAGATCCAAGATTCTATTTATGGGATCATAATACTCCGTGTATTTCCCATGCCTCTGACACATGAGGTTAAGGATTTCATCAACATACTGAAATAAAAAAAATATTAAAGAGTAAAGAAGAGTAGTCATTGAAAAGATAAAACAAACAAGCATTATAAATTGAAAGATTACCCAGTCTTGCCACCAAACTTTTATGCTTGTCATGTTCATGAATGAAATATTGTCCTGTTAAAACATGCATGCCGTATTGTATTTGAATATTCTTTACACTCGTCAGACTCAACACTTTGGTTTTTTCCGCTATAGTCGCACGCTTATAAATATTCAACTTTTTGTACTACTTCACTTCCTCTATTACGGCAATTGACAATTCTTTAAACATATTTTTCTTCAGATTTTGTATTGCCTTGGCAAATATTGTTTCCTCCTCTTGGCATGTAGAGTATATGGATGTCGAACATTCCTTGATAGAATGCCCTTGACCCCCCTCTTGTTTTTAAATTCATTGACAGCTTGACTTAATGTTTGAAGATACATGATAGAATCTTCATCTTGTTTCTTGCACTTCTCATAGAGAAAGCCACAATATCTTGTACAAGAGGTAACCCCTTGGTCTTGCCTAACACCAACACCAACACCAGCACCAGCACCAACATCGACATCAACAATTAATTCACTAACAACTCTGTCTCTTTTGATGGTTGTTATTCCAGCCAATTTCATTTTAACTTTATCCACAACATGATCAAATAAGGTTTTAACCAACCCTAAAGTAATTAGACATGACATTTGTAATTCGTTTTCTGTTGGGACATGCCATGGATGCACAACCTAAAATTATAAAAATGGGTCATCCTTAAGAATATCTGGGTCATATGTTGCTACAGATATATCATATGTTGCTACAAATGAGTGACACATATGGGCATGTGTGACAATATTTGTGTCAGGTGTTGCCACAAATGTGTCATATGCCGCTACATATGTGTCATATACCGCTACATATGGGTCATATGTTGCTACAGATGTGTGATAGGTTGACACATGTGGGCATCTGTAGCAACATTTCTGTCACATGTTGCAACAGATGAATCATCTGTAGCAACATAAGAGTCATCTATAACAACATATGAGTGTAATATACTAATAATTACTGCATCAAGATGAGAGTTAAAAAGATTTGGAGTATGCCCATCTTTGGTAGATTTTGTTTTTGATCTCAACCATCTTAATATTCTTGGAGATGAGATCTATTCTTCTGCAATTACTTGATGGGTCAAATAAGGAATGACTTCAAATGCCCAAGCATATAAAAAAGGAAAACATGTCAGAAACTAAATGTTGAATAATTCAATATAATATAAAAATATTAAGAACATTTAGCTTTACCATGAAAGCTCATGGAAAGCCAAACAAGTTAGTGGTCTTTGCTCCTATAGGTTTCAACAAGTATTTGAGAGTTAATTCAAAGCTCTCATGACCCCAAAGGTAGTTGTTGAAAGCCTCAATTCCTGACATAAATTCACCCATTTAAATTGTATGTTGTTGATGAAATCTTTCGCCAAAAGTATATTATGTGTAAACCAAAGTAAGCACAATGACTCCTTGTGCTTTCTTGGTGTATCCTTGTGTTCCAACAAATATATTAAGTTAGAATTTTTGAATCTTTTGCCAACAAGGGACATCAAGTCCTGCTCCTCAGTTGACAGTGACTGTTGTCCTGCTTCTGCTTCTTCTTTTACTCCTTTCTTTCTTTTTCGTGGTTCTTTTTGAAAATGTATTCAGGGACGGGCGCAAGAGGAGGATGACATTTTAGCCCTGTAACTACGGCAAACTCTCTTATGTCAAAGAAGACTGCATGCCACAATAATTAATTACAATCTCATCATTCTTTTTGGGATTTTGAAAAATGAACCTTCTTTTCAGAAGTTCATAAACAATGGTCATTTGAAAACATGGAATTGTATCATTGGGTAAATCAAGAAAATGACCGAAATAACTATTACTAAAAAGATCTTCCAAATGATTTCTCTTGAGAATAGCCCTCAAGTTGTTGAAAGGTTTTCGAGGACTGACCTAATAATGCTATCACCATTAACATTAGGCTGCAGATGCACAAGAAAAGTGTCTGCATTGATAATTTTAATCCCATCATCACCAGTAGCATTGTATACTTCATGAAGTTCTTGTTCTTCTTCATCAACTTCATTAATTTTTTTTCTTCTTGCTCAACTACTTCTCTATTTTTTCCTTCTTCTTCCTCAACTTCTTTTTGTTTTTCCTTTTCTTCCTCAACTAATTCTATATTTTTTCCTTGTTCTTCCTTAACTTCTTTTTGTTTTTCCTCTTCTTCCTTGAGTACTTCTGCTCTTTCTTCACAACAACCTCATCTTTTTTCCTTTTCTCTTTCTTTCATATTCTTTTTCAGGAAATTCTAGTTCTACTTGAGAAGAAGAAACTGTTTCAGATGCAAGTTCTTCTAAAAGAGTGGTATTTTCATTTCTCTTCCTAGGAATTTTAGACCTAGCCTTCTTCTGAATTTTTGTTGTGTCAGATGTATCAAGTTTTCCTTGGACATGAGTCATTATATTTGTACCCCTTGTATCTGCAATCACAAAAAAAAAATATTTGAATGCCACACATGAGCTACAAATGAAGCTTTTTGAAATACACAACAGAATACACAACAACACAAACAACAAATACGATTTAATGCCACACATGAATCAACAAAAAAACCACAAAACCCCCCTAAACCCTCCAACGAACTACAATGAACTTTTTTGAAATCAGAAAATATTTCAAAAAGAAAAACTACACAACTAAAAAAGTGATAAAACTACTAAAAACAAGGCAAACAAGTAAACATGCATTTCAAACCCTAATTAAATATTACCTGAGAAGATATCAATGATAAACTAGAATTGATGAGGACAACGAAGCCTTGCTGTAGAAGAGGATTGCAATAGATTACCACTGATATTTTAGAAAATATCGCAAGAACAATGATCTGAAGGAAGGAATAATGGAACGAGAGGAGGAGAAAAAAGGAAACAAGAGAAAAGAAAACTGAAATTAGTAAAAATAAAATAAAATTTGAAATATGAAATGACTTTTATAGAAGAGAGGAGAGAGAGAGAGGAGAGAGGGAAAAGGAAGGGACGATTGTACTAAAGTTATTTTAATATTTTTTTTTGAATTTTGACAATTCAAAGTGTGACATATGTTGCCATATATCTCCTTTCTGTGACATATCTTACCACATATCTCTTTTCTGTGTAATATGTTGTCACATGTATACTTTCTGTTGGTACACATGCAGATAATTATGTGGTGTTTTTACAACAGAATTTATATATGTTGCCACAGACACTACATTTCTTCCTTTCCATCATAATTGACATTTGTTCCAACAAAATCAAAATAATCATAAAAATCATTTATATTAATATTATCAGCAAAAAAATGAAATTAGTAGAAATAAATAAATTTGAAATATGAAACGACTTTTATAGAAGAGAGGAAAAAGGGACGATTATATTAAAGTTGCTCAATTTTAAAATTTTGACAATTCAAAGTGTGACATATGTTGCCGCATATATACGTTCTGTTGGTCACATACCACCTTTCTGTGATATATGTTATATAGTATAATGTTGTCACATATCTCCTTTCTGTGACATATCTTATCACATATCTCCTTTCTGTATAATATGTTGCCACATGTATCCTTTCTGTTAGTACACATGCATAATTATGTGGTGCTTTTTACAACAGAAGTTATATATGTTTCCACAGACACCACATTTCATCATTTCCATCATAATTGACATTTGTTCTAACAAAATCAAAATAATCATAAAAATCATTTATATTAATATTATCAGCAAAAATTAACACTTCACCAATTGTTTTATACAACTTATCAACAAAAAGGTAATTCACAATTATATACATAACCACCTATCTAATCAATGGTGGTAACCACAACATTTTCATCGATCTTTGCTTTTTAGGTCTAGGCCTCTGTGGGTCTTCATTGTTACCAACATAGTCATTTCGAGCCTTTAAAATTCCATAATTCCATAGGAGCGAAGCATATCTCATGCGAAAGGTTTCAGCACTAAGTCCATAAGATGGTACTTCTAGTCCATCACTCAAAAACTCAGCGTATGCAACAACAAAAAATCAACAATCTCTGCGTGGTATATCATCAATTAGAAAATAGAATAACATCACATTTCGATAATCTTAAGACAAAAAAATAATATGATACTTACAGACTACTGCTTTCTTGTTGGGTAATACCAGTAACATGTCTGACTTCGAATGAGTGAGATTTGTTCTTTCCTTGGTAACATTCAAGAACTGGCCAGTTGATCCGCTCTTTTTGCTCAAAAATTCCGCTTAACTCAAGGTACTTTGGCAACATTGTAGACAACTTTTGAATCTCGAAGGACAATTTTCTGTTAGACCTAGATGAGGACATCAAATCATACACTTTTATGCACCGTTTCTTCAATGCAACGACTTCCAAGACCCAATGGAATTTTCCATTACTATTTACAGGGACATAAACGTCATCTGTCAAGTGTCAAGACAGTCCACAAGAAATACCAAACCCTTTATCCTCATATTCAGGAACAACACTAGCATTGTCAATGTATGTTTTGAAAAAATAACTAAAGGCGATGTATCGATATTTAGAATGACTCTGTTGCTTCGATTTCTTATGCAAATAGTAAAAAATGACATCCACATACTGCACATATGCATCAAACGATATTGTATCAATTTATTTGTATATATTCATGTATTAAACAATACATAAAAGTGGGCATGAATTTACCTCATCATTCCATCAGTTATTGGGTTGAGACATTAAGTGGAACCAATCCTTATTCTATGGAAATGTAACTACAAATTAAATTGGTCAAAATCAAGTTTCGAGCAATTGACTAAGTAGTGATTGTCCTTGTCTCTTCTGCAATTGTGTAATCATTATAAATAATTATTTAGTGTACTTTTAGAAAAAATACTAATAATAGTTGAACGACATTACTTTTTTGCATGATGCTTGTAAAGACCCTCGTTTATCTATTGCGAGAAGGATGACATTAGTTCACTTGGACCCTCTCTGTCAATGTTAAAACCTTCAAATGGATATTGTCGCTTCACATCATAACTGACGATTTCGACTTTCTTCACTTTCTTTTTCGCTTTCACTTTTTCTTTCTGCTTCTCCTTCTCCTTCTCTTTCTGCTTCTCTTTCTCTTTCTCCTTCTCCTTCTCTTTCTGCTCCTTCTGCTTCTCCTTCTCCTCCTTTGCCTTCTTCCTCCTCCTTTGCCTTTTTTTTCTTTCTTCTCACTAATTATAGAAAGTGTTTGGAAAATAGATTTTTTCAGCCTTTTATACTTCAAAGGCTGTGAAATCTTCTTGGATCTTTGAACATCAATATTATGAGACATTTTCTTAAAAATATCAGTGAGTTTTTTAACACGACTAATAAAATATTCATATTGCTGCTCGCATTCTTCGCATAGACAAAAGAGCATTTGATGTTAGAAGAGAAAGCAACACCAATAAAAGATTTAGTTGTTGTCATAGATGAAACTTCTTATATCATTTCATCTTCAAGGTAAATAAAAAAAGATTGAGAGTTTACAATTCATTATAAAATAATAATAAAATTATGTTGTCACAGATGGATAGTCTATAATTATGTTGCCACATATGTACCTACTGTTGCAACATATGAAATTTCTGTTGCCACATATAAATCTTATATTGCCACAGATGATGACCGTTGGAATATGCACCAACATATCACTAAAATGTGACAACATACGATACATCTTTCGACAAATGAAATATATGTTGGATAACTGAACAAAACTATATTTCTAAAATCATAAAAAATGACTTTTCACTGAAACATTTCCTCAAACTTAGGGTTTTTTGGGGTTGGTTGATTGTCTTTCAGAAACAATAAATAATAAGCACCATTACATCATTATTCAATTTTTACTTCTGTAGAATGTTTTATTGTTCATTAATACAAGAAAAAAACTTCAAAAATTTTAAAAAATTTTAAAAAATAACTTACCCATTTTAAGTCGAACATAATTCCAGTTCAGAAAGAGGAGAGAGTAACGATCGGAGATGGGGAGGTAAATAATGGAGATAGAGATAGTCGGAGAGGAAAATAATGGTGGAGAGATAGTCGAATTTTCGTATGTCTAAGGAAAAAGAAGAAGAACAATCCAAGAGAGAAGAGAGAGAACGTGGGAGAAGAAGATGAAAAGATTTTTTTAAAAATGATTTGGATTGAATTATAAAAGTTCAAAAATGAAGTGTTTTTTTGTATTTTTTAAAAGACTAGAAAGTTTAGAAATATTAATTTGGTCAAATATTTACTTAATTACATTTAAAAGAGATTTGACCATCTCTTGATCAACCTGTCACCGAAAACAAAACAAGACTTAGAGTGTGTTTGGTATGAAGGAAAATATTTTCTGAAAAATATTTTTCAATTTTTCAATGTTTGGTTGGGACAAAAGTTTTGAAAAATATTTTCCAAATCAACTCATTTTCCTCAAAATTAAGGAAAATGACTTCCCTTAAAAAATTAAGGAAAACATTTTCCAAACTCTCTTCCAATTTCAAATTACATTTTTTTTTGTGGAAAAACATCAATTTTTAAAAAATATTTTCAATTTCAAAATTTTTTTTCCATCCGATCCCTGACCCCGCACCCACCCACCACCGGCAATCCCACCCCCTCCCCCTGCCCCCACCCACTACCCCCACCCCTACCACCACCCCCAAAAAATAATAATTTTATTTTTAAAAAATATTTTCAATTCAATAAATTATTTTTTACTCTAGTAAAAATAAAAGATGTCTCTTAAGAATATTTTTCATTGATAAATCAAACACTAAAAATTATTTTCGGAAAATATTTTCTATTCACCAACTAAACATGAGAAAATAAGTCCAAAATCTACTTATTTTTCAGGAAAACATTTTCTAAACAAACATTTTCCATAGAAAACATTTTCCTACATACCAAACACACTCTTATTTGATACCTTCCATTTAATTTTCTCAAAGCTTATCACTTATCACCACAAACAACTAATGAACAATAATTTTTTTTTTTAGAAATATTTATATTTGTACTTAAAATAAAATTTACTAATATGAGGATTATGAAGTTCTTGGTGAAAAAACTTACAAAAGAAGAAAGGAAGGGTCAGTCTATAAATCAGAGAGAGTAAATTACACGGAATCTGTGTTTTTTTTTCTCACTTTATTTAATTTATAAACAGATCCGGAGGTGGTAGAACAGTACCCACCTTCCCGTCGTCTTTCTTCCATTTTCAGATCTCTGAGTTTTCTCAACAAGATCTCAACAATTCTTCTTTCTCCAGTGTTACAGTGATTGCATTGATGCTTTCAAATCGACGCTTTTGATTAAAGATCGAAAACACAAACAAAAATGGCTGGCGGTGCTGCGGGAGGTTTCATCACTCGAGCATTGGAATCAATGCTCAAAGAGTGTTCTAATAAGAAGTATTCTGCTCTTCAGATAGCTATCCAATCCTATATAGGTTCGTATCTTCATTTGCTTTGCTTTATTTGATTTCATTTCATTCAGATCTTAGTTTTTCTTATTCATGAATCAATTTGGAAGTATATTCAAGCCTTTGAGTGATTAAATGGAAAATGGAGAGCAACAATTTAGTATTTTTAGAACATGGGTGGTGGGAAAAATATGTATTAAGTGAGAATTGTTACTTAGTCATTTAGGTGAACACTATTTAGACTTCTTGTAGCATGGGTGTCAACGGACATAAATATATACATGAAATATCTTGTTTTGCGGAGAGATCATGGGTTCACTTGCCTCATATTTTACCTCTAAATTCACCCCTGCCTGCAATCACTACTATATAGAAAGGTTTCCCCCCCTGAAAGTGAAATGCTTCTCTTGGTTGGTGTCTGAAGAAGCCTGTTTGCTACAAGTGTATTATGGGAAGAGCCGAAGAGCAATATGAGGACAAAAATTATCTGATTATTCGTAGCTCAATCTACTTTGTTGTCATGGTTTAATCATGATCAGTTCACAAATGTGATTGTCAGAAGCGATTGAGAGTAAGAATTATAAAAGAATTTAGTATCCCCAATATGGTTAGAAGTTCTCGAGTAATAAACTTAAGGTCCAAAAGTGGAAGTTTGAAAATCACAAGCAACATGATTATTGTTTGAGAGATTGATGAAAATGACTAGTTAAGCTCCTTTTATTAAAAGAACTCATCATCATCTACTCTGGTAAGACATCATACTGCCACTCTAATTATGAAGTCTCATGTGCTTGGAACCAGAAATTCCAAATCTAACCAACATGTTTTAGATTGAAGAAAGTATCAATTTGAAGAATTGAAGTAATATATAGAAAGATATACAGAAAATTATCAGAGCTTTCCCTTCACTTCGCCTTTAGGTTTCTTCTTCCTAGTTTCTCTAAAGATATGACAAGTGGAATACATGCCCTTCATCTGTGGGCTCAGATAGGCTACCACTGACCAAACTCTTGGGAGGCTCTTTCGCAATGCAGCACATTACTCTAATCAAAGATAATCATTGACTAGGATACTGGTAGACATAGAGAATTCGGTTTTCTTATCTTCAAGGATAAGCAAGCCATTGGGGATACTATCGAGGGGATGAATGCGCCAAAACACCTTGACGGTCGTAACATCACGGTGAACGGAACTCAATCCTGGGAAGCAACAAATATAGTGGTTACCGCGGGGAAGGCATTGTGGAGGATATGGAGGTGGCAGTCATGAAGGTGGATATGGCGGTGACTGTTATAATGACTATCTTGCTAGAAAAGTGGTGGTGGTGCCTCAAATGGGAACTGAATGAGTTAGATTTTCCGCCCCTTTTTGATTGTTTTGTAGTATGTGGGAACTGGATTTGGTTGAAGTCCATTATGGTTTATTAGTTCCTGTTACTATCCTAGTGTTTGATGGGATTGTTACTATATGAATCTGTAATTCAATGTTCTCTGGAATCAACTAACTGAAGATTTACAATTTTCAAAAAAACATGAGAACAATTGTTGAGAATTGATTGAAGACATGCCAGGATGCTGAGTCGAACTTGCTGGAGGGATTACCAAAAAGTTACTAGAAATATAAACCTAGAAAGTTTTTGATGCTAGAAATTGTTGGAAGTGGCTCGAAATAGAATAATTACTAGGAGTTTTGCTGGTGGAATAGTTGTGGAAATACCAGATAGGCTACCACTGACCAAACACTTGGGAGTCTCTTTCGCCATGCAGCACAATACTCTAATCAAAGATAATCGTTGACTAGGATACTGGTAGACATAGAGAATTCGGTTTTCTTATCTTCAAGGATAAGCAATCCATTGGGGATACTATCGAGGGGATGAATGCGCCAAAACACCTTGACGGTCGTAACATCACGGTGAACGGAATTCAATCCTGGGAAGCAACAAATATAGTGGTTACCGCGGGGAAGGCATGGTGGAGGATATGGAGGTGGCAGTCATGAAGGTGGATATGGCGGTGACTGTTATAATGACTATCTCGCTAGAAAGATGGTGGTGGTGCCTCAAATGGGAACTGGATGAGTTAGATTTTCCGCCCCTTTTTGATTGTTTTGAAGTATGTGGGAACTGGATTTGGTTGAAGTTCCATTATGGTTTATTAGTTCCTGTTACTGTCCTAGTGTTTGATCGGGATCGTTACCATAAGAATGTGTAATTCAATGTTCTCTGGAATCAACTAAATGAAGATTTACAACTTCTAAAAAAAACATGGGAACAATTGTTGAGAATTGATTGAAGACATGCCAGGATGCTGAGTTGAACTTGCGGGAAGGATTACGGATTACCAAAAAGTTGCTATAAATATAAACCTAAAAAGTTTTTGATGCTAAAAATTGTTGGAAGTGGCTTGAAATAGAGTGGTTACTAGGAGTTTTGCTGGTGGAATAGTTGTGGAATACCAGATAGGCTACCATTGACCAAACACTTGGGAGTCTCTTTCACCATGCAGCACAATACTCTAATCAAAGATAATCATTGACTAGGATACTGGTAGACATAGAGAATTCGGCTTTCTTATCTTCAAGGAAGGATAAGCAATCCATTGGGGGATACTATCGAGGGGATGAATGGGACAAAACCTTGACGGTTGTAACATCACGGTGAACAGGAACTTAATTCCGCGAAGCAACAAATATAGTGGTTACCGTGGGGAAGGCATGGTGGAGGATATGGATGTGGCAGTAATGAAGGTGGATATGTCTGTGACTGTTATAATGACTGTATCTTGCTACAAAGGTGGTGGTGGTGCCTCAAATGGAAACTTGATGAGTTAGATTTTTCACTACTTTTAGATTGTTTTGAAGTAAGTGGTAACTGGGTTTAGTTGGATTTCCATTATGCTTTATTAGTTCCTGTTACTGTCCTAGTGTTTGATTGGGATTGTTACCGTTTGAATCTGTAATTCAATGTTCTCTGGAATCAACTAAATGAAGATTTACTATTTCCCAAAAAAAATGAGAGCAATTGTTGAGAATTGATTGAAGTCATGCCAGGATGCTGAGTTGAACTTGATGGAAGGATTACCAAAAATTACTAGAAATATAAACCTAAAAAGTTTTTGATGCTAGAAATTGTTGGAAGTGGCTCGAAATAGAATGGTTACTAGGAGTTTTGCTGGTGAAATACCCCCCCCCCCCAAACCCCAACCCCAATAACAGTAGATATTAAAGAGTGTGAATACGAGTGTTTCAAATTCGTTTTTTTCTATGGTTACTTTTTGTGAAGTATACACAATCAATCCGTACTACCAGTATTGGCCACACTACATATTTACACTTGTGACTAACACCAACCCTGTTTTGACATAACTACCTATTCTAACAGCTCCTTTGAATGGATTGTGAATGAGGCAATTTAGAGTACTAGGGAAACTATTCTGTTTTTTTCCCCATTAAATTATGATTTACATCTTGCTTCTGTTTTTCTATGAAGAGGAAGGAATGCAAAAATTTAAGACGTGCTGCTTCTTTGGCTCGACGCTGGATTATATGGCTAGAAAGAACTCTAAAACCTCAAAACTAGTATATGCCGGTAGATTTGACTTGTAGAAAGTAGTCTTATTTTACTTCCTTTGTGGTTCAACGGTATGGGTGTATTTGGGGGTATAGCCTGTTAGATGTTCAATGAAGGTGGAGGAAATTGTAGAGTGGAATGTCATTGTTGCTAATCTTACTGGTACTTTTGGGAGTGCTGTACTGTTTGATGCGCAATGAAACTAGAGGGAATTGTAGAACGTAATGTTGTTGCTAGTCTTACTGATCAATCTTTTTTTTGCTAATCTTATTGTTGGCTGTTTTACCAGTTGAGGACATCTTCTCCTCACCACATATTTTTTCTTATGTTCTTTTAACATATATTTTGTTTTCCAGTTTAAAACGTCATCATCATTATCTCAAGAACATCATAATGTATATGTTCTATATAACCATGAATAATCAGTGTATAACTATGTATAAACAATGTATCCACATTGTTATATAGAAAATCAAAGGTTAAACAAGTCGTCTTCTTCATCAATTTTTCAGCTGCTTGAATCGAGTCAAATGAGTTTCAATCGCTACGAATCTATATTTCCCAGGATAGATTTCCAGTCAAATGAGTTTCAACAAAGATATGTGTTTTTTTCTGAGGTAGCGGCTGCGCGTTTCCTTAGTCATAAAAAATAAATAAAATTCCAAGATGTTTTCCAATATTAAAGAGAAAACGCCTTAGCAAATACAAGATTTGAATGCAACAATTGATTCTGGCTAGCAACAGTGATGAACGTGGAGAGACTTGGTTTTCTTGTCATTAAATGAAGGTGTGTGTGTGTGTGTGTGTGTGTATATATATATATATATAAAGAGAGAGAGAGGGAGAGAGCGGGAGATTGGGGTTGAATGAAAAGAATTTCAAGATATAGATACATAAATTGGCCTAAAGCGGGTAATAAAATAACAATTGGCCAAAATTTGTTTAACTAGATGCCTATGATGCCCATAGGCATCTGACTGTAATTTTTCTTTCGTGCTTCTGTTGGCTTGACATGACATGGATTTGAAGTGTCTTGAGAAAAAATTAGGATCACGTCAATATTAAGAGTTATATGAGAACTGTAAAATAGGTAGTAAGGAACTTTGGTAACATCAACTGGTCAAATAAAAAACGTGGGCATTTCATGGAGAGCCTTCATCAACCTTCTCAAAGCTCTTGCATAAGTAGGAATGTTGTACTGTTGTTGACAAACCCGGAGGAATTTTACTCCGTCTAAGATGTAGATGTACAACAACAAGAAAAGAAGGATATGCTTTAAACATGATACATGTTGACTTTGATTTGTAGTGTCTTCGGATATTTTATGATCACATGAATATTAAGTGTCATATGAGCAATGTGAAATTTGTTTGCGATACTAATAACTTTCACAAAGAAAATAGTTTAAATTAGATTTGTCAGCTGATGCTACCAAAGTTCCTTTCGACTTAGTCTACTGTATAGAGGAAGTGATGGTTTGGTTATGTATCTGGATGCTGGGAGTGTTTGTTACAAATGATATATAATTTTGAGCAGGTGGTCTATTGACTCGAGTGAGGTTGAATGTCTCAAAAGCTAGTTTAGGGGGGGATAAAATTTTCCAAATGGATGGCGTTGAATCACCCTAGGCTCTTATAAGATCATAAATAGACCATATATTGAAATTTCAATATTGTTTTTGTGTCATTTGTCTTATGTATTTCTATGCTTGTGTGGATCTGATTCTATTGCATGTCTTATTGTTAAATGTGTCATTGAGTGTAAATTTGCTGAACAGTTTCTGGATTTTGTTAGCATAGCCTCCCATTTTTTTTTCTTCAGCCATTGTCCCTTATGAACATTGTTAGCTCCCTTTTTTAGCATAGACAAATGTATTGTAGCTAACAATACTTCTTTTGTAACTATTACATCTTCATGCTAGTAATAGAACAACTTTTGAAAAAAGTTATTGAACTGCTTCTTGTTTTGGAACATCTTTTTTGCTTCTGCCCCTTGTTAAAATGAAGTGATTCTTCTGATTTACTGTGTATTCCGGTTTTGTATGCTCTCCAGACAATTCAAAAGCATCTAGTCAGCAAAGCTTATCCACTGAGAGTGATGTTGCAACATCTTCAGCTGTAGATCAGAGGTAGGCACTATCACATTGTTTGCTCTTATATACTTTATCTTCCAATCTTCAACTTTATTGTTTCTTCAGCTTCCTCCTATTATTAGCTCAGGGCATATATCTTTTTTTCTGTTCAAATTTCATGCCATTGAAAATTATAGCTTCAATCAGATTCTATTGGCTATGCTCTGAGCTATGGTTACTCTACTGATCAGAATGCTCTATGATTTTTCGGTAGAAATGAGATTACAGTCAAAAGTATTTCGATTTGGATAGTGTTTCTAATCCATTAGTTGACTGGGCTGAACCTCTAGTTCTATTATTTTTTTCGTTGACTTTTCCTACTCTCTATGTCATATAAATTAACTACTCATGGAATCACCTCTCATGCAGTTCTACTGACACTGGAGCCTCGGGAAATGAAGCAGCACCAGTTGACTCAACTACTGCTTTGCCTAGTGGTGAGAGTGCAGAACAGATAAGCAGGCCATCAAGCCAAAGTGGAACTATAGTGACAGCTTTAGCTCAAGCAGGCAATACTTTAAGCCAAGCACAGGCAGAACTCGTGCTAAATCCACTTCGGCTGGCTTTTGAGACGAAGAATGGAAAGATCATGGAGCTTGCTTTGGATTGTCTTCATGTAGGTTCTTGCTGCTGTACTTTAGCATTCTTTTGGGGCTGGACGCTTGAAAAATTATTTCTCTTTATTTTTTATGTTAGGCATCATTAGTTTCTTCCTTCTTTAGAAATTTCTTGCCATCATCCAGGTTATAAACCTGGGTAGGTGCAATGGAGCTTAACAAGGGGGAGGGGACTGATTACTATTGAATTACAGCTATTTAATTTCATTTATACATGCATCATGAACCTCATTTGCTCTATTTATTTGTTGCTATCCTCAAAGCTGAGTCATTTATACTAGTCTTTCTGGTACCTGTTTTTTTACATTATATGCATGAATGAGCATGAATGACTTAAGTGAATATCCAACTGTTTCATATTGATAAAACAGGTATCTTTGCATATTTTATAGATTGAATATCTACGAACATTCTTTTGGGTGCTCAGAGTCAGAGATTCTAAAAAAGCGTATCCAAAAATCAGTGATAACTT
Source organism: Solanum sitiens (assembly GCA_016801875.1). NCBI lineage: Eukaryota > Viridiplantae > Streptophyta > Magnoliopsida > Solanales > Solanaceae > Solanum > Solanum sitiens. The sequence goes on along the minus strand of JABWTJ010000048.1, from coordinate 1,072,395 downwards.
TCTCTGTATATCTGCAGAAACTGATTGCCTACGACCATCTAGAGGGAGATCTTGGCTTAGATGGTGGGGAAAATGTGACGCTGTTTACAGACATCCTGAACAGGGTCTGCGGCTGTGTGGATAATTTGTCTACCGATAGGTAGAAACCTCTCTTATTTTGACTTTTTCTTATGTATATTCCCTTTTAAGTTTTCAGCAAATCGTTTGCTCCTGTTAGCTATGTGCCTTTTGATATATATTTTAACTTAATATTTCTTGAATGATAAATCTCTTGAGGATTTCTATGCAGTACGACTCTTCAGGTTCTGAAGGTACTTCTTACCGCTGTAGCATCCGCCAAGTTTAGAGGTATGCAACTTTTGAAAGAGATTCATTTCTTCACCTTTTGTTACTCTTGAGTTTTGTCCCAACTTACTTTATGTCTTTACCCTCTTTCTATCTTGAGTTTGTTCCAGATTCCTCAACTGGTTAATTTTATATATGTAGAAGTCCAACTTTATGTAAACCAGGATTACCTTTGTCCCATTATCTTTGAAATTTGCATCGTCCCATATTTTTTTATGACACCATTCACTACTAATAGTTTCACTTCAATTTTCATAACTTTTGATAATTTAGCTTTATTTAGTAAATAAAATCTAGCTTGGATGTGATGTGCTTATTCAATTTTTGTTTTAAAATTTTCTTTCACCACTACTTATAAAATATATGTAGGTCAAATTAACATCTTAAACTCTGTCAAAATTCGTCATATGAAATAAGATGGAGGAGTATTATTTTACACTCCTTTGTATTCTAATTGTGAGAAATATTGGAGAAAATATTATTGAATTGTGTATATAAATTGTTACATTGAGACCCTATTTATAGACACTACATTGGAATCCTTTTTCAACTAGAATTCCTATTCCTACTAACTAGAATTCCTATTCCTATTCTTATTTCTACTCCTATTCTAAGTAAGAAATACTTATTCCTATTCTAACACTCCCCCTCAAGCTGGTGCATACAAATCATATGCACCTAGCTTGTTACAGATGTAATTAATACGAGGACATGTGAGAGACTTGGTGAACATATCTGCAAGCTGATCATTTGACTTCACAAATTTTGTAACAATATCTCCGGAGAGTATCTTTTCTCTGACAAAGTGACAGTCAATCTCAATGTGCTTAGTCCTTTCATGAAACACTGGATTTGATGCGATATGAAGAGCCGCTTGATTATCACACACAAGTTCCATCTGATCAATTTTGCCAAATTTTAGTTCTCCCAGTAACTGTTTGAGCCAAACTAACTCACAAGTTGCTGTCGCCATTGCTCGATATTCTGATTCTGCACTAGATCGAGCAACCACATTTTGTTTCTTACTCTTCCACGACACCAAATTACCTCCAACTAAAACACAATATCCGGATGTCGAACGTTTGTCAGAGGGTGATCCTGCCCAATCAGCGTCTGTATATCCAATGATATGCTCATGACCTTAATCCTCAAAGAGTAGTCCTTTACCGGGGGCTGACTTTATATATCAAAGAATACGAACAACTGCTTCCCAATGACTATCACAAGGGGAAGTCATAAACTGACTTACAACACTCGCGGGAAAAGAGATGTCTGGTCTAGTCATTGTGAGATAATTCAACTTTCCAACAAGTCGTCTATACCTTTCAGGATTACTAAGTGGCTCCCCCTGTCCTGGAAGAAGTTTAACATTCGGATCCATCGGAGTGTCAATAGGTCTACATCCCATCATTCCTGTCTCCTCAAGAATGTCTAAGGCATACTTGCGTTGAGAGATAACAATGCCTGATCTAGACTGAGCAACCTCAATACCTAGAAAATACTTCAATCTGCCAAGGTCTTTAGTCTGAAAGTGCTTAAAAAGATGTTGCTTTAAATCGGTGATACCATCTTGATCATTACCGGTGATAACAATATCATCAACGTAAACAACCAAATAGATACATCGACCTGGTGCAGAATGTCGATAAAACACAGAGTGATCAGCTCCACTACGAGTCATGCCAAACTCCTGAATTACTGTGCTGAACTTCCCAAACCAAGCTCGAGGAGACTGTTTCAGACCATAGAGTGACCTACGCAATCGACATACAAGGTTACTACACTCCCACTGAGCAACAAAACCAGGTGGTTGCTCCATATAGACTTCTTCCTCAAGATCACCATGCAGAAAAGCATTCTTTATGTCCAACTGATAAAGAGGCCAATGACGAACGGCAGCCATAGATAGAAAAAGACGAACAGATGTTATTTTAGCCACAGGACCGAAAGTGTCACTATAATCTAGCCCAAATATCTGAGTATACCCTTTGGCGACAAGGCGAGCCTTAAGTCTATCAACCTGACCGTCTGGACCAATTTTGACTGCATAAACCCAACGACAACCAACAGTAGATTTACCTGCAGGAAGGGAGACAAGCTCCCAAGTACCACTCTTATGTAAAGCAGACATCTCATCAACCATAGCCTGCCTCCATCCAGAATGAGAAAGTGCTTCACCTGTAGTCTTAGGAATGGAAACAGAGGACAAAGACGACACAAAGGCATAATGGGGTGATGATAGACGATGATAACTTAAGAAGGTATAATGCGGGTTAGTATTTCGAGTAGATCGTATACCTTTTTGAAGTGCAAGTGGTGGGCTAGGTAGAGGCAAGTCCGCAGTAGGAGCAGGGTCTGGCGCATGACATGAATCATCTGGGACTAAGGTGGGACGGCGATGATAAGTTAGTAGTGGTGGCACTGCAACTGGAGATGTAGACGTAACTGTAGATTCCTCAAATGTTGGCACAGGTAAAACTTGAGGTATGGGTAAGACCATAGATACATCAGTATGATCAGAAGATGTATAGTAAGGTTGAGACTCAAAAAATGTAACATCAGCGGACATAAGGTATCGATGAAGATCATGTGAATAACAACGATACGCTTTTTGAACTCTAGAGTAACCAAGAAAGACACATTTGAGGGCACGAGGAGCTAATTTATCTTTCCCTGGGGCTAAATTATGAACAAAGCATGTACTCCCAAAGACACGAGGGGGAATAGGATAGAGATGTGACTGAGGAAACAGTATGGAATGTGGAACCTGATTCTGAATAGACGAAGAGGGCATTCTGTTAATTAAATAACAAGCTGAAAGGACTGCATCGCCCCAAAAACGCAGCGGAACATGCGATTCAATGAGGAGAGTGCGAGCAGTCTCTATGAGATGCCTATTCTTTCTTTCTGCGACACCATTTTGTTGAGGAGTGTATGGACAAGATGTTTGGTGCATGATTCCGTGATGGGACATAAATTGCTGAAATTGGGATGATAAGTATTCTAAGGCATTATCACTACGAAAAGTACGAATAGAAACACCAAACTGATTTTGTATTTCAGCAAAGAAACTTTTGAAAATAGAAAATAACTCAGAACGATCTTTCATTAAAAAAACCCAAGTACATCTTGAATAATCATCAATGAAACTAACAAAATAACGAAATCCTAAAGTGGAACTGACTCTACTAGGACCCCAAATATCAGAATGAACTAATGAAAAAATAGACTCTGAACGACCCTCAGTACTACGAGAAAACGTAGCACGAGTGTGTTTCCCAAGTTGACACGACTCACAATCTAATGTAGATAAACTAGACAAACTAGGCACCATCTTTTGCAGTTTGGATAGACTCGGATGTCCCAAACGTTTGTGAATTAGATCTGGGGAATCTGTAACGGAGCATGCTGTCAAGGATTTTGAAGAGGTAAGATAGTAAAGGCCTTGTGATTCATGTCCTGTTCCAATCATCTGTCCCGTACTGCGGTCTTATTACCAGAAATATGATCAGAAGCCCAAGAGTCCACGACCCATGTTCCAACAGTACTAGATTGCGACACACAAGCAAAAGAATTACCCGCAACAAACACATCAGGTTGTGCAACCGAACCTACTTGTGGAGACGTTTGCTTATTTGCACGATACTGAAGGAACTCATCATATTCTATCTGAGCAATATGAGCATTATTGGATGGTTGATTAGGTTGAGCACCATATGCTATTGGTGGAGATGACTGTTTACTTGCGCGATTTCGAAGGAGCTCATTATATTCCTTTAAAACAAGAGGATCATAACTGGGTGGTGGACCATGCAAAATATGACATATTTCACGAGTGTGTCCAGACTTATGACAATGACTACACTTAGATCGAGGTTTCCCAAAACGTCCTCCCCCTCGCCGATTCTCCGTAGACTGATATGTACGCTTTTCAAAGGTTTGAGATGCGAGAATAGAGGAGTCAACAGTGGGTGATGAAACGACTTTGTGACTAGGAGGTGCCGCAAGACGAAGGAGACGAGAGAATAATTCATCGATTGTAGGAACTGTAGGGCTAGCTAGAATCTGATCACGCACATAATCATTATCAGGAGGAAGTCCAGCAAGAGTAAGAACTAGAAACAATGTTTGTCTGTGTTCTTGTTGTTTTTCGACATCCGTAGTTACTGGCATCAACGTGTCGAATTCCTCCATGACTGCCTGTACCTGTCCCAAGTAAGTAGACATATCGGATTCTTGTTTCTTTAAGTTGGTCAATCGAGATATCACATCATAGAATCTAGAGATGTCATTAGTGTATAAAGCACGTGCCTTTTCCCAAACTGCATAACACGTTTGGAATGGGCGAAACAAGGGCATCAATTTGGAATCAATCAAACGCCATAGGAGACTACATAATTGAGCATCTACTTTCTCCCAATGTGCTTTGACTTTTGCATCTTCCTCACTAGTCTTTGCTTTTACATCTACCACATAAGTCTTGTTTGTTAAATGATCGTGCACACCTTGACCCTTGCACCACAACTCAACTGACGAAGCCCAAGATAAATAGTTTGAACTTCCTAATAGGAGTTCTGAAGTGATTATAGGGCTAGAACTTCCAATCCCTATATTTTTAGAACCAAAAACATCACATCCCAAAGACATTATGCTAAATTTATCTCGGGAACAACAAAAAAATCTTGATTATTGAGATCTGGCCGTCCGAAAATTCAAATCTCGAAAAAAAAAAAAAAAATCGGCTAGTTTTTTTTTTTTTTTTTCCGACAATTTTATTTTTTTTTTCTCTCACAATTGCTCTGATACTATGTGAGAAATATAGGAAAAGAATATTATTGAATTGTTGTTGTATCTAAATTATTACATGAGACCCTATTTATAAACCATAGAATACAATCCTTTACCAAATAGGATACTATTTAGTAATCCTATTCCTATTCTAATAGGATTATATAAACCTATTTCTATTTTAATAGTATTGTATAAGTTATTCCTATTCTAATAGGATTGTATAAACCTACTCATATTCTAACAAGAGTATCCCACTTAACCAAGTGAAATTTCTTGGTTTCACTATTTCCTTCCCAAAGGTGGTTCCTCCTAAAAGCATCTGTCAATAATACCTGACACCACCGGTATAGGGAAAAGCGGCATCATATAGGTAGGCATATTGATGAGTGTTAATCTTCCTCCTAAAGAAAGGTACTGGCTCTTCCAATTCATCAACCTTATTTCACATTTTTCAATCAACCCAATTCCAGATGCCTATAGATTTGTTTTTGGCTCCCAAGAACATCCCCAAGTATGTAGTTGGTAGATCTCCTGTCCTTCCGCCCAAAATCCTAGCCTAAGAGGGCATATCAGGGACTTCATTTACTGGATAAAAAACTCTTGTTCCAATTGATGTGAAGCCCAGAGATAGCTTCAAAAAGAACAAAGATTACACTTAAAATCTTGAGTTGGTTCCTGTTTGCATCATAGAAGACAAGAGTGTCTTCTGCATATTGTGAGTGAGTAATCTCCAAATCAGCCCCCACTCTACTAGATACCCTAAAACCTCCCAGCCACAACTTTTCTTGAGCGATTTTCAACATATCATTTAGCCCCTCCATAGCGATAATAAAAAGAAAGGGAGATAATGGGTCTCCTTGTATTAAACCTCTATGTGAAGAGAAGAAACCTGTAGGAGAGCCATTTATTAGCACTGAGAATTTGACGGTGCTGATGCACAACTTCATCCATTTTAACCATCTACCTCCAAGTCTCCAACAGGAACTTCCAATTGAGGTGGTCATAAGTTGTAAGACCCCGAAGATGAAATAGGATGAAATAGAGCTTCACATGGGTTCCTTGAGTTAATAACTTGCTAAGTTAATAAGAAACAGCTTATAAGGGCTGGTTCGAGATTGTTTTGAGGTCAAACGTCAAGGGACGACCAAGACGTTCGAAAACTAGTCTTTTGTGTGCTAGTGCGTTCTAGTGTGTTGTTCATGTTTTGGTGTGTCGTTTGGAGTCTAAAATGATTGGAGATGACCCTAGTATCTAGATGGTCGTGTTTAAGGTCGAAACATCCGGGTACGACTCCCCAAGGACAACCCCAAACATTGGCCAAAAAGGTGTCAAGACAGCCTTGACCAACGACCCCAAGTGACGCCCCGTCAAGTGGTTGACGCCCCGTAGAAAGGGGGCATGGCTCCACACTTAGTCATGTGAGCTTAGCCCCCATTTGAGGGAGCCTTAGTCACGAACCACGGAGGTGAAGCACGCTCCGCCAACCCACCTACTGTCCGTAGGTGGGGGTCATGGGAAGGCACCTGCAATCCTGCACTTGTCTCGGCCAAGCCAAGGGTTGTTTGGTAAATTCCACCCTTGGCTAAACAAATGGAGGGACGGTTATTTTATGTGTATTTAGGTATTTTAAGTTAGATTAAACACTAAAACCTAGAATTAGACTTCATTCTTCAAAACTCAAAACCCTTCCCTCCCAAAAGTTCTCTCAAAACTCCATGGAAGCTTAAGGTCTTGGAGTTAGGATTGAAGATTTCCCTATCTAACTTCTACAATTTCGTGGGCTTCTTAATACTAAGGTATGGTGACTCTTTATATAGAGTTCGCCAATTCTCAAATGGTTTTCAAGTTTTCCAAAGATTATGAAAAACCCCAATTCTTCCTCAAACTCATGGGTTCTTGCATTAAATGGTTTCAAACGAATTGATATGATTATAGTATGGTTTAATTGATGATTTCAAGTGCAAAACTCCATGAGCCCATGATCTTCACTCAACTCCTAAATTTGACTTATAAATTGGGTTTTATGATAATGATTGTATATTGATGAAATTGAGTTTAGATTGAATTGTATTTTTGATTCTTATTGTTATCTACTTCTATTGATGATAAATTGTTAGTATAAGGATGAGTCTGGAATTATGGCCTTGTGGGCAAATTATAGGTAAGTCCTCTTGTGGTGATAGAATTGTTGGGAATTGAATGATGTTGATTTGGCTTTGGAGGATGGTAAGTTGTTCTATGTTCATTGTTAATGTAGAATTGATATAGAATTGTTCTTGTGTGGTATGGTCCACTTATGGTGGCGGTGTTCAAATATGGTATGTGTATCTATATGTGTATTTGACCATGGCCTTGAAGGCATTATATGATGAATTAAGTTGTTGTCTTAAGGTATATATGTATGGGTGTGCAAGGTGAATGTTGTATATTGTGATGGAAGGCATAGCTTCTCTTAATGGTTATGTGTGATGATAGTAGTATGTAAAGGACCTACATATTGTGATGTTGCAACTTGATTAATAGATATGGGTGCACTCTTCAATAAATGACAAATGAAGGCTTTTAGACTATGTCTTGAACCGGTAGACCTTAGAAAAGTGCCTTTCTCGACGAGTCTACATCCCTAGGTAAATGTATAACCTTGAAGCGGTAGACCTTGTGATGGTGCCTCCTCCTTGTGTGAAATGATAGACTTAGAAATGGTGGGTCGAAACGGTAGAAAACCTAATCTAAGAAAGTCAATGAGCTATCCTTATGACCTAAGCATGGTGCCCTTCTTGGTAGAAGTGATATGGGTCGGTAGACCTAATGTTGGTCTAGTACATACATGTGAATGAAATACTCTATGGGAACTAAGGCTAGCACCGAGTGGATATGGTTAAGATGGTGTCTCTTCTCGAAGGAAAGGCTAGAGTCCAATGAACATCTTTAGATATCCCTTAACCATGTGCCTACATGGGTTGCTTATAAGTTCTACCCTTGGCAAGTAGAACACCTTCCACGATGTGGGGTCTTATGACACCATATTCCATACCTAGCTAGTGTGGTCTATGTCGGTTAATGCCTATTCCCATTAGATGGGATGTACACTTTAGCTATTGGATAGGTTCTACAATGTGTAGGTAGTAGTATGGGATGCTATCTACACATGGCACGAGTAGGCTTTGAAGGTACTAGAGTGAGTTCCCTAGGTCTTCCAAGACCATTATGTGAAGCCTCTTAAATGCATGAATGTCTCCTTTGGTGATTCTAATAATGAAGGTTGAATTGTTGGGTTGTGTTTAAAAGGAAATATCCTTACTTGGGGTAGTCTTGAGGATCACCTAGGTGTGTATGAAGGGGTTGTATGGGCGGCCGCTTCATGTCTTACTTAGGTGGGCCTTAGGATAACCTTAGGTAGAGGGTCTAAATGGTTAAATGGTACCTAATGAATATGGTCATATCTTATGGATTATGGGAGTATTATCTTGTATGTTGATGATTGACTTGTATGATGTCTTTTATACTTGGTTTATGAAGTTTTATCAAAATAGCATGAAAAACATATTTCAACTAAAGTGTCCCTTTTTGCATGATTTCTTGCATGGCCATAATACTTGGTGCTTAATTGTCCTAATTCCATATTTTCCTCTATTTTCTACAAAGTGTAGGTGTGAGCAAGTGAGGTGATCTCTAGAGTTGAAGCTTGGGACTTAGAAATTCTCTCAAGATTTGGGTATGGCCTCATATGCCGAGGACAAGACTTCTTATTCTAGTTTCTTTTTCATTTAGACATTTGTATAAGACATTATACTTTTCTTTCAATGTAAGGGTCGTGTCCCTGGCTTGAGATTCTTAAAGTTTGGGTCTATGTTGGCCATTATGAGACTAGTATTCTGTTGCTTATAAAGACATCTTTTGAAATGTGTTGGCTCCTAAGCCTTATGATTTTCATTTAAAAAGGGTTTTAAATTAAGCACTATTTTATGACAATGCGATGAATGAATGCTAAGGGCTTGTATAAGACCTCCAAGAGGTCGAATACGCCGTGTGACGACTAGGGGGTGCTCTCGGGTCGGTACATAAGTTTTTTGAATGTCCAGCTTATATAGCTTACATAGGATGTCTGGGACACTGCTTCTAGTTCTAGCATCAACACTCATTGGTCATAAGAATGGCACCCATTATTTGTCTCCCTTTTATAAAGGCCAATTGTTGGTGGTCCACCAGTTTGTGCATAACCATTTTGATTCTCTCGATGAGTATTTTGGAGATGATTTTGTACACGCTACCAATTAGGCTAATGGGTCTGAAGTCAATGAGCTCTTTAGCACCCATTCTTTTTTGGAATTAAAGCCACATAGGTAGAATTGAAGACACATCTCTCATGAACGTTCTTGATTGTAGCAATCACATCTTTCCAATAACCTCCCAACAACGGGTATAGAAGGCCATGGTAAAACCATCAGGACCAGGAGCTTTGTCACTAGCACAATGTTTGACACTTTCCCCATATCTCGATTCTCGTGGTCCTCAAATTCCTTATGAAGCATGAAATTATCTTCAGCATTAATTTTGTGATCCATCCTGCACCCACCTGAACGTCTCCAAGTTTTTGTTTCAGAATATATGTTCTGATAGAAAACTACAATTTCCTTGTTTGTCTTTTGGATCTTTAATTGTTCTAAATACTTTTTTCTCCCTTTCTCTACAAATGTAAATTGTAATACAGATTGTACAACTCCCAAGTAAAAAATCGTACAATTCCATGCAAAACAAATTTTAAATGAAAAAGAAACGAAGTAATGGACTAAATGTCTTGGGGAAATCTAGAGGAGAGAACAAGGTAGTTGCAAAAGGGCGTATGAGCCTCAATTTTACGATACAGGATACTCATAGGTAATGACACGTGCCGGCAGTAGCATTAAATAAAGACTCACGGTCACGGATGGTAGATCTACATAGATTGACCATATTGACAATTAAAAGCCCAACAGAAGTGCACACAGGGAAGGGAGGAGAGACAAGAAAAATAGGAGCAAAAGAGATAATTCATAATAGTATCCCTCACCTGTCCAGTTCGGAAAAACAACTTTGTGAAACCAACTTGGTACATATCGGGCAGAATATTGAACTGATGCAATATTGCAACCGAGACACTGAGAGGATCTTGTGATGCAACATGGTCTAATAAAAGGAATCCATACCTGATATAGAATTCCATTGATGAGAGTAAGATCTCAAGCATACCGAGAAATAAACATAAAATTTAAAAGTATTAGTGATAATTCTCCATCTTACCTTCTAGCAAACTTCTGATGGGACATTCTGGTAGGAAACCCAGATCTTGATATCCGGACTACCTCTAAGACACCACAACATCGTAACTGCTGCAATACAAGTTCTTGCTCATACTTTCCAGGAGACTGAAGATTGTTGGGCTTGATACAACGTATGAAATGTGGAGTCGTGTTCTCTAGTCGTTGCATTAGTTGGAACAATTGTCTCTACCAGCAAAAAGAATCAAAATGGCAAACATAAGTTGAATCCCACTAGTTCATGAACACCCTTCCCCCAACATAGAATAAACTCCTTCATGTAGGCCCCAAATCTAGGTAAATTGCTACAGTCAAACAGTAATAATTTTGTCATATAATATCTCCTTCAAAAAACCAGTCCAACAAGCTTATCTGGATTATATGATTGTTGAATATAATTCAATAAATCAACCAAATTTACTTTCTGTTAACCTGGATACCCAATAGTAACGTATAAAACAAGCTTAGCAAAATCTTTACTACATTTGACCTGTGGTTTTACTTGAATAAATAGTTAGGAACGAACCTGAGAGGGTAGATACAGCAATAATACATTGCATTAGTGATAATTTTACACTCACTTTTTCTTCTCTTTTCCTTCCTGTAGTTTCTGCTTAAATTTATCATATGCTGGCCCCTAAAGGTATTGTATATGCAAGACATAAGCAGGAAGCAAATCAATTACTTCCCAGCTTCATTTGACACAATTTTGACTAATTAGTTTGGGGAAACCAAACTTGCTGTAATTATCACAATCTCGCCTAGGAAACCCTATGAAGTTCTTTTTCTTTCTGAAGTCCCAATGTATAAGATTCCTCAACCAATGAATTCCACTTCATGTGTTAGATAGTTCCGTTGAGTCTCTGCATCTATCCTTTTCTTTTGCCTGAACCTTTGTTTTTTTTCGGAAACAAGATTTGGCTCAGGAATGCCATTTTTGTTAATTCCAGTGTTTCTCTAAAATTGAAAGCAATAACTTAGTACGTTTCCATACCAAAGGTCAATCTTTTTGTTTTCACAAAGCACTTGGACCATATCAGCAAGTTATCAGATTTCAAATCAACTGACTTCTGTTTTTTCTTTTTCTTTAGTGAAGAGAACAGAAGAAATATAAGAAAAAGGGAGATCCCAGTAGATATGTAAAAATACCTTGAATTTTGTGGAAACACTTAATTTCTGGGAGTCTGCTCCACCAGATTTGTACAATGGGCCAACAACAGGCTTCTCAGATTGAGAAAGCATATTTGATGCAAATGTTTGAGGAAGGTGGTACTTGCAAGAAGATAGAAGCTGAATTGAGTTGGAGTGCAGTAAATCACGATTCTTCTCAAGAAATCCAGTTGTATCATAAGTTACCTGGTAACAAAGAACTATTACATTTCCCGGAAGAAATAAGTAAAACATAAACAAGTCATTCACATCACTGCATTAGATAGCAAGATAAGTAGGTCATAAGCAACCATACCTCCCCTGCATAATGGCTTACTGTAAAAGCCTTGCCTCGTTCCCCTCTGAAACAAAGATTAGAATTTAGATGCTGCTTGAGTTTATTGGCAAATGACATGTCAGTGCCATTAGGAAAGGTGGACTCCTCGTCTAACAGAGATAACAAACCCAGCGGTTTCTGCATAAAAGAGAAGTTTCAATACGCTGAAGTTCAGCTAAACCAGATATATATTCAAGAAACAGACATGGAAGGCCTCCGTTGTGGCAACTTGGTTCCTCTATCAGCATAGAAATTTCACTTCATATTTCAGGCTTAAGTAATACCAAGAACAAAACTTAGGGAATAACATGATTTAACGAATGTGACAACATAAAATGTTTTATGAGAACTCCTAAAAATCGCTAAAGAAAAAGTAAAAGAAAACAATTTAAATGGCTGAGAACAGTTAGACTAATTTAAGAGACTGCACACACGAACCTTCTCAAACAGATTTAGACAATCTTGGTTGTCATCAAAATCAACTTTAGTCCAATCAATGCCATCTTGAATATACTCCTGGAAAGAAAGTCAGCTGTTAATGAAGAGTAAAATATGGCTATATACAAATAAAACAAACTAAAGCTCTTGGAAACTGACTAAACCACAGCCACAAGCATCCTTGTAGTTTCCTAAATGGCAAATGCAGTGCCATGCATATCATAGTAGAAGTGCTGCCCCCTAATTCTGCTTGGTGGACTAGCAAACAGTATTTATGTTTAACACCAAAATATCCTTATTCCACCATAAGCTTTGAGACTCCTTAGGCTAACAACTACTGTATTGGAAATCAGTATTGTCGATATATATGGTCAACATGCTAAATAAGCTTTAACTATGTAGAAGCAAATATAGAAGATCAACCTGAGGCAGGTAGAATCAAATTAAACAAAACCCCTTGAAGTCAGTATGTTGGTGTCACAATTATTCTTTTATTTAATTATTACTTCGATAAATTCTGTGATAATTAAAATGTTTGGAGGAAACTTACCGTATATCTTTAGTAAATGAACAAAGAACCAAAGAACAAATGTAACAAACAACAATAATAAAATTGATCACCTGTTTTCAAGCAGAACTGATATCTTCCCGTCACCAAATTATATTCCAAATCAAACAGGAGAAAGTATAATCAAGTAACACACCCGTTCTCCCACAAACTTACTGTAAACCATTAAAAAGGCCTGCTTCTGTTTATCTCGTCAATTGTGATTACGCGGAGAGATGACTCACGAGAAAATATCCACCCAATTCCTAATTGAAAGATCATCCTATTTGAGATTCAAAAAGGAGGTTGAGAACAATTCTCTCATGACAATATTATCACTGTTCTGACTAGTATCTGGTGAACATGGCAACCCTTTTAATTATTCAGTATAGAAGCTTATTTTAGGATAAAAATAGTGGTGTAAAAAGACAGAAGGCGGCATTTTTTATAGCTGTACTAAATCAAAGGTGGATACCATATGATGCAAAAGAGAAAGCAAATGTGGATAAGGGTGATGGGAGATTATCACCTCAGGAAGAGGAATCAAAATCAGGATTGGAATAATATGATACAAATACTGTTTTGGGTACCCACTTTGAAGAAGTCGAGTCAGAATCAAACTAAAGCTATCTCCATCCCATCCTTTACACAAGAGAAACTACTGAATCGTCAGGGTTCAAAAAAATTACAAACTTCAGCTTCTTTTCAGAATAAAGATCTTTTAGACAGGATGACAAAAGTGCTCAAAACTTGGTCTGAACATTGCCCAAGATGACAGACAGGTGGAAATAACAGAGTCAAATCCAAAGATAGCAACTTCTAAATCCACAAAATGAGTACAGAGGGAAGACCAAACTAAAGGGAATAATAAGCTTATCTTGATACTCAAGAACTTTTTTAATTTAAAAAACTGGGATAAGTCCCAAAAATACTTATAACCGATGTTCTATATTGGGGTATCATGAGATCATGGGTGGTTTGATGTGTTTTGTCCCAGGGCAGTGGCTTCTGCATGGGCAGACATTTTGGGTAAATTCAAGAAGTAGTAGCCACCCACCGCTGCAGCTGCTCATCTGATTATCACGATTAGTATTTATGCTAATCTTTCTTACAATATCAAGTGTAAATGAAAGCATATTGAGTCAAGAGTAGTGTTCTTATGTGAGATATTGTTCCATATTGAAAAAAAGACATGTATCTTGTAGTTTATCACCTAAAATCAGTGTACCTTACACTCATCAAATCTAAGTTGCTCTCACTCGGGTGCGGTTGTCCTGTATGGGCGTTGATCTAGAGGTCACATCCTTGATGATCTAAATTTTAAGATTCGAGGTACTGGTCCAGGTAAAGATAAGGATGGGGGGTATTCGGCTAAAATAATTCAATTATCTAAATATAGATGTGTAGAAGTAGGTCTAAATTATTTGTTGCTAGTGGGAGGTGGCAGATTGGCCGGTATCAACATGGAATTAGTTAAGGGAGGTGAAAGATGACCCGGAAACCATGGTTATCAAAAAAAAAAAGATCTAAATTATGAGACATTATAAGAGAAACTTACAAGGTATTCATTCTTAGGAGAAAATATTGAACAAGAGGAGAATCTCAGAAGGAGATAAAAGGAAAAGGGCTAACATAGAAATTTCAATGTACAATGTATTCCATTTTCTTCAATTTCACCTTGACCTTTGCTTTGATTATGGAAATTATTGCATTTGTCCCAAATTCTCCGTCAATTTTGGTCAAAGTACCCAAAATTGGTTGTCTAGATCCGGTACGGATCCCACACCCACATCGTGTCGACACGGGCACGGCACAGAAAGTGAAAAGTCCGAGCAATTTAGTATCAAATCATTAAGTCTTCGATATATTCTTATCTTCTAACATTGTATTAGTGTCTCAGCAATTTTGGCCAAGTCTACGGTAACTTCAGCACTTTCTCCTACCAGTGCTCTTTTGTGTCTGCTCATCAAACTGTTTCCTTCTTTCTTTTCTTTATCAATGGCCACTTCGGCCAGTGGCACTGCATTTTTTTCCGTCTACTGCTCTAGTAGCACCACATGTCTTTCTAGTGACCGCTCTAGAGCCTCTCCCAACCACTTTGACTTCCAGAGACATTGCATTTCTTTCCTTTGATCGTTCAATTTCAAAATGCCTCTTTCAGGTAACTGTTCAGACAGCGCTATGCAGATTTCCGGTGATTGTTCTCGTGCAAGATTTGAGGGGCCATATATTTTTCGGCAAGTTCCCCAACATGTTTTCTAGCATTATTTACTTCATGTGTTTTCAAATTAAACAAACTGGATTTGGTTCTCCCACTTTATTTTGGTGAAAAAGTATTTCTGTTATTGTGAAGGTCAGAATATTAAGTTTAGGCGTTTCGAAAGAATGACTAATGTTCTTGCATAAGATATCATCCCACACTAGACAAATATCATTTCTTGTTTCTAACACCTATAAATAAATGTGTCTTGTATTCATTAAGTCTTTGATAAGTTTCTTCCCTTCTCTTATCTTCTCACATCCTTCTTGAGATACTTAAGATTCACATAGATACAATGGGTGATGCTGGGTAAAGTGAAGGAAGCTTTGCAAAGTTGGACCCATAAAAGGGGGAAGAGAAGCTCGAGGGTATGAGGTGTTTCCCCTTCAGGAATCATGTGGGTCATTTGGAAAGAGAGGAATAGGAGGGCATTTAAAGAACTAGATTTTGTAAAAATGCAAAGTGTTTTGTCTCTAGTTTCTTTTTGGTGTACCTATGCGATCCCTATTTGTATGGAGGTTTGGATCTCTGTTTTTCAGAACCATATTTTGACGTAGGTTCTCTTCTTTTGGTATATGGCTCGCATACGGGGTTTCCCTCAATTGCTAGTAAAATGATTTACCTTATCAAACAAAACAAAAACTTAAGAATCACTTTCTTTAATAATGCAAACCAACAGTAAAACTAAAAGCTTCCTTCTGCAAAGCAATAAAAAAATAGAAGATGGACAACAGACAAAACCGGGCCACCTTCACTATGGTTCACTGACTTAAGATATCTAGGAGAGTAAAGTTTTCAATACTTGGGAATTAAAATTCAAAAACCCGTGAAGAAAAACATTCCAACTCTATAGTTGATCGATAAAGATTGCTCTTGATAAAATTGAAATTAAACACTTTCACATCATTTTTCAAAACTCAATAAGGTTAACTTCCCCAACTGAATAATCATATGTTGTTCCTTCCAATAACAGGAAGCTGCTATCGAAATGCCTCTTATTGGAAAGAATAACTAATAGATGTTTTTAAAGCAGAACTACTACCACTGTGAAAGGAAAACGGCTTTCTTGATCTGACTTCTAAGAGGCTGCATCATGCTCAGCCGGCTTATATTGTACCACCGAACTTCTATACACTCACATTGATGATGATATTCCTCTTGGGAAGTTTATTTAAAAAGGAAGTTCAAAAAGTGCATCATGTTAGTTTAAAAAGAAATCTCGTCACTATCTGTTTAAAAAGTGGAACTACAAAGCAGTATGTTTATCTAAAACTTTTTAGATGTTAGAAAGAAGGTTAAATTCTCAACCATACTTGGCAAATGGATTCTAGATTGGTATCTATGGTCTCATGCTGTAAAAATAAGTACTCCCTCTGTCCCTTATTTTTTGTCATTGTTGGACTAGAAATGGAGTATAAGAAAGAAAGGTTTTCTGAGATTTGTGGTCTAAAACAAGCCAGACTACATGGCTATAAATCATCACATTAAGAATAAAATGGAATCCTAAGTTAAAATGTTCTAAACATAAAAAGGTGGCATTCTTCTTGGATAGACTAAAACAGGAACTCAGGAAGTGTGCCGCATATATAGCGGAGACAGGGAGTATATGAAACTACTTGATCTACTATTTACCATATGAAGTCTCGCATGTCGAAATAGGCATACAGTAAGAGCTGAAATCTACTACTCCCTCCATCTCATTTTATGTGGCGATGTGTGACTAGGCACATAACTTAATAAAGACTTTGAAACTTGTGGTATGAAACAAGTCATAGACATTGGTGCAACAATAAATCATCTCATAAAGCGTAAAATGAAATTGTATAGTTGAATTGTTTCTAAATACACAAAGGTGTCATTCTTTTCGGGGGTAGACTAAAAAGGAAAGCGTGCCACATAATTTGGGACATAGGCATTAATATTGTATGTTCAGAGCAATGGAAACACCTGTAGCATATGATAATGGAAAACAATAGGAAACCAACCTTATCCAACCACAGCTAGCAGGATACAACACACCTATTCCACCCCACCCCACTTTTCTCCCAACAGCAATCTCATAAGTAGCATCCAGATTACAAGTACTACAAATAGAGAACCTAGCAAAATCAAAGAAATCAAAAGATCGGCATTCTCTACTAATTTGACAATAAATTAAACCTATAGCTACTGCAGAACATCCTCTTCTTCCCCCCAATAAGCACGCTGAGAGTTTTTCTCTGTTGTTCTTACATGTTTTTAGCCTAGAACAAAAGCCTTTGCATTCTTTACATGGTTGCCCACATTCAATCAAAATCATCAAGGAGGGAAGAAAACAAATAGAAAATGACATGTGCCTTAAGTGCAGATACTTATTTAACAGGTATCAAGATCTCGAAAGCCTGAAAGTCAGGTGCAAATATATTCAACCACGGCATAAGTTTCTAAAAGGATTAAGTAAAGGGCTCATCACCTCCTGTTCCAACTTGAACAAGTGACGGTTAAAGTGTTGTTGCAACCTTTCATTGGCATAATTAATGCAGAACTGCTCAAAGCTGTTCCTCTGGGAAGAGGAAATCAAAGTCAGCATAATCAGAAATAAAAGAAAGATGAACTAACCAAGCATTATAAACACAATACCTCGAATGATTCAAAACCATAAATATCAAGAATGCTGATAGATCTTCCAGTTCGACGTTTGCCAACTGCAAGTGACTTGTTTATTTGTTCAACGAGACAGTCAAACAGACAAGAATAAATTGATTTTGCCAATGCATCTCTTGTGTCAGTAGCCTAACAAATTGGCAGATAGATCAATTGTTAAAGGACTTCTTAAATGGTCCATTCGGTCAAATGCAGCTAACAAGCTTTCAGCAGGACATATAATGAATCATTACCTGAGATAGTGTTAGCTTTTGGACAATATCATCATTTCTTACTCTCATTTTTCGAGTTGATAAAGCTAGTTTTAGCTCTTCCACACCACACCCGATTAAAGTTGAAACAGTTGTTAGGCCTACAGAATTAGACATCAAATAATAACATCAAAGAGTCAACAATAAAAGCATGATACAATTGTAGTTTCTTGGAAAACTAGACAGTTCTAACTGACAAGGATAAGAAAATTCTCCTAACATACTTTAGATTGATATACAAAATAATCACCAGCATCTTAGTCTCAAATTAGCTGAAGTTAGCTACATGAAACTTCTATAGCCATTCTACTCTAATTATATCACTAATTGTTAGGCATATCCTACTTAAGTTAAAGGTCATGTTTATGTATTATGCCTAAAAGGAACGTGAAGATTTGTGATTTATTAATGCGGCACCTTAGATATTCCAATACCTCGTTGATGAACTATGGTTTTTTCCATTTAGTAAGATTGTATAAGAGTTGGGGAAGTCTGATAGTTTCACAAATTGTGGGGCTTTTATGTTCAAGAGGAAAAATACACCTTAAGAAATCCAAATTGCACGTCCAAACAAAATTCAACTTCAATTCGACATGATTTCAAATCACAACTTGAAATTATGACCAAATGGACCCTCAATATGTCACAAGTTGGTATTGCTCGTGTATATCCTTTTGTTGAGTTACAGGCCCCACATAGGTATAAAGTGATACCCTAAGGATTGATACCAGTAATGTACATCCACTTTTGTTGATAAAAATTTTCCACACGATATTGGAAGCAACTATTGGTAAGCCCATCTGCGTACTCGTAAGTCAGCATTCAAATTAAAATTGAGTTATATAATACTCAACATCTGGTGTAAAAGGCATCTTAAGGGTTTTATAAGAGGATGGGTCATTCCACAAACAGCCTTAAGGTTTGGTTAATTTTCACATTCTTTCTGTCCTATTTTATCATTGTGTTATATTATAAACTAATCGGAATTGATTCCATGAGATTATAGATCATTGAGCTTTCCTCTATAATATATATCAATTTAATATGATGATGATTCATAATCTGATAATTTTGAAGCTAGTTGTCAAGCTATTGCAATCATCCTCTTTTATCTGAACTTGGAACTGGATGCGCTCTGCAAATGACTACAAATAGAAGTTGAAAACTAGTGTTTTATGTGAGTTGAGGAAGGCAATACTAAATAATGCCTTACGGATTCTAAAATTGTTATGCGAAGACTAAAAGTTGGTCTAGTATCACACGATCACATTACATCCAAAGAGCATGTTTATGTGACTTTGCTTTATCAAATTTTGTACTTTTCTTATATGTCCCATAGTTAAGTACATATTTTAACTTGAGACAACCAAAGTATTACAAATCAAAAGGGGGAAAGGAAGGTGTCCAAGTGAGAATAAGAGTGACAGGAGGAAATAATTGCAAACAATCCCTAAAGGCATTACCAAAAGGAAAAAACTACCGCCTACTAGGAATCGGAAAGGCTGCAAATAGCTGAAGTGATTATCTTTTTACTTTCCAAATTACCTTCATCCACAACTGGCTCAGCATGGTTTTCATTATCGACAGCTGTAAAAGAGATATTTCCAAGCCATAAAACTGCAGCTAGCATCGAAAAAACACTCTCTTGATCCTCCTTGCTGATATGGACAACATCGAGTGCTTCCTAAAACAACACTCCATATTTAGCTTCTCAACAAGTTTTAAGGAAACAAACAAGATCAAAAGTCAATTGACCTAAAGATAAAAGGTGAAATCATTTTTTCATGGAATAAGGATCAAACATGACTTTGGCGACTGGAAGAATATTACCATTACAATACGAAATTGTTCTGCATCATCAACCCCAGAAATTGAGTGGCAATTGCTTTGCCTCAAATAGTTATACTCACTCACATCCTTCAAATTTAATTTTTCTGCAGATGACGCACAGAGAGATGAAATAACACCTAAGGTGTCTGACAAATATAGTAATAACTTGTAACTTCAGAAAAAAGTACTCAGATTTAAGTTTATATTCGGCATAGTACCGATCAGAAACCACTAAAAATCTAGCACATACTATCATTCAATCCAAGTTCTATTTTTGTTGAGTTGTACCTGTTTTGTACATGCAATTTTCGTCCAAAACCTTTCATATATTGATATTAAGCTGCATTTGCATGTGCTAATGTGCATTGTAACTAAGGCGAACTATCTTCTTCTGAAGATAATCCACATGTAGTTAACAGTTTCTATGACATTTACTATAAATAATGGAAGTGTCAACCAAAATTATGGAGCAAACATCTAACAGCCACATCATAAAAGAAAAACATCTAGAAAAAATGTATTGAGAGATCATACAATGAAAATCTCACCCTCGTATATGTTTATCAGTTCATACCTTTGAGAGCTCCTGGAGCTCCTGCACAGAGCTGATAAAATATATGATATGACCTTTCTCCCTCGCTACATTGAACCACTCTGGACTGTTCCATAAAACATATTCATGAAGTGTATATTACAAAAAATAAGATTTGCTGTTGATCAAGGCAACTCAAAGGGAAAAAGTACCTTTTCAAGTAGAACTGTGAAGATCGAGAAACAATGCCAGCAGTCAAAGGAAAAGTACAAATACAGTCAGCCACTTGATTTGACTTTAGTACAAAAATTTCATTTCAATGAACTCATACAGATTGCTGTCTTACATGTTTGAATATTAGCCCCAGATATTTTTCCAGTCTCACTAAAGTGAATCTCAATAAGCTTCCCCTGTCAATAAATAGTCAGCAATTTCTCAAAGACTCGGCAGACATCTTGAAAAATGATTACAAAGTAAAAATTCAGTTCTGGTTATAGTAAAACTACTTACAAATCGACTTGAGTTGTCATTTCTTAAAGTTTTAGCATTGCCAAAGGCTTCTAAAATCGGATTTGTTTTCAGAATCTCATCCTCTATTCCACTACCACCTCCAAGGGCAGCCAAGTATTGCATTGCAATCTTTGCTGTTTCAGTTTTGCCAGCTCCGCTTTCCCCGCTGGGTATGAACAAACCAAGGACTATTTTAGGATACAGATTATATAAGATAACTTAATGCAATCAATTAGTACTCACGAATTTCTTGAAAGTCAAAATATATCACAAGCATTATAGGAAGTCAAAGAGATCGTATGCAATAAGCAAGAAGTATTGTAGATATAACTACTAGTAAGAGTCTACACAAAAGAACGTATATTAGTCTAACTCCAGCTAGCAGGAAATAAGCACAATAGAAAAGGCCAATCAGCCTAAATAATAAAAATACATGTCTTCATGTAAGCCACCAAGTGAGAATAACAAATTACCAAATTAATCATCCACTTTCCACTCTGAGTTTACCAAAAGTGATCTCTGATGTGCTGGCATTTGACAGCACGTTTGATTCTTTAGTTATGAATAATTGTGAGTTCTTGAGCAAAAAAGTGTCTTTTAATAGTGTTTCTACTGTGTTGGACAGGATTAGCCAAGACAAGAAAGTAAAATGAAGCAAAGTGTTGGTAAAGGAAAGCTCCGGCAGGCCGTTAGACCTATGATGAGCTATCGGGGTTAGCCGTCACATTTGCAGAGAAAATCCCAAGTTTCTGAAGTTTTCTGACGGCAAGGACGACAAACCATCAGGCCTACCACGGGCCGTCAGACCAAGCGTCACACATGCAGAGGTGATCCACCTTCTGAAGTTAAAGCCGAGGTGGATCTGATGGACCATCAGATCTCCAACGAGCCGTCAGGCTCGGCGTCACACTTGCAGGGTTAAGGCACACTCTGAAGATCAGACGAAGCTAAGGCGACGGCCCGTCACATCAGACGCAGCGTCAGACGAGCCTCGAGACTTCTTCTTTCTGTTTCTAAAGTTAAAATTTCCTAGAACTATAAATAGTATCTTTAGGGTTTTATTTTATGATCTTTGTTTTAGCGAAGAAGACGATAACGCTTGAACAGAGTTTGAACGAGAATTACATTGATTAATTGAATCAAAGTGTTGATTGTCTTTTAACTCTTGTAAGTAATTACTTCTTGAATGAATGCAATTATATTGCTTGTTTCATTAATCATGAGTGGCTACACCCCACAGCCAAGGGTTGTGGAATCCATGACGACTGACCTAACAATAGGGTTTTTACGAAATAAATATGATGTTGTATTTGTATACCTTATTAACTCTTCCATCTTAATTGACTTTTAACGGTTGCAAACATTAAAACCTGCCTTAAAGTTCATCTTGTTTGAGTAAAAGGGCTAAAACTTGGGAAAAGAAGTTAAAAACAAGATTTCGAGGATTTGGACTCGTCTAGTGGTGAATGTTGTAGCAAGATTAACCAACTTGAGTATTTATCTGTTGAAATGAATGGAACACTTTTAGTTCAAAAGAATAAAAGTGATCTGCATTAAATGTGGTTAGAAATAATTACGTGTCACATAAGTTTGATAAACTAATATAATAACAACGCAAGATGAAGTTCTGTAACAAACCCGAAAATGGTCAAACAGTCTTGGTGAACACAATCATGGTTAATTCTCTCTGGTTGATTCTAAATTAAGTGGTATTGTTCATTGTTACTTGTTAAAAAGTGAATCTTAAACCAAAACCCAAAATTCTCATATTTCCCATTTTGCTCTTAGTTTTCACTTTATTCGCAGTGGGATTCGACCCCAACCTAGCTGGATTCTATATTTGACGAAGATTGTTTTATACTTCTTAATTGAGGTGTAATTTTGGGCGTATCAATCTCCTTAGTATTATTTCTTTTTTTCATAAAAAGAAAACCCTTTGTGATATTATTTGTGCCAAAGTGCATATAATATGTAATGAAACAGTAGTAGTAAGAAAAGAAAAAAGGGGGAGGGGGGTTCCTCCAGAAAATTCAGAAAAGTATAGGACTCAGTAGGTAACTTCTCATTAAAACCAATCAAAAAGGAAGTTTAGGCAATCCAGGCCTTAAAAACGGCCTTTACTTCCTCATTGAAAAGTTATCTTTATCTCTAACCAAATGTACGGAAACATGCATTGTAAAACTGACTTATTTTGATGAGACATACATTTAAAAATAGGACCTGATTACCCCACTATTATTTCATGCATTTATCCAAACCTTTAAATATTTTGGCAGCATAAGACCATCAATCTGCTGTCGTTCACAGTACAGTAAAACATAGCTGTTAGAATTGAATAGGAAAACACAATCCTACACAAAATAGGAATGGTTTATAGTCTCCTATTTGGTAAGGAATTGTATCATATAGTGTCTATAAATAGGGTTCTCTATGTAATAATTACAACAAGAATTCAATACTCCCTCCGTTTCAAAAAGAATGACCCTATTTCCTTTTTAGTCTGTTTCAAAAAGAATGACCCCTTTCCTTTTTTGGCAACACTTTAACTTTAACTTTCCACATGGCATGTTTAAGACCACAAGATTAAAGGATATTTTGGTACATTTGACATAACTTTATATTAGAACCACAAGATTAAAAAGTCTTCTTTCTTCTCTTAAACTCCGTTCCAAGTCAAACTAGACCAATCTTTTTGAAACGGAGGGAGTAATAGTTTTCTCCTATATTTCTCACATGGTATCAGAGCATGTGTGAGAGGCAAAAAAAATAAAATCGCAGCGTGCAGTTTTCCGGTAACCTAGTGGCTGTCCGGGTAATTAATTTTTTCCATCACTGTTTTTCAAAAATTAACACCACCCTAGCTGTGGAACTTCCCGGCGAGCAAACCCCAGTCGTCCCCGCCAAAAACCAGTGGCACACGCGCCGCCAGAAGAATTTTCTCCGACGAGTTGTCAGATCCACGAGCCGGCGCGTGAGACCTGTTCCGGCCAGTTTTTCCGACCATTTTTTTTCATTGAGGTCGCCTCTCCATTCCGAGGTAGACTGTATATTTATTTCCTTAATCCGATCAGTTCTGGGCAGTCAGACCTAATTTCCGGCGACTGCACCCCTTCTTTTTTTTTTAGATTCCGACCAGCCTTATCTGTTTTTTTTCCCTCTCTCTAAATTCATTATGTCTTTAGGGATTGGTACTTTTGGCTTCAAGAATATCGAAAAACGAGCATATCAATCTATGGAGAATCGACGAGGAGGAGGTCGTCTTGGAAAGCCTCGATCCAAGTGTAGTTATTGTCATAAGTCTAGACACACTCGTGACATATGTCATAATTTGCATGGTCCACCACCTAGTTATGATCCTGTTGTTCTAAAGGAATATAATGAGTTCCTTCAATATCGAGCAAGTAAGCAAACGTCTGCACAAGTAGCTTCGGTTGTTCAACATGATGTTGCTGTTGCAGGTAATTCTTTTGCTTGTGTTTCACAGTCTAATACTCATGGATCATGGGTCATGGGCTCGGGCGCTTCTGATCATATTTCTGGTAACAAATCAGTTCTGTCATATATTGTTTATTCACAATCTCTTCCTACTATTACTTTGGCCAATGGGATCCAAACAAAACCAAAAGGGGCTGGAAAAGCCACACCCCTATCTTCTGTCACTCTAGACTCTGTTCTTTATGTCCCTGGCTCTCCTTTTAATCTGGCATCTGTTAGTCGTTTGACACGTGCCCTACATTGTAGCATCACCTTTTTTGCTGATTCTTTTATTATGCAGGACCACAGTACGGGACAGATGATTGGCACAGGACATGAATCACAAGGCCTTTACTATCTTACCTCTTCAAATTCTTTCACAACATGCTCTATTACAGATCCTCCGGACCTCATTCACAAACATTTAGGACATCCAAGTCTATCCAAACTGCAACAGATGGTGCCCAGTTTATCTAGTTTATCCAAATTAGATTGTGAGTTTGTCAACTTGGGAAACACACTCGTGCCACATTTTCACGTAGTACTTAAGGGTCGTTCAGAGTCTATTTTTTCATTAGTTCATTATGATATTTGGGGTCCTAGTAGAGTTAGTTCCACTTTAGGATTTCGTTATTTTGTTAGTTTCATTGATGATTATTCGAGATGCACTTGGGTTTTCTTAATGAAAGATCGTTCTGAGTTATTTTCTATATTCAAATGTTTCTTTGCTGAAATACAAAATCAGTTTGGCATTTCTATTCGTACTTTTCGTAGTGATAATGCCTTAGAAAACCTATCATCCCAATTTCAGGAGTTTATGTCTCACCAAGGAATTATTCACCAAACATCTTGTCAATACACTCCCTAGCAAAATGGTGTAGCAGAAAGAAAGAATAGGCATCTCATTGAGACTGCTCGCACTCTCCTCATTGAATCCCATGTTCCGATGCCTTTTGGGGGGGGATGCAGTCCTTTCATCTTGTTATTTAATTAACAGAATGCCCTCATCTTCTATCCAGAATAAGGTTCCACATCCCATATTGTATCCTCAATCACATCTCTATTCTATCCCTCCTCGTGTATTTGGGAGCACATGCTTTATTCATAACTTAGCCCCAGGAAAAGATAAATTAGCCCCTCGTGCTCTTAAATGTGTCTTTCTTGGTTACTCTCGAGTTCAAAAAGGGTACCGTTGCTATTCACATGATCTTCGCCGATATCTTATGTTTGTCGATGTAACATTCTTTGAATCACAACCTTACTACACATCTTCTGATAATCTTGATGTCTCTGAGGTCTTACCCATACCTCAAGTCTTGCCTGTACCGACTTTTGAGGGACCTACGGTTACTTCTCCATCTTCAGTTGTAGTGCCACCACTCCTAACTTATCATCGGCGTCCACGTCCAGCAATAGTCTCAAATGATTCATGTCATACATCGGACCCTGCTCCCACTGCGGCCTTGCCTCCTGCTAGCCAATCGATTGCACTTCAAAAAGGTATACGATCTACTTGAAATACTAATCCCCATTATACTTTCTTGAGTTATCATCGTTTATCTTCACCCCATTATGCCTTTGTATCATCTTTGTCCTCTATTTCCATCCCCAAGACTACAGGAGAGGCACTTTTTCATTCTGGATGGAGACAGGCTATGATTGATGAGATGTATGTTTTACATTCGAATGGTACTTGGGAGCTTGTCTCCCTTCCTGCAGGTAAGTCTACTGTTGGTTGTCGTTGGGTTTATGCGGTCAAAATTGGTGCAGATGGTCAAGTCGATCGCCTGAAGGCTCGCCTTGTTGCAAAAGGGTATACTCATATATTTGGGCTAGATTATAGTGACACTTTTGCTCCTCTGGCCAAAATAGCATCAGTCCGTCTTTTTCTATCTATGGTTGTCGTTCGTCATTGGCCTCTTTATCAGTTGGACATTAAGAATGATTTACTGCATGGTGATCTTGAGGAAGAAGTTTATATGGAGCAACCACTTGGTTTGTTGCTCAGGGGGAGTCTCAAAGCCTTGTATGTCGACTACATCGATCACTCTATTGTCTGAAACAGTCTCCTCGAGCTTGGTTTGGAAAGTTTAGCACGGTAATTCAGGAGTTTGGCATGACTCATAGTGGAGCTGATCACTTTGTATTTTATCGGCATTCAGCACCAAATCTGTGTATTTATTTGGTTGTTTACGTTGATGATATCGTTATCACTGGCAATGATCAAGTTGGTATCGCTAATTTGAAGCAGTATCTCTTTCAGCATTTCCAAACTAAAGACCTCGGCAGACTGAAGTATTTTCTAGGTATTGAGGTTGCTCAGTCGAGATCAGCTATTGTTATTTCTCAACGCAAGTATGCTTTAGACATTCTTGAGGAGACAGGAATGATGGGATGTAAACCCATTGACACTCCTATGGATCCGAATGTTAAACTCCTTCCGGGAGAGGGGAGCCACTCAGTAATCATGAAAGGTACAGACGATTGGTTGGAAAGTTGAATTATCTCACGGTGACTAGACCAGACATCTCTTTTCATGTGGTGTTGTAAGTTAGTTTATGACTTCTCCTTGTGATAGTCATTGGGATGCAATTTTCGTATTCTGCGACATATAAAGTCAGCTCCCGGTAAAGGACTACTCTTTGAGGATCAAGGTCATGAGCATATCACCGGATATACAGACGTTGATTGGGCAGGATCACCCTTTGATAGACGTTCTACATCCGGATATTGTGTTTTAGTTGGAGGTAATTTGGTCTCATGGAAGAGTAAGAAACAAAGTGTGGTTGCTCGATCCAGTGCAGAAGCAGAATATTGAGCAATGGTTGTAGCAACTTGNTGGTGTGTGCTTGCATATACCCATACTTAGTACAAGTGTGTACTAACCCTATACAAACTCTACTATTTTAGGTGCAGGCACAGGTGGACGATAGAGCTACAGGATCATCGTTGCAGTTATCCGGACGTCCAACATTCATCCGGTTTGGTAGGTCCTCATGCTTTCGAGGATGCTACTGTTTTATATTCTAGCTTAGTTTTAGAGTTGAGCTAGTGGATAATGTTCTACTAGCGTTGCTTTCCTATTTTATTCAGACTATGTATTGGTGCCATTTTGGCAATTATACACTTAATAAGAATTGAACTATTTCTTTCAGTTGCTTACCTCTTAATGTTAGATGGTTGATGGTGAACAATTACGTATTAATGAGAATCTTTTTATAAGTATGTTAAGAAACAAAAAGTTTTAAATTTTCCGCTAAAATTAACCTAGATGAAGTAAGAATGACGTAAGTAGGCTTGTCTGCGACCTCTGAGAGGTCAACGACGCCGGTCTCGTCTGGGGTCTAGATTCCGGTCGTGACATAATGCATGCAACTTCTTTAGATGGAGGGATCGTGAAGATGTTGATATACGATCCAGATTCGTTATTTTCAGATTGGCGAACAATATTAAGGAGTTGGAAACTGATGATGAAAGTCATATTAAAAGAAGCAACGAATGGGGGATGAAGGAGAAGAAGAAGATCAAATGTTGTAGCATGTGGAAGCTAATCTTGGTGTTGTTTGTTATTTTTTTGGTATTATTAAGCATTACCAAGAAGAATACTGTAGAGGATGGAAATTTTTTATGTAGTTGTGTACAACCATTAAAATTATCATAGTTTTGGAAATAAATAAACGTAATTTTGTATTCCTGGTCCAACATTTACTTTTTCTTATCATTGTTGTTTAAGTAAATAAACATAGTTTTGCATATGTTGCTACAGATGTCTCAAATGTAGCAATGTTTGACCATTCGAGGCATATGTTGTTACATATGATCCATATGTTGCTACAGATGCCTCAAATGTAGCAATGTTTGATCATTTAAGGTATATGTTGCTACATATGATCCATATGTTGCTACAAATGTCCCTTATGTAGCAATGTTTGACAATTTGAGGCATATATTGCTACATATGCCACATATGTTGCTACATATGTCACATATGTTGCTACAACTGACCCTTATGTAGCAGTGTTTGACCATTTGAGGCATATGTTGCTACATATGAGAACTATCCACATCACATAACATGTACTTGCTCTCAATATAAGATAAAATAAAATAACACAAGTGATAAAATAAAACAGTGTCTTTAATTACCAACACATCATTGTCAAGACTTTAAGCTCCCAGATACTATCCCATAAGCCCAAACCCATTGCATTCGACCAACTAGATTGTCACACAACAAGATTTTGAGAGGTTGAATATTTGTCCCGCTAATCAAATACTCAATGAATGCAAGCGGATATGACCCGCACACCGCTCCAGTTTCATTTTTTACCATGGGGTCCTCTCGACCTTTAAATTCCCATGGTTCGTCGAGAAAATTCTCTTGCAAATGCTTCATAATTTCACTTTGCTTCAACAATTTGGGAAGCAACTCGAAGACAGGTTGTATGCATGTAAAAAATTTGGCATGTTCCTTGCCCATCAGTTGGCAGTCATAAACATTCATGTGACCCTCGTGCAAGAGTATCTCAAGAGTCACAAAATGGGTTTTGTTCAGGTTCATGACTGTCAAAACCCTTTTTGCACCAATCCAATCCATGCCTGTAGGAAATGGACTAATGCCCCTAACTTAGTCAATCATATCTCCATCCCATTCAAACTCATTTACTAACTGTTTAAGGCTTCTGCCACCAACTGTTGTTGCCTCATCGCTCAGTTCTTCATATCTTTTTTGGAAGTTGGTATAGAATTTGAGATCCAAGATTCTATTTATGGGATCATAATACTCCGTGTATTTCCCATGCCTCTGACGCATGAGGTTAAGGATTTCATCAACATACTGAAATAAAAAAAATATTAAAGAGTAAAGAAGAGTAGTCATTGAAAAGATAAAACAAACAAGTATTATAAATTGAAAGATTACCCAGTCTTGCCACCAAACTTTTATGCTTGTCATGTTCATGAATGAAATATTGTCCTGTTAAAACATGCATGCCGTATTGTATTTGAATATTCTTTACACTCGTCAGACTCAACACTTTGGTTTTTTCCGCTATAGTCGCACGCTTATAAATATTCAACTTTTTGTACTACTTCACTTCCTCTATTACGGCAATTGACAATTCTTTAAACATATTTTTCTTCAGATTTTGTATTGCCTTGGCAAATATTGTTTCCTCCTCTTGGCATGTAGAGTATATGGATGTCGAACATTCCTTGATAGAATGCCCTTGACCCCCCTCTTGTTTTTAAATTCATTGACAGCTTGACTTAATGTTTGAAGATACATGATAGAATCTTCATCTTGTTTCTTGCACTTCTCATAGAGAAAGCCACAATATCTTGTACAAGAGGTAACCCCTTGGTCTTGCCTAACACCAACACCAACACCAGCACCAGCACCAACATCGACATCAACAATTAATTCACTAACAACTCTGTCTCTTTTGATGGTTGTTATTCCAGCCAATTTCATTTTAACTTTATCCACAACAGGATCAAATAAGGTTTTAACCAACCCTAAAGTAATTAGACATGACATTTGTAATTCGTTTTCTGTTGGGACATGCCATGGATGCACAACCTAAAATTATAAAAATGGGTCATCCTTAAGAATATATGGGTCATATGTTGCTACAGATATATCATATGTTGCTACAAATGAGTGACACATATGGGCATGTGTGACAATATTTGTGTCAGGTGTTGCCACAAATGTGTCATATGCCGCTACATATGTGTCATATACCGCTACATATGGGTCATATGTTGCTACAGATGTGTGATAGGTTGACACATGTGGGCATCTGTAGCAATATTTCTGTCACATGTTGCAACAGATGAATCATCTGTAGCAACATAAGAGTCATCTATAACAACATATGAGTGTAATATACTAATAATTACTGCATCAAGATGAGAGTTAAAAAGATTTGGAGTATGCCCATCTTTGGTAGATTTTGTTTTTGATCTCAACCATCTTAATATTCTTGGAGATGAGATCTATTCTTCTGCAATTACTTGATGGGTCAAATAAGGAATGACTTCAAATGCCCAAGCATATAAAAAAGGAAAACATGTCAGAAACTAAATGTTGAATAATTCAATATAATATAAAAATATTAAGAACATTTAGCTTTACCATGAAAGCTCATGGAAAGCCAAACAAGTTAGTGGTCTTTGCTCCTATAGGTTTCAACAAGTATTTGAGAGTTAATTCAAAGCTCTCATGACCCCAAAGGTAGTTGTTGAAAGCCTCAATATCCTGACATAAATTCACCCATTTAAATTGTATGTTGTTGATGAAATCTTTCGCCAAAAGTATATTATGTGTAAACCAAAGTAAGCACAATGACTCCTTGTGCTTTCTTGGTGTATCCTTGTGTTCCAACAAATATATTAAGTTAGAATTTTTGAATCTTTTGCCAACAAGGGACATCAAGTCCTGCTCCTCAGTTGACAGTGACTGTTGTCCTGCTTCTGCTTCTTCTTTTACTCCTTTCTTTCTTTTTCGTGGTTCTTTTTGAAAATGTATTCAGGGACGGGCGCAAGAGGAGGATGACATTTTAGCCCTGTAACTACGGCAAACTCTCTTATGTCAAAGAAGACTGCATGCCACAATAATTAATTACAATCTCATCATTCTTTTTGGGATTTTGAAAAATGAACCTTCTTTTCAGAAGTTCATAAACAATGGTCATTTGAAAACATGGAATTGTATCATTGGGTAAATCAAGAAAATGACCGAAATAACTATTACTAAAAAGATCTTCCAAATGATTTCTCTTGAGAATAGCCCTGAAGTTGTTGAAAGGTTTTCGAGGACTGACCTAATAATGCTATCACCATTAACATTAGGCTGCAGATGCACAAGAAAAGTGTCTGCATTGATAATTTTAATCCCATCATCACCAGTAGCATTGTATACTTCATGAAGTTCTTGTTCTTCTTCATCAACTTCATTAATTTTTTTTCTTCTTGCTCAACTACTTCTCTATTTTTTCCTTCTTCTTCCTCAACTTCTTTTTGTTTTTCCTTTTCTTCCTCAACTAATTCTATATTTTTTCCTTGTTCTTCCTTAACTTCTTTTTGTTTTTCCTCTTCTTCCTTGAGTACTTCTGCTCTTTCTTCACAACAACCTCATCTTTTTTCCTTTTCTCTTTCTTTCATATTCTTTTTCAGGAAATTCTAGTTCTACTTGAGAAGAAGAAACTGTTTCAGATGCAAGTTCTTCTAAAAGAGTGGTATTTTCATTTCTCTTCCTAGGAATTTTAGACCTAGCCTTCTTCTGAATTTTTGTTGTGTCAGATGTATCAAGTTTTCCTTGGACATGAGTCATTATATTTGTACCCCTTGTATCTGCAATCACAAAAATAAAATATTTGAATGCCACACATGAGCTACAAATGAAGCTTTTTGAAATACACAACAGAATACACAACAACACAAACAACAAATACGATTTAATGCCACACATGAATCAACAAAAAAACCACAAAACCCCCCTAAACCCTCCAACGAACTACAATGAAGTTTTTTGAAATCAGAAAATATTTCAAAAAGAAAAACTACACAACTAAAAAAGTGATAAAACTACTAAAAACAAGGCAAACAAGTAAACATGCATTTCAAACCCTAATTAAATATTACCTGAGAAGATATCAATGATAAACTAGAATTGATGAGGACAACGAAGCCTTGCTGTAGAAGAGGATTGCAATAGATTACCACTGATATTTTAGAAAATATCGCAAGAACAATGATCTGAAGGAAGGAATAATGGAACGAGAGGAGGAGAAAAAAGGAAACAAGAGAAAAGAAAACTGAAATTAGTAAAAATAAAATAAAATTTGAAATATGAAATGACTTTTATAGAAGAGAGGAGAGAGAGAGAGGAGAGAGGGAAAAGGAAGGGACGATTGTACTAAAGTTATTTTAATATTTTTTTTTGAATTTTGACAATTCAAAGTGTGACATATGTTGCCATATATCTCCTTTCTGTGACATATCTTACCACATATCTCTTTTCTGTGTAATATGTTGTCACATGTATACTTTCTGTTGGTACACATGCAGATAATTATGTGGTGTTTTTACAACAGAATTTATATATGTTGCCACAGACACTACATTTCTTCCTTTCCATCATAATTGACATTTGTTCCAACAAAATCAAAATAATCATAAAAATCATTTATATTAATATTATCAGCAAAAAAATGAAATTAGTAGAAATAAATAAATTTGAAATATGAAACGACTTTTATAGAAGAGAGGAAAAAGGGACGATTATATTAAAGTTGCTCAATTTTAAAATTTTGACAATTCAAAGTGTGACATATGTTGCCGCATATATACGTTCTGTTGGTCACATACCACCTTTCTGTGATATATGTTATATAGTATAATGTTGT
This sequence comes from Solanum sitiens, assembly GCA_016801875.1. Classification (NCBI taxonomy): domain Eukaryota; kingdom Viridiplantae; phylum Streptophyta; class Magnoliopsida; order Solanales; family Solanaceae; genus Solanum; species Solanum sitiens. The sequence continues at coordinate 1,039,580 of JABWTJ010000048.1, read as the reverse complement.
CACATATCTCCTTTCTGTGACATATCTTATCACATATCTCCTTTCTGTATAATATGTTGCCACATGTATCCTTTCTGTTAGTACACATGCATAATTATGTGGTGCTTTTTACAACAGAAGTTATATATGTTTCCACAGACACCACATTTCATCATTTCCATCATAATTGACATTTGTTCTAACAAAATCAAAATAATCATAAAAATCATTTATATTAATATTATCAGCAAAAATTAACACTTCACCAATTGTTTTATACAACTTATCAACAAAAAGGTAATTCACAATTATATACATAACCACCTATCTAATCAATGGTGGTAACCACAACATTTTCATCGATCTTTGCTTTTTAGGTCTAGGCCTCTGTGGGTCTTCATTGTTACCAACATAGTCATTTCGAGCCTTTAAAATTCCATAATTCCATAGGAGCGAAGCATATCTCATGCGAAAGGTTTCAGCACTAAGTCCATAAGATGGTACTTCTAGTCCATCACTCAAAAACTCAGCGTATGCAACAACAAAAAATCAACAATCTCTGCGTGGTATATCATCAATTAGAAAATAAAATAACATCACATTTCGATAATCTTAAGACAAAAAAATAATATGATACTTACAGACTACTGCTTTCTTGTTGGGTAATACCAGTAACATGTCTGACTTCGAATGAGTGAGATTTGTTCTTTCCTTGGTAACATTCAAGAACTGGCCAGTTGATCCGCTCTTTTTGCTCAAAAATTCCGCTTAACTCAAGGTACTTTGGCAACATTGTAGACAACTTTTGAATCTCGAAGGACAATTTTCTGTTAGACCTAGATGAGGACATCAAATCATACACTTTTATGCACCGTTTCTTCAATGCAACGACTTCCAAGACCCAATGGAATTTTCCATTACTATTTACAGGGACATAAACGTCATCTGTCAAGTGTCAAGACAGTCCACAAGAAATACCAAACCCTTTATCCTCATATTCAGGAACAACACTAGCATTGTCAATGTATGTTTTGAAAAAATAACTAAAGGCGATGTATCGATATTTAGAATGACTCTGTTGCTTCGATTTCTTATGCAAATAGTAAAAAATGACATCCACATACTGCACATATGCATCAACCGATATTGTATCAATTTATTTGTATATATTCATGTATTAAACAATACATAAAAGTGGGCATGAATTTACCTCATCATTCCATCAGTTATTGGGTTGAGACATTAAGTGGAACCAATCCTTATTCTATGGAAATGTAACTACAAATTAAATTGGTCAAAATCAAGTTTCGAGCAATTGACTAAGTAGTGATTGTCCTTGTCTCTTCTGCAATTGTGTAATCATTATAAATAATTATTTAGTGTACTTTTAGAAAAAATACTAATAATAGTTGAACGACATTACTTTTTTGCATGATGCTTGTAAAGACCCTCGTTTATCTATTGCGAGAAGGATGACATTAGTTCACTTGGACCCTCTCTGTCAATGTTAAAACCTTCAAATAGATATTGTCGCTTCACATCATAACTGACGATTTAGACTTTCTTCACTTTCTTTTTCGCTTTCACTTTTTCTTTCTGCTTCTCCTTCTCCTTCTCTTTCTGCTTCTCTTTCTCTTTCTCCTTCTCCTTCTCTTTCTGCTCCTTCTGCTTCTCCTTCTCCTCCTTTGCCTTCTTCTCCTCCTCTTTCGACTCCTTCTCTTTCTCCTCCTTTGCCTTTTTTTTCTTTCTTCTCACTAATTATAGAAAGTGTTTGGAAAATAGATTTTTTCAGCCTTTTATACTTCAAAGGCTGTGAAATCTTCTTGGATCTTTGAACATCAATATTATGAGACATTTTCTTAAAAATATCAGTGAGTTTTTTAACACGACTAATAAAATATTCATATTGCTGCTCGCATTCTTCGCATAGACAAAAGAGCATTTGATGTTAGAAGAGGAAGCAACACCAATAAAAGATTTAGTTGTTGTCATAGATGAAACTTCTTATATCATTTCATCTTCAAGGTAAATAAAAAAAGATTGAGAGTTTACAATTCATTATAAAATAATAATAAAATTATGTTGTCACAGATGGATAGTCTATAATTATGTTGCCACATATGTACCTACTGTTGCAACATATGAAATTTCTGTTGCCACATATAAATCTTATATTGCCACAGATGATGACTGTTGGAATATGCACCAACATATCACTAAAATGTGACAACATACGATACATCTTTCGACAAATGAAATATATGTTGGATAACTGAACAAAACTATATTTCTAAAATCATAAAAAATGACTTTTCACTGAAACATTTCCTCAAACTTAGGGTTTTTTGGGGTTGGTTGATTGTCTTTCAGAAACAATAAATAATAAGCACCATTACATCATTATTCAATTTTTACTTCTGTAGAACGTTTTATTGTTCATTAATACAAGAAAAAAACTTCAAAAATTTTAAAAAATTTTAAAAAATAACTTACCCATTTTAAGTCGAACATAATTCCAGTTCAGAAAGAGGAGAGAGTAACGATCGGAGATGGGGAGGTAAATAATGGAGATAGAGATAGTCGGAGAGGAAAATAACGGTGGAGAGATAGTCGAATTTTCGTATGTCTAAGGAAAAAGAAGAAGAACAATCCAAGAGAGAAGAGAGAGAACGTGGGAGAAGAAGATGAAAAGATTTTTCTAAAAATGATTTGGATTGAATTATAAAAGTTCAAAAATGAAGTGTTTTTTTGTATTTTTTAAAAGACTAGAAAGTTTAGAAATATTAATTTGGTCAAATATTTACTTAATTACATTTAAAAGAGATTTGACCATCTCTTGATCAACCTGTCACCGAAAACAAAACAAGATTTAGAGTGTGTTTGGTATGAAGGAAAATATTTTCTGGAAAATATTTTTTAATTTTTCAATGTTTGGTTGGGACAAAAGTTTTGAAAAATATTTTTCAAATCAACTCATTTTCCTCAAAATTAAGGAAAATGACTTCCCTTAAAAAATTAAGGAAAACATTTTCCAAACTCTCTTCCAATTTCAAATTACATTTTTTTTTGTGGAAAAACATCAATTTTTAAAAAATATTTTCAATTTCAAAATTTTTTTTCCACCCGATCCCTGACCCCGCACCCACCCACCATCGGCAATCCCACCCCCTCCCCCTGCCCCCACCCACTACCCCCACCCCTACCACCACCCCCAAAAAATAATAATTTTATTTTTAAAAAATATTTTCAATTCAATAAATTATTTTTTACTCTAGTAAAAATAAAAGATGTCTCTTAAGAATATTTTTCATTGATAAATCAAACACTAAAAATTATTTTCGGAAAATATTTTCTATTCACCAACTAAACATGAGAAAATAAGTCCAAAATCTACTTATTTTTCAGGAAAACATTTTCTAAACAAACATTTTCCATGGAAAACATTTTCCTACATACCAAACACACTCTTATTTGATACCTTCCATTTAATTTTCTCAAAGCTTATCACTTATCACCACAAACAACTAATGAACAATAATTTTTTTTTTTAGAAATATTTATATTTGTACTTAAAATAAAATTTACTAATATGAGGATTATGAAGTTCTTGGTGAAAAAACTTACAAAAGAAGAAAGGAAGGGTCAGTCTATAAATCAGAGAGAGTAAATTACACGGAATCTGTGTTTTTTTTTCTCACTTTATTTAATTTATAAACAGATCCGGAGGTGGTAGAACAGTACCCACCTTCCCGTCGTCTTTCTTCCATTTTCAGATCTCTGAGTTTTCTCAACAAGATCTCAACAATTCTTCTTTCTCCAGTGTTACAGTGATTGCATTGATGCTTTCAAATCGACGCTTTTGATTAAAGATCGAAAACACAAACAAAAATGGCTGGCGGTGCTGCGGGAGGTTTCATCACTCGAGCATTGGAATCAATGCTCAAAGAGTGTTCTAATAAGAAGTATTCTGCTCTTCAGATAGCTATCCAATCCTATATAGGTTCGTATCTTCATTTGCTTTGCTTTATTTGATTTCATTTCATTCAGATCTTAGTTTTTCTTATTCATGAATCAATTTGGAAGTAGATTCAAGCCTTTGAGTGATTAAATGGAAAATGGAGAGCAACAATTTAGTATTTTTAGAACATGGGTGGTGGGAAAAATATGTATTAAGTGAGAATTGTTACTTAGTCATTTAGGTGAACACTATTTAGACTTCTTGTAGCATGGGTGTCAACGGACATAAATATATACATGAAATATCTTGTTTTGCGGAGAGATCATGGGTTCACTTGCCTCATATTTTACCTCTAAATTCACCCCTGCCTGCAATCACTACTATATAGAAAGGTTTCCCCCCCTGAAAGTGAAATGCTTCTCTTGGTTGGTGTCTGAAGAAGCCTGTTTGCTACAAGTGTATTATGGGAAGAGCCGAAGAGCAATATGAGGACAAAAATTATCTGATTATTCGTAGCTCAATCTACTTTGTTGTCATGGTTTAATCATGATCAGTTCACAAATGTGATTGTCAGAAGCGATTGAGAGTAAGAATTATAAAAGAATTTAGTATCCCCAATATGGTTAGAAGTTCTCGAGTAATAAACTTAAGGTCCAAAAGTGGAAGTTTGAAAATCACAAGCAACATGATTATTGTTTGAGAGATTGATGAAAATGACTAGTTAAGCTCCTTTTATTAAAAGAACTCATCATCATCTACTCTGGTAAGACATCATACTGCCACTCTAATTATGAAGTCTCATGTGCTTGGAACCAGAAATTCCAAATCTAACCAACATGTTTTAGATTGAAGAAAGTATCAATTTGAAGAATTGAAGTAATATATAGAAAGATATACAGAAAATTATCAGAGCTTTCCCTTCACTTCGCCTTTAGGTTTCTTCTTCCTAGTTTCTCTAAAGATATGACAAGTGGAATACATGCCCTTCATCTGTGGGCTCAGATAGGCTACCACTGACCAAACTCTTGGGAGGCTCTTTCGCAATGCAGCACATTACTCTAATCAAAGATAATCATTGACTAGGATACTGGTAGACATAGAGAATTCGGTTTTCTTATCTTCAAGGATAAGCAAGCCATTGGGGATACTATCGAGGGGATGAATGCGCCAAAACACCTTGACGGTCGTAACATCACGGTGAACGGAACTCAATCCTGGGAAGCAACAAATATAGTGGTTACCGCGGGGAAGACATTGTGGAGGATATGGAGGTGGCAGTCATGAAGGTTGATATGGCGGTGACTGTTATAATGACTATCTTGCTAGAAAAGTGGTGGTGGTGCCTCAAATGGGAACTGAATGAGTTAGATTTTCCGCCCCTTTTTGATTGTTTTGTAGTATGTGGGAACTGGATTTGGTTGAAGTCCATTATGGTTTATTAGTTCCTGTTACTATCCTAGTGTTTGATGGGATTGTTACTATATGAATCTGTAATTCAATGTTCTCTGGAATCAACTAACTGAAGATTTACAATTTTCAAAAAAACATGAGAACAATTGTTGAGAATTGATTGAAGACATGCCAGGATGCTGAGTCGAACTTGCTGGAGGGATTACCAAAAAGTTACTAGAAATATAAACCTAGAAAGTTTTTGATGCTAGAAATTGTTGGAAGTGGCTCGAAATAGAATAATTACTAGGAGTTTTGCTAGTGGAATAGTTGTGGAAATACCAGATAGGCTACCACTGACCAAACACTTGGGAGTCTCTTTCGCCATGCAGCACAATACTCTAATCAAAGATAATCGTTGACTAGGATACTGGTAGACATAGAGAATTCGGTTTTCTTATCTTCAAGGATAAGCAATCCATTGGGGATACTATCGAGGGGATGAATGCGCCAAAACACCTTGACGGTCGTAACATCACGGTGAACGGAACTCAATCCTGGGAAGCAACAAATATAGTGGTTACCGCGGGGAAGGCATGGTGGAGGATATGGAGGTGGCAGTCATGAAGGTGGATATGGCAGTGACTGTTATAATGACTATCTCGCTAGAAAGATGGTGGTGGTGCCTCAAATGGGAACTGGATGAGTTAGATTTTCCGCCCCTTTTTGATTGTTTTGAAGTATGTGGGAACTGGATTTGGTTGAAGTTCCATTATGGTTTATTAGTTCCTGTTACTGTCCTAGTGTTTGATCGGGATCGTTACCATAAGAATGTGTAATTCAATGTTCTCTGGAATCAACTAAATGAAGATTTACAACTTCTAAAAAAAACATGGGAACAATTGTTGAGAATTGATTGAAGACATGCCAGGATGCTGAGTTGAACTTGCGGGAAGGATTACGGATTACCAAAAAGTTGCTATAAATATAAACCTAAAAAGTTTTTGATGCTAAAAATTGTTGGAAGTGGCTTGAAATAGAGTGGTTACTAGGAGTTTTGCTGGTGGAATAGTTGTGGAATACCAGATAGGCTACCATTGACCAAACACTTGGGAGTCTCTTTCACCATGCAGCACAATACTCTAATCAAAGATAATCATTGACTAGGATACTGGTAGACATAGAGAATTCGGCTTTCTTATCTTCAAGGAAGGATAAGCAATCCATTGGGGGATACTATCGAGGGGATGAATGGGACAAAACCTTGACGGTTGTAACATCACGGTGAACAGGAACTTAATTCCGCGAAGCAACAAATATAGTGGTTACCGTGGGGAAGGCATGGTGGAGGATATGGATGTGGCAGTAATGAAGGTGGATATGTCTGTGACTGTTATAATGACTGTATCTTGCTACAAAGGTGGTGGTGGTGCCTCAAATGGAAACTTGATGAGTTAGATTTTTCACTACTTTTAGATTGTTTTGAAGTAAGTGGTAACTGGGTTTAGTTGGATTTCCATTATGCTTTATTAGTTCCTGTTACTGTCCTAGTGTTTGATTGGGATTGTTACCGTTTGAATCTGTAATTCAATGTTCTCTGGAATCAACTAAATGAAGATTTACTATTTCCCAAAAAAAATGAGAGCAATTGTTGAGAATTGATTGAAGTCATGCCAGGATGCTGAGTTGAACTTGATGGAAGGATTACCAAAAATTACTAGAAATATAAACCTAAAAAGTTTTTGATGCTAGAAATTGTTGGAAGTGGCTCGAAATAGAATGGTTACTAGGAGTTTTGCTGGTGAAATACCCCCCCCCCCCAAAACCCCAACCCCAATAACAGTAGATATTAAAGAGTGTGAATACGAGTGTTTCAAATTCGTTTTTTTCTATGGTTACTTTTTGTGAAGTATACACAATCAATCCGTACTACCAGTATTGGCCACACTACATATTTACACTTGTGACTAACACCAACCCTGTTTTGACATAACTACCTATTCTAACAGCTCCTTTGAATGGATTGTGAATGAGGCAATTTAGAGTACTAGGGAAACTATTCTGTTTTTTTCCCCATTAAATTATGATTTACATCTTGCTTCTGTTTTTCTATGAAGAGGAAGGAATGCAAAAATTTAAGACGTGCTGCTTCTTTGGCTCGACGCTGGATTATATGGCTAGAAAGAACTCTAAAACCTCAAAACTAGTATATGCCGGTAGATTTGACTTGTAGAAAGTAGTCTTATTTTACTTCCTTTGTGGTTCAACGGTATGGGTGTATTTGGGGGTATAGCCTGTTAGATGTTCAATGAAGGTGGAGGAAATTGTAGAGTGGAATGTCATTGTTGCTAATCTTACTGGTACTTTTGGGAGTGCTGTACTGTTTGATGCGCAATGAAACTAGAGGGAATTGTAGAACATAATGTTGTTGCTAGTCTTACTGATCAATCTTTTTTTTGCTAATCTTATTGTTGGCTGTTTTACCAGTTGAGGACATCTTCTCCTCACCACATATTTTTTCTTATGTTCTTTTAACATATATTTTGTTTTCCAGTTTAAAACGTCATCATCATTATCTCAAGAACATCATAATGTATATGTTCTATATAACCATGAATAATCAGTGTATAACTATGTATAAACAATGTATCCACATTGTTATATAGAAAATCAAAGGTTAAACAAGTCGTCTTCTTCATCAATTTTTCAGCTGCTTGAATCGAGTCAAATGAGTTTCAATCGCTACGAATCTATATTTCCCAGGATAGATTTCCAGTCAAATGAGTTTCAACAAAGATATGTGTTTTTTTCTGAGGTAGCGGCTGCGCGTTTCCTTAGTCATAAAAAATAAATAAAATTCCAAGATGTTTTCCAATATTAAAGAGAAAACGCCTTAGCAAATACAAGATTTGAATGCAACAATTGATTCTGGCTAGCAACAGTGATGAACGTGGAGAGACTTGGTTTTCTTGTCATTAAATGAAGGTGTGTGTGTGTGTGTGTGTGTGTATATATATATATATATAAAGAGAGAGAGAGGGAGAGAGCGGGAGATTGGGGTTGAATGAAAAGAATTTCAAGATATAGATACATAAATTGGCCTAAAGCGGGTAATAAAATAACAATTGGCCAAAATTTGTTTAACTAGATGCCTATGATGCCCATAGGCATCTGACTGTAATTTTTCTTTCGTGCTTCTGTTGGCTTGACATGACATGGATTTGAAGTGTCTTGAGAAAAAATTAGGATCACGTCAATATTAAGAGTTATATGAGAACTGTAAAATAGGTAGTAAGGAACTTTGGTAACATCAACTGGTCAAATAAAAAACGTGGGCATTTCATGGAGAGCCTTCATCAACCTTCTCAAAGCTCTTGCATAAGTAGGAATGTTGTACTGTTGTTGACAAACCCGGAGGAATTTTACTCCGTCTAAGATGTAGATGTACAACAACAAGAAAAGAAGGATATGCTTTAAACATGATACATGTTGACTTTGATTTGTAGTGTCTTCGGATATTTTATGATCACATGAATATTAAGTGTCATATGAGCAATGTGAAATTTGTTTGCGATACTAATAACTTTCACAAAGAAAATAGTTTAAATTAGATTTGTCAGCTGATGCTACCAAAGTTCCTTTCGACTTAGTCTACTGTATAGAGGAAGTGATGGTTTGGTTATGTATCTGGATGCTGGGAGTGTTTGTTACAAATGATATATAATTTTGAGCAGGTGGTCTATTGACTCGAGTGAGGTTGAATGTCTCAAAAGCTAGTTTAGGGGGGGATAAAATTTTCCAAATGGATGGCGTTGAATCACCCTAGGCTCTTATAAGATCATAAATAGACCATATATTGAAATTTCAATATTGTTTTTGTGTCATTTGTCTTATGTATTTCTATGCTTGTGTGGATCTGATTCTATTGCATGTCTTATTGTTAAATGTGTCATTGAGTGTAAATTTGCTGAACAGTTTCTGGATTTTGTTAGCATAGCCTCCCATTTTTTTTTCTTCAGCCATTGTCCCTTATGAACATTGTTAGCTCCTTTTTTTAGCATAGACAAATGTATTGTAGCTAACAATACTTCTTTTGTAACTATTACATCTTCATGCTAGTAATAGAACAACTTTTGAAAAAAGTTATTGAACTGCTTCTTGTTTTGGAACATCTTTTTTGCTTCTGCCCCTTGTTAAAATGAAGTGATTCTTCTGATTTACTGTGTATTCCGGTTTTGTATGCTCTCCAGACAATTCAAAAGCATCTAGTCAGCAAAGCTTATCCACTGAGAGTGATGTTGCAACATCTTCAGCTGTAGATCAGAGGTAGGCACTATCACATTGTTTGCTCTTATATACTTTATCTTCCAATCTTCAACTTTATTGTTTCTTCAGCTTCCTCCTATTATTAGCTCAGGGCATATATCTTTTTTTCTGTTCAAATTTCATGCCATTGAAAATTATAGCTTCAATCAGATTCTATTGGCTATGCTCTGAGCTATGGGTACTCTACTGATCAGAATGCTCTATGATTTTTCGGTAGAAATGAGATTACAGTCAAAAGTATTTCGATTTGGATAGTGTTTCTAATCCATTAGTTGACTGGGCTGAACCTCTAGTTCTATTATTTTTTTCGTTGACTTTTCCTACTCTCTATGTCATATAAATTAACTACTCATGGAATCACCTCTCATGCAGTTCTACTGACACTGGAGCCTCGGGAAATGAAGCAGCACCAGTTGACTCAACTACTGCTTTGCCTAGTGGTGAGAGTGCAGAACAGATAAGCAGGCCATCAAGCCAAAGTGGAACTATAGTGACAGCTTTAGCTCAAGCAGGCAATACTTTAAGCCAAGCACAGGCAGAACTCGTGCTAAATCCACTTCGGCTGGCTTTTGAGACGAAGAATGGAAAGATCATGGAGCTTGCTTTGGATTGTCTTCATGTAGGTTCTTGCTGCTGTACTTTAGCATTCTTTTGGGGCTGGACGCTTGAAAAATTATTTCTCTTTATTTTTTATGTTAGGCATCATTAGTTTCTTCCTTCTTTAGAAATTTCTTGCCATCATCCAGGTTATAAACCTGGGTAGGTGCAATGGAGCTTAACAAGGGGGAGGGGACTGATTACTATTGAATTACAGCTATTTAATTTCATTTATACATGCATCATGAACCTCATTTGCTCTATTTATTTGTTGCTATCCTCAAAGCTGAGTCATTTATACTAGTCTTTCTGGTACCTGTTTTTTTACATTATATGCATGAATGAGCATGAATGACTTAAGTGAATATCCAACTGTTTCATATTGATAAAACAGGTATCTTTGCATATTTTATAGATTGAATATCTACGAACATTCTTTTGGGTGCTCAGAGTCAGAGATTCTAAAAAAGCGTATCCAAAAATCAGTGATAACTTTCTCTGTATATCTGCAGAAACTGATTGCCTACGACCATCTAGAGGGAGATCTTGGCTTAGATGGTGGGGAAAATGTGACGCTGTTTACAGACATCCTGAACAGGGTCTGCGGCTGTGTGGATAATTTGTCTACCGATAGGTAGAAACCTCTCTTATTTTGACTTTTTCTTATGTATATTCCCTTTTAAGTTTTCAGCAAATCGTTTGCTCCTGTTAGCTATGTGCCTTTTGATATATATTTTAACTTAATATTTCTTGAATGATAAATCTCTTGAGGATTTCTATGCAGTACGACTCTTCAGGTTCTGAAGGTACTTCTTACCGCTGTAGCATCCGCCAAGTTTAGAGGTATGCAACTTTTGAAAGAGATTCATTTCTTCACCTTTTGTTACTCTTGAGTTTTGTCCCAACTTACTTTATGTCTTTACCCTCTTTCTATCTTGAGTTTGTTCCAGATTCCTCAACTGGTTAATTTTATATATGTAGAAGTCCAACTTTATGTAAACCAGGATTACCTTTGTCCCATTATCTTTGAAATTTGCATCGTCCCATATTTTTTTATGACACCATTCACTACTAATAGTTTCACTTCAATTTTCATAACTTTTGATAATTTAGCTTTATTTAGTAAATAAAATCTAGCTTGGATGTGATGTGCTTATTCAATTTTTGTTTTAAAATTTTCTTTCACCACTACTTATAAAATATATGTAGGTCAAATTAACATCTTAAACTCTGTCAAAATTCGTCATATGAAATAAGATGGAGGAGTATTATTTTACACTCCTTTGTATTCTAATTGTGAGAAATATTGGAGAAAATATTATTGAATTGTGTATATAAATTGTTACATTGAGACCCTATTTATAGACACTACATTGGAATCCTTTTTCAACTAGAATTCCTATTCCTACTAACTAGAATTCCTATTCCTATTCTTATTTCTACTCCTATTCTAAGTAAGAAATACTTATTCCTATTCTAACACTCCCCCTCAAGCTGGTGCATACAAATCATATGCACCTAGCTTGTTACAGATGTAATTAATACGAGGACATGTGAGAGACTTGGTGAACATATCTGCAAGCTGATCATTTGACTTCACAAATTTTGTAACAATATCTCCGGAGAGTATCTTTTCTCTGACAAAGTGACAGTCAATCTCAATGTGCTTAGTCCTTTCATGAAACACTGGATTTGATGCGATATGAAGAGCCGCTTGATTATCACACACAAGTTCCATCTGATCAATTTTGCCAAATTTTAGTTCTCCCAGTAACTGTTTGAGCCAAACTAACTCACAAGTTGCTGTCGCCATTGCTCGATATTCTGATTCTGCACTAGATCGAGCAACCACATTTGTTTCTTACTCTTCCACGACACCAAATTACCTCCAACTAAAACACAATATCCGGATGTCGAACGTTTGTCAGAGGGTGATCCTGCCCAATCAGCGTCTGTATATCCAATGATATGCTCATGACCTTGATCCTCAAAGAGTAGTCCTTTACCGGGGGCTGACTTTATATATCGAAGAATACGAACAACTGCTTCCCAATGACTATCACAAGGGGAAGTCATAAACTGACTTACAACACTCGCGGGAAAAGAGATGTCTGGTCTAGTCATTGTGAGATAATTCAACTTTCCAACAAGTCGTCTATACCTTTCAGGATTACTAAGTGGCTCCCCCTGTCCTGGAAGAAGTTTAACATTCGGATCCATCGGAGTGTCAATAGGTCTACATCCCATCATTCCTGTCTCCTCAAGAATGTCTAAGGCATACTTGCGTTGAGAGATAACAATGCCTGATCTAGACTGAGCAACCTCAATACCTAGAAAATACTTCAATCTGCCAAGGTCTTTAGTCTGAAAGTGCTTAAAAAGATGTTGCTTTAAATCGGTGATACCATCTTGATCATTACCGGTGATAACAATATCATCAACGTAAACAACCAAATAGATACATCGACCTGGTGCAGAATGTCGATAAAACACAGAGTGATCAGCTCCACTACGAGTCATGCCAAACTCCTGAATTACTGTGCTGAACTTCCCAAACCAAGCTCGAGGAGACTGTTTCAGACCATAGAGTGACCTACGCAATCGACATACAAGGTTACTAGACTCCCACTGAGCAACAAAACCAGGTGGTTGCTCCATATAGACTTCTTCCTCAAGATCACCATGCAGAAAAGCATTCTTTATGTCCAACTGATAAAGAGGCCAATGACGAACGGCAGCCATAGATAGAAAAAGACGAACAGATGTTATTTTAGCCACAGGACCGAAAGTGTCACTATAATCTAGCCCAAATATCTGAGTATACCCTTTGGCGACAAGGCGAGCCTTAAGTCTATCAACCTGACCGTCTGGACCAATTTTGACTGCATAAACCCAACGACAACCAACAGTAGATTTACCTGCAGGAAGGGAGACAAGCTCCCAAGTACCACTCTTATGTAAAGCAGACATCTCATCAACCATAGCCTGCCTCCATCCAGAATGAGAAAGTGCTTCACCTGTAGTCTTAGGAATGGAAACAGAGGACAAAGACGACACAAAGGCATAATGGGGTGATGATAGACGATGATAACTTAAGAAGGTATAATGCGGGTTAGTATTTCGAGTAGATCGTATACCTTTTTGAAGTGCAAGCGGTGGGCTAGGTAGAGGCAAGTCCGCAGTAGGAGCAGGGTCTGGCGCATGACATGAATCATCTGGAACTAGGGTGGGACGGCGATGATAAGTTAGTAGTGGTGGCACTGCAACTGGAGATGTAGACGTAACTGTAGATTCCTCAAATGTTGGCACAGGTAAAACTTGAGGTATGGGTAAGACCATAGATACATCAGTATGATCAGAAGATGTATAGTAAGGTTGAGACTCAAAAAATGTAACATCAGCGGACATAAGGTATCGATGAAGATCATGTGAATAACAACGATACCCTTTTTGAACTCTAGAGTAACCAAGAAAGACACATTTGAGGGCACGAGGAGCTAATTTATCTTTCCCTGGGGCTAAATTATGAACAAAGCATGTACTCCCAAAGACACGAGAGGGAATAGGATAGAGATGTGACTGAGGAAACAGTATGGAATGTGGAACCTGATTCTGAATAGACGAAGAGGGCATTCTGTTAATTAAATAACAAGCTGAAAGGACTGCATCGCCCCAAAAACGCAGCGGAACATGGGATTCAATGAGGAGAGTGCGAGCAGTCTCTATGAGATGCCTATTCTTTCTTTCTGCGACACCATTTTGTTGAGGAGTGTATGGACAAGATGTTTGGTGCATGATTCCGTGATGGGACATAAATTGCTGAAATTGGGATGATAAGTATTCTAAGGCATTATCACTACGAAAAGTACGAATAGAAACACCAAACTGATTTTGTATTTCAGCAAAGAAACTTTTGAAAATAGAAAATAACTCAGAACGATCTTTCATTAAAAAAACCCAAGTACATCTTGAATAATCATCAATGAAACTAACAAAATAACGAAATCCTAAAGTGGAACTGACTCTACTAGGACCCCAAATATCAGAATGAACTAATGAAAAAATAGACTCTGAACGACCCTCAGTACTACGAGAAAACGTAGCACGAGTGTGTTTCCCAAGTTGACACGACTCACAATCTAATGTAGATAAACTAGACAAACTAGGCACCATCTTTTGCAGTTTGGATAGACTCGGATGTCCCAAACGTTTGTGAATTAGATCTGGGGAATCTGTAACGGAGCATGCTGTCAAGGATTTTGAAGAGGTAAGATAGTAAAGGCCTTGTGATTCATGTCCTGTTCCAATCATCTGTCCCGTACTGCGGTCTTATTACCAGAAATATGATCAGAAGCCCAAGAGTCCACGACCCATGTTCCAACAGTACTAGATTGCGACACACAAGCAAAAGAATTACCCGCAACAAACACATCAGGTTGTGCAACCGAAACTACTTGTGGAGACGTTTGCTTATTTGCACGATACTGAAGGAACTCATCATATTCTATCTGAGCAATATGAGCATTATTGGATGGTTGATTAGGTTGAGCACCATATGCTATTGGTGGAGATGACTGTTTACTTGCGCGATTTCGAAGGAACTCATTATATTCCTTTAGAACAAGAGGATCATAACTGGGTGGTGGACCATGCAAAATATGACATATTTCACGAGTGTGTCCAGACTTATGACAATGACTACACTTCGATCGAGGTTTCTCATAACGTCCTCCCTCTCGCCGATTCTCCGTAGACTGATATGTACGCTTTTCAAAGGTTTGAGATGCGAGAATAGAGGAGTCAACAGTGGGTGATGAAACGACTTTGTGACTAGGAGGTGCCGCAAGACGAAGGAGACGAGAGAATAATTCATCGATTGTAGGAACTGTAGGGCTAGCTAGAATCTGATCACGCACATAATCATTATCAGGAGGAAGTCCAGCAAGAGTAAGAACTAGAAACAATGTTTGTCTGTGTTCTTGTTGTTTTTCGACATCCGTAGTTACTGGCATCAACGTGTCGAATTCCTCCATGACTGCCTGTACCTGTCCCAAGTAAGTAGACATATCGGATTCTTGTTTCTTTAAGTTGGTCAATCGAGATATCACATCATAGAATCTAGAGATGTCATTAGTGTATAAAGCACGTGCCTTTTCCCAAACTGCATAACACGTTTGGAATGGGCGAAACAAGGGCATCAATTTGGAATCAATCGAACGCCATAGGAGACTACATAATTGAGCATCTACTTTCTCCCAATGTGCTTTGACTTTTGCATCTTCCTCACTAGTCTTTGCCTTTACATCTACCACATAAGTCTTGTTTGTTAAATGATCGTGCACACCTTGACCCTTGCACCACAACTCAATTGACGAAGCCCAAGATAAATAGTTTGAACTTCCTAATAGGAGTTCTGAAGTGATTATAGGGCTAGAACTTCCAATCCCTATATTTTTAGAACCAAAAACATCACATCCAAAAGACATTATGCTAAATTTATCTCGGTAACAACAAAAAAATCTTGATTATTGAGATCTGGCCGTCCGAAAATTCAAATCTCGAAAAAAAAAAAAATTCGGCCATTTTTTTTTCCCTCACAATTGCTCTGATACCATGTGAGAAATATTGGAGAAAATATTATTGAATTGTGTATATAAATTGTTACATTGAGACCCTATTTATAGACACTACATTGGAATCCTTTTTCAACTAGAATTCCTATTCCTACTAACTAGAATTCCTATTCCTATTCTTATTTCTACTCCTATTCTAAGTAAGAAATACTTATTCCTATTCTAACACTAATGACATCATTTTTGTCGGTGGTAAACTTAGAAAGGGCTATAATCATATTGATCCTCCTATTCAACTACTTAGACCATTTTCAAGCACCTTATCTTTTTTGGAGCGTCCAATGATTTGATCTTTTAATATGATTTTTCTTGCACTTCTCTTTCCAATGTTTTTCGACTATAAAAATCCTTTATTGATTAACCCATAAACTGACCTAGGTAAATCCATGAATTCCACTGGATCATTCCTTCTGGATCATTCCTTCTGACTAAGCATATGAATCATGAATTGTTCTAATAAGACGATCAATCAATACTTTGTATTGAAAAAACTCTTCAAGGATCAAGCAATCCTTTTCCTTCTTATAATCATAAAAATAAATTTAAAATACCATAGTATATCTTTCCACAATTCGGAGGAAAAAGACAGTTTGATCGAATACTTTTAATGTAGGATTTTTTTTATATTTTAGGAAAAGAGATTTATCTACTATCATCCCTTTTAGAAAATCTAAAGTTCTCTGTCTCAAAATTTAAATAAGTCTAAAATTAAAAAAAAAAAAAAAGGGGGGGGGGATTGAAAATGGAAGTCTCTTTCTCGGAATATTTTTTGTGAGTAATCTGTTTCTTTAATTTTGATTTTTTCAAATGTTACATTTTCATGATAAAAAGTTATTTGCGGTCCTCTTTAGTTTTCAACAGCAATAACCATGAGCTCTTAATTTAAAAATATTTGTGTCTTCTATATGAATCCTCACAAATATAAGATAAAATGGCTAGAGAAAGGGAGTCTCCTACTTCTTTCTAGAAGCGAATAAACTCAAAGAGACATCTTACAAGCATGCTTCAGCTTGGCCAATCCTCGACATAGAAGAAAGCTGCTACAAAATGAAGGCTTGAAAGAATCCAGACTCAATCTTTCGAATGAACATACTCGGAAAAGAATTTTCTAAAGACATGTCTTGTGAGGAAGTTTGCTAGTTGGATGGGATCATCAAACATGGTTGCTACTTGAGCTGCAGAGGCTTGGAGAATGGAGGAGGGGCTAAAGGTGTCAAAGCCGAGAGACTCAATCTTCTTGTCCCTGTTCACATCAAAACTAGAAGCTGCGATGGTGTTTGAGGAGGGACATAGGTGGATGAGCGGAGAGTTTCTGAGGCTGGACAGATGGCATGATAACTTTGGTTGTGTAATGGGAAGGGCTGGAGAGGGGTATGATGCGATCAAAATTGTTAGGAGTTCTGATTCACCTATGGTGTGTGAACTTGTTCAAGAAGGCGGAAGATATTTGCCGCAGTTTCATGGATGTGAGGTGTTGTACTGTTGTATGAGTGATATGTCAAGAGCTAAGGTGTATGTTAAAAATGGGGGAAAAATTCCAATTTCAATGATCTCTTAGGATGGATGTAGGAGTTTTACAGTACGGTTATACCCATAATTCTTCCTTAAAGTGTTGGAGTATTCTGGGCAGAGGAGGGGAAACGAAGAAGGGAGAGGGAGAAGGAAGAGGAAGGAGGAGAGGGGAAGATAGCAGGGAGGGAGATGCGAGGAGGAGAGTCTGGCCTAGTAAAAAATAGGTCCTTTGCCATTTATGGAATGACGGAGCTGGGAAAGATGAAGGAGACTTCAAATTGGTGACCTACAAAAATAGAAATAAGAGGGCAAAAGGATTATTCTACCCTTGGTTAACTGAGAAAGGGTAGAAAAAGAATCAGGACCAGTTCAATAGCAGGGAAACGGCTAAATGGACTGGGTCGAACCGAAGAAACCCTAACAAAGCATTCAACTCATACACGCAACCAGCCAGCGAAAGGGAAGAATTCGATGGGTGTGATTTCATATCAAGGGGCTTGTAATACCTCTACCATTGTAATACCTCTAAGAATGAGCCTTGTTTGAAAGGCAGAAGGGTTCGAGGGCAGGGTTCACCTTCTTTATGTGATTCTGGCGAGGTCAATGACTCGATGGCCAGAAAAGTGATTTTGGTGACCTTGAAAATGGTAAGAAAAGGGTGTGGTCTGGTCAGAACAGTTTTGTATGGACTGGTGGGGGATTGGTTTTCACTGAAAAAGGCATATGAAGGGTACTGTACTTGCAAACAGCAGGGTCAGTTTTCTGCTGGCCAGATTTTGACCTCTGGCGACCTTGAAATTAGAGAAATCTAGCTTGGGACTTGCTTGGACGGCACATACATCTTTGGACCAAATTATGGATTGAGGGCATTTTTGTTCATTTCACATAGTTTAAAGGCATTTTTGACCCATTTCAGCTCAAAATTTTGAGAGTTCACTAATAGCCTAACATATTCTCCTAACAAGTACTTAACTAACATTTCACTCTTTTCTTGTTCCCCGCGCTAGATCAAACTATAGGACTATTAAGTTTGGATGAATGGAGCATAATTTCAAGTGTATTGTTTTTTGATGACAAAATTTCAAGTGTATTGTTAACTATCACTCATATAAACTGTGTATAGTTAACACATAATTTCAAGTGTATTGCCAACATCACTCCATTATCCATCTACAGTTAAATTCGTTTAGCTTACATAGTCAAGCAGGTCCAACACAATGTAGTCAATTGCGAAATAACATTGAAACACTCAAGTGTCTGCTTGGACATTAAGCACAAATACAATTGAAATGTGCACTTCACTGTACATAAGTGCATACTAAAATAAGCTAAGTTGCTCTAACTCGGGTGGGTGTTTGATACCTGTGCTGATTTAAATGTCGGATTCTTCAATCACTTATGTTTTAGGATTTGGGGATATGGATCCAAGTGCAGGTACTGGTGCTAGTATACGATAATAAGTGTATATTCCAACATATGAAGTATACATCACAATTAATTAAAATATTGAACTAAACCGAATAAAATTTAGTTCTTTATAAACGCATAATGTGTTATTCACAAGATATACATGACATAAATAAATATATATACATGACATAAACCAAAAATTAGTCTAAACACTCGGACAATCTATACTTCTCGGTTATAGATGTAGTCAAAGCAACCAAGGTAAGTTGACCGAATCTGGTGTGGATCCCACACACACACACACATCGGGTCGACATGGTTGCGACAATATTGTCAAAGATGCGCTTAAAGTGTCCATAAGTCCTGAGGCGAGGCTCAAAACGCTCAACGCGTTTTGCGTCGCTTTATGTGTGCTTCAGTGTCGTCATCAACGTTCTAGGCATTTTTTTCCTTGCCAATGAGCCTCTTCTAAATAGGTGTCACTAAATACCTGATACTTAATCTTTTTTTTCAATTTCTTTGTTCATATATTTGCCATTCATGTTTATAGTTATTATTAGTCTTTTTTTTTTTTTGAGAAAGGTAACATTTATAGTTATTATTATTGTTAGTCTTATTACAATTATGTTTCTTTCTCCAAAAAAAGTTATTATTAGTCACTAAACATATATATTTGTATTTTTTCTCCCTTTGCACCTCTTTTCATTAAAGCTCATGCTTTATTTGCGCTTAAAGCCCCAACAGACCTTAGAGCTTTTTTGCGCTTTTTGCCTTTGATA
>JABWTJ010000048.1:254425-419987 GCA_016801875.1 Solanum sitiens | reverse complement strand
GACACTCCGATCCCCTAATTCTACGTGTCGGTTCGTGACACCCGATCCACTAATACTATGTGTCGGAACGGGACACTCCGATCCCCTAATTCTATGTGTCGGAACGTGACACTCCGATCCCCTAATTCTATGTGTCGGTTCGTGACACCCGATCCCCTAATACTATGTGTCGGAACGTGACACTCCGATCCCCTAATTCTACGTGTCGGTTCGTGACACCCGATCCCCTAATACTATGTGTCGGAACGTGACACTCCGATCCCCTAATTCTACGTGTCGGAACGTGACACTCCGATCCCCTAACATCATTCTATCAATTCATCAAGCCTTCTTTTATACCAAGGCATCATCAATCTCAAGGTAAATTAGGGTTCTTCAAGATTTTGGATTCAAAGCTTCATTATGCTTATTTTATCACAATCACATAATCACATTCATGCAAGCATACAATTAAGCATATAGAAGGGTTTACAGTACCACCAATACATATCATTCACTATTAAGAGTTTACTACGAATAGTATCAAAATCATAACCTACCTTCACCAAGGATTCTTGATCAAGCAAGCAATCTCTCTAGCTTTTTGTTTCCTCCTTGTTTGTTTCTCTCTATCGATCGTTTCTTCTCCTTGTTCTCTCTATTTTTCTTCTTCAAAAACCCTCTCTCTTTTCCCTAATTAGCATATAATTAGGTATAAAAGATGAGGAAACAACCCACTAAGTAACTCAAGGTCATCTCCTTTACACCCCCAAGAATTTGAGTTATTAATATTAACCCACGAAGTTCATAATTATAGCAGGAATAGTCCAAAATGCCCCTTTAAAACTTACCTAGAAATCCGACCCAAACTGGGATTACGCAACCTGTGACGGCCCGTTGTGCCTGCGACGGTCCGTCCTGCAGGTTCGTCACAACCTTCAGAGACTCAATTTCCTTGATGAGTCTGAGACGGTCCGTCGTGCCTACGACGGTCCGTCCTGCACTTCCGTCACGACGGACAGAGAATTGCTCTCAGTACCCAATTCTCAAGAGTTGAAGTGTTTTGAAACGGAACCTCACAACGGTCCGTCATGTCTGTGACGGTCCGTCCTGCAGGTCCGTCATAGAGTTCAGAGAGTCGATTTCAGCACTCAAATATAAGAATTCTAAGTGTTTGGAACGAGACACCCTCGACGGTCCGTCGTGCCCATGACGGTCCGTCGTTGGATACGTCGTCTCAGACAGTTTTTCCAGAAATAAAATCTGCTGCTCAAAACGACTAAGCAGGTCGTTACACTTGTAGCCATGAGATTTGATATACTACCCGACATATTAGACGAACTTTTTTCGGTTTCTACCCTAGTGTGTAATTCCGTGGTGGCTAAAAGAATCTATAAAGGTTTTCCTATTTCCTTTCCCAGTAGAGTTACATTACTTGACTTGATAGAACTTGATATGCTAGATTTTGATGTCATATTGGGAATGGATTGGTTACATGCTTGCTTCGCCTCTATTTATTGTAGGAAAAGGGTAGTCAAATTTCAATTTCCAAATGAACCCACTTTTGAGTGGAAGGGAGGAAACTCAAATTCTAGGGATAAGATCATTTCGTGTCTAAAAGCTTGCAAGTTGATTGCAAAGGGTTGTTGCTACCACATAGTTAGAGTTAGGGATCTTGAATCTGAGGTCCCTCCCTTAGAGTCGGTACCCGCAGAGAGGGAATTTTCGGAGGTCTTTCCCGATGACCTGCCCGGAATAGCTTCCGAATGGTAGATTGACTTCGGCAAAGATTTATTGCTGGATACACAACCTATTTCAATCCCTCCTTATCGGATGGCCCCGGCCGACTTGAATGAACTAAAGGCTCAACTCAAGGATTTGTTAGATTAGGGTTTTATTCATCCAAGCATATCTCCTTAGGGTGCTCTGATATTGTTTGTGAAGAAGAAGGATGAGTCTTTGAGAATATGTATAGACTATCGTAA
Source organism: Solanum sitiens (assembly GCA_016801875.1). Taxonomy (NCBI): domain Eukaryota; kingdom Viridiplantae; phylum Streptophyta; class Magnoliopsida; order Solanales; family Solanaceae; genus Solanum; species Solanum sitiens. The sequence continues at coordinate 418,023 of JABWTJ010000048.1, read as the reverse complement.
GTTGAACAAAGTCACCGTGAAGAATATTTACCCGCTCCTTAGGATTGATGACTTATTTGATCAACTCCAAGGAGAGAGTTACTTTTCAAAGATTGACTTGAGATCGGGTTATCACCAACTTAGAGTGAGGGAGGTTGATATTCCGAAAACGGCATTCCGAACAAGATATGGTCACTTTGTATTCCTAGTTATGTCATTTGTCTAACCAATGCCCTGGTGGGTTTCATGGACCTTATGAACCGAGTTATTAGAAAGTATCTTGATATGTTTGTGATTGTCTTCATTGATGACATTTTTATATACTCTAGGAGTGAGAATAATCATATGAGTCCCTTGGGAATAATTTTGCAAGTTCTCAAGGATAACCAACTTTTTGCTAAGTTCAGTAAATGTGAATTTTGGTTGAGATCAGTTGCGTTTCTTTGTCAAATGTATCTACTGAAGGGTTAGAGCTTGATCCGAGGAAGACAAAAGCAGTTAAAATTTTAGACCATTGAGTACTACCGACATCCAAATTTTTCTAGGCTTGGCCGGTTACTATAGGAGGTTTGTTGAGGGATTTTCATCTATCGCATCTCCATTAACAACCCTAACCCAAAAGAAGTCCAAGTTTGAATGGTCGTAATCTTGTGAATAGAGATTCCAATTATTGAAGGATAAACTCACCTTCTCTCCGGTATTGACCTTACTAGAGGGTAGCGAAGGGTTTGTGTTCTATTGTGATTCCTCCCGAGTGAGTCTAGGATGTGTGCTCATGCAACATGAAAAATTCATAGTGTATGCCTCTACCCAATTGAAGGCACATGAGAAGAATTACCCAAATCATGAACTTGAGCTTGTGGCCGTAGTATTTGCCTTGAAAATTTGGAGGTCGTATCTCTATAGGGTGCTTGTTTGATCACAAGAGCCTTCAATATGTTTTCTCTCAAAAAGATTTGAATCCACGCCAAAGAAGATAGTTAGAACTTTTAAAGGATTATGAAATGAGTGTCATTTACCTTCCCGGGAAACAAAATGTGGTAACGGATGCGCTAAGCCGAGTGTCCATGAGTAGTGTGGCTCATGTGATTGATTATAAGAAAGAGTAAGTGATAAAGGTTGATAGGTTGTCTCGTTTTGGGGTTCGGCTAGAAGACTTTCCAAAGGGTGGTTTCATGGTTTGCCACAACTTCGAGTCGTCTTTAGTGTTTGGGGTGAAATCTAAGCAAAACCGTGATACTCTATTGATGGAGTTGAAGGAAATGATCGTTAGTAAATCTAATGAGTCTTTCTATCAAGGAGAAGATGGGGTGCTTAATACGCTCAAATTACACCTCCCTAAAGAAGCATAAGCGGTCGTATCAAGTAAAGAACCCAACTAGTAGGTTGTCGTCGATCCCACGAGGAAAATGATTTAGACTTAACTTCAATGTACAGTTACTTCTATTTAGTCAAGCTCTTTCTGAAAACAAGTAATTAAAGGTTTTTTTTTAGTTCAACAAGTTTCTTTAGTATTTCTAAGTAAGCAAGTAAGCAAAAATAAAGATTTAGTTTTAATCAAATTGTGAGATAAACTAGGGTGTACGTGTTCCCCATAGGTTCATTACTCCGTATTCCTAGCAATAACAATTCTTCCCTAGTGTTTTTCATGTAAAGTGATAAGTTAGGTATCTCTAAATCCTTGGTCCGGCATCTAGAGAATTTGACCCCGTACCTTGGTCCGGCTACATGTGTATAAGCTACTAACCCTTACCTTTACTTCTTATTTAGCATCATAATCGATGTATGACTTAGTTATTACTTCGCACCAATCGACACAAGCCTATTAGATAGTATCCCACTAAATCTATGTTGATAATTCTTTGCTTATTGACTACCTCCTTTGTCCGGCAAGTAGTAACAAGGCGAGTTCTAATGTTGGCCACCGTTAAAAAGACTTCAAAACGAAAGAATTATCAATATATGCAAGAACCTATTTGAGAATTGTTATTTAGCTAGGTTTACTTTGTTAGTCACCCATGGTTCCCACAACCCTACTTGTGGATTTAGTAACCCATGCAAGTAAGAACACAATTCATAGTTGTTAAGAAATAAATCATGAACTTACTTTAACAATTTGAAGAAAAACCCAGAAAATTAACTTGAAATGCAAGATAATACTTGAAATCAAATCTGGTAATTGAATTATTGCCAAAGTTTGCAAAAACCAATCTCCAAAACAGAACAAAAACAATACCAACAATGTCTAACCCCAAAAACGAGGTATCAAACCCTATTTATAAAAAACATTGTCCTAAATTAAAAGGAATTAAAATAAGGAAAGTTTGTCCAATCACACGGCTAAAATCGACAACCCCTATAGACGGACCGTCGATGGAATGACAGTCCCTCGACTACTTTCGTCAGTCCACACTTAGAATATTTTTTTGTCCTTCTGATGGCATCATCTGTGAATCGATTCCCGGACCAACAACACACTATGTCGATGCACCTACGGTCCGTCTATGCCCTCTGTCGCTCCATCCTTAAAATTTCTCCAACATCGGGTACTAGAACTATCTTTGATCACATCGACAATTCAGCAGAACGGTCCATTGATCAATCGAAAGACCGTCGATCCTCTCCGTAGTCCCACACTTGGTCAGATATCCCCGAGTTTCTCCATTTGTCTGAACTGCAATCGACGGTCACCACCTACGGACCGTCGATTGAACGACGGGCCATCGATGGCTTTCGTAGGTCGCCTCCACACTATTTTCCAGCTGCCTTCTGCGTTTTAGTTCTGGACATCTTTACTGTAAAACAAACATAAAAACATGTTAAAACTACTTCAAAATGGATCTAGACACACTCAACTCTTAAGGAAAAAGCATTGAAAGCACCGTGAAACCATGGTACATCAACACCCTCAACTTAAATTTGTTTTTTGTCCTCCAGCAACGCACAATGACTCAAAACAATATTTTGTACAAAAGTATACTCTTTTAAGATTTCGCAATCACATGGCTATCAATCCCGACTCTTTCTTTCCTTTAGTTCATGCTTACGCTCTCAAGTTCGACAAGCTAACTCATGTGGATCACACCATAACACAAACTCACCATGCACAGAAACCTCTATAGTTTTTCCTCTCACCAAGGAACCAACTTTCCGACATTGCAACTAGCACCCTCACTTCAAAAGAAATCCTCCTTTTTCGCACAATGATTTTAACTATGGGTACAAGGATCTTTATTCAAAACTCACGCTCAAAAACAAGTTCATACATAGCTAGTACTCGTCGCCATAGGCTTTCCCTTATTTTCACTGCTTAAGTAAACCACACTAGACTCTAGGATCACGGTAGGACTTTCTTGGCTTGTAACGTAGGTTCAGGGTCAGGTATGGTACATATGGGTAAAATTTAGTGACATTTATTCCTTTTTGACATTATAAGCTTCTTACCTCATTCATTGTCGTTTATGCCCTACATTTCTTCTCTTTTAATCTTTGTCTTGCTTTCCCCTTTTTCTTTGTGCATATGACTCTTACTTCATTTTGTTCACTTCTTTTTTTTTCCCTAACTTCATTTTTTTTCTTTCCTCTTTCATTCAATTGATCATTTTACTAAGTCACATATTTTTCTCACTTTCTCTTTTCTTTTCAACATTAAACTCTTTTCATATCCAATTTTGGGTCATCACTCATAATAGCCACCCTCAACTTATGTTTTTTCCATAAGTGGAGGTACACATTACCCGAGGTTGGGTCAGGGCCAAGACGAGGTCAGTTTCTCCATTAGCCACCCTCAACTTAGGCTTTTGGCCTAGGTCGAGGTGCACATGTCCAATGAGGGACCAGGGCCAACACATTAAACCTAGGGAAGGTGAGTTGGTGAAGAAAAGAAAGGTCTACTATAGGATCAACAGATTTGAATTAAAAAGGGTTAAAACTACATTTGGTTAACTTCATTTTAGGCTAGATGTTTGCTAATTCGAACAAGGGCCTATGATCCTTTCCTAGTCGTCTAACACAGATTCCTTTTGAAGGACCAACCGGGAAATTTCTAACTAGGTACCAACAGTTAAACACTCAAAATTCTTCACACTCTCTTGACACTTCATTACCCTATCAGATTGTCAGATTTCCAAGTTTAGGTGTTAGTTTGAGGTTCATGCAGTGGGTGCCTATCTATGTCATGATTAGAGCCAACACATTCAACACATTTTGACCTATTTATGCAAGCACTTTCTTAGGACGGGATATCATTCATACTTAGCCACCATGCTTAATATTTCATGCTTTTATAATTTGTACAAGTTACGACATGCCGGTTCAAAAGAAAATTAACTAGTGTCTTTGGGAAAAAGAATACAGGCAAGAAAACCCCGAAGAGAGGATTGCGAGTTAGGCTACTCAGACTTCCCCTACAACTCAGTTTTAATTTACCCCACCACAAAACAAAAAGAGCATGCAATTGTCCCCAATGCATAATAATAATAAAAAATATGGTGGTAGGTGAAGCAAACCTGAGGCGCATAGCGCCGATGATCTATCAACAAGTGGGAGGGTCCGGTTCCTCGAAACCCGCAATATCAGTAGATAGGTCACCCTTAGTGGTGCGCACAGCTCACCGGTCTCCAGTCTGGATCTAGACACCCCAGTAGCAACCTCTAGTGCCCTAATCTGGCAGGTCTCCTCATCAATCAAAGAGTCTCTCCTCGTAGCCTCGAGGTTCGTACTCTCTTTCTTCCTCTCACGGGCATCCCCTCTCTCAGTAGTGCGGTTAGAATGGTGCCTCTTGGTATGACAACATGGATCAGTCTACGGCTCAGGAGGGGTTGTGAACAGTGTAGAAAGCACAATGTCCTCTGCTAGATCGAAGTGTGCAGTCTCGGGCTCAGTCCCCTGCATCTCCAGAATACTATCTACATCTACCCGCAAACTAGCCACAGCCTCCTGAAGAGTTGTCAAGTCAATAGTAGGGGATGAGAGTGCAAGGACCCAACTCAAAGGCATCAAGATACTGGTGAACCATGTGAATATTCTGCTCAATATGCTGGGCCACCCTCTTCTTAATCCGGTCCTCAGCCTCGGCGATGGACTTATGCATCCAAGGATGTATGTGGTGCAGCAAGGTGGCCATTTTGGCAACTAACTTTTGGACCGCGCCAAAGGGACCAGTGATGCATATGGGGGAGTGGAACGGGAGGAAATAGGGGCTCGACTGGCGGCATGGGCCGAGTCAACCGGGGTGGTATCAACGTGCTCTGAAGTAGCAGGGTCAGCCCCTTGGGCTAACTCCACCGTGTCCGCCAAGTTCTCACTCAACGGCTGCAATTCAACTATGGGCCCTCTCGACGGTGCCGCTATATTGGTCTCATCCCTAATGAGACCCATATGTATCCCTGCATAAATGAAAAATAAAACACGTGAAGGGGTCAGTAGTAGAAGCCTTGAAAGCCCTCTCATGTATCACCGTGATCAACAGCTTCGCAAAGTCGTTCTCCTAACCTGCCACCAAGGCCGCTATCAATACCGCCCTATCCCATGTAAGAATATTATCGGCACTTGTCGGTGATAGGCGGTGGCGGACTAACAACCAAAAGAACTTGGTTGTGAAAGTGAGGTTGGCCTTCTTGACCATCCCTTTGGGGTATAACACCCAGTCTGGCCCCTCACCATCGACTGACAAATGTTGGCCAAACAACCTCTTACCAGCTTATCTCTACTCTGTTGTTCTATGAAATTGGCCCCTTTTGATCATATCCTACATCTAGTCAAACTCTGGAGTCATAGGGGTCCATTGTGGGTCAGTGTTGGGGACGTAAAAGAATCGGTGAATGGTGGCTGCAAACAAATCAACCCGGCAACCTTGAACTAGTAACTCAGTGAGCGGATCCTGTTTGGCAGGTATGGACCACCTATCCAGAGAGCCTCGAAGGTTGTCACATAGGAGGCATATAACTCTCGCACTACCTCCTCACTGTAAGTACGGAAACTCCTAGCCATCCACTCTAGCTTGTATCGGGTAAAGAACCTATGCACATCGGGGAGTGTGTGCAAACTCCCCATAAGAACCCAACGCTTGGCAGTCACCAACCGGGTCATCACCCCCTTCTCATTCAATATTGTGGAATATTTGTATACCTAATAGTGACCATCTAAACACCATCGGTTAGGATAATTAGCAACTGGTGCGAGGACATCTGCCTAGGGTGCCAGGGCAGACACCGAGCTAGTAGCCTGATCAGACGAGGCTTGACAGTCAGGTCCATACGAACGAGTGGCTCCTTGAGATACAGAACCGGAGGCAGTGCTCTCATTCAAACCCGATGATTGAGCTGACCCTGATGCTGAGGTAGATTCTGAGCCAGATGCTCCTTCAGAACTTGAGGCGGTCCCAGATGGTGTGCCGATCAGTGTACGCTCCTCATCAGACTGGGAGGCAGTGACTACGCCGAGAACCACCTTATGGGGCCATTTGTAAGAGGGCAACCCTTATCTCACCATCCGTCAAAGGTGGAGGATTAATCGAAGCTTGTTCAACATTAGCATCTTGTTCAAGAGGAGGGACTTGATCACCACGGGGAGAAACTCCCGCATTGGCAAACTCTTTTTCAAGTCTTTGAGTCGCATTCCTTCGAGTATTCATTGCCTATAACCAAAATACAAGATTTAGGTGAAAGCACATAATAAGTATACTCTAGAGGCACGATATTGGATTTCCAAGAAGGAGAGAGTTTCCTAAGCATCACATAGATTTCTATTCATAAGTGTGGAGCGCTTCACAATTATGAGTACGAATCTACATAGACGTGGTTGAGAGAGACATCGACATCCAAGATATTCAACATCATGCTCTGATACCAAGTTTGTCACATCCAGGGAGCACCCCCTAGACGTAACCGGCGTCGTCGTCCTCTTTGAGGACTAAGACTAGCCTCTTAGCAGACATCATTACATTCATAAGTAAAAAATGCGGAAAATTTAAAACTTTTGATTACTTCTACATTGAGGTTTACATAGACCTCTACATACACATAATATATTCGTATCGTGTACATAGACCCTTTGTATAGGAAGATTACATAGTCTTATACTTTTATTGCACATAGGTATATATGTAAGATAGAACATAGTCTTAAAGAGTGTCTCATCTAATAACAATCTAACAAGATTAGCAATTTGGGCATAGCCCATACATCAATAAAGAGCCACATATAGACTATACAATCCGTATTCAAATGAAAAGAGAAAGAACATAATAGTCTTTAAACTATAAAAACTTCATAAGCTCAATATTGACATCGCCCTCAGAAAATGAGAACCTACCCACTTGGATGATTGAGAAAGTCCAAGTCTTATTCAAGTCATCTCAAAGAGCCTTCAATGACCGGAACCTAAAATGTTGGGGTTAAGGGATAAAATAGGGTTACTACACTATTTGTACTAAGTATGATACCATATGCACATATAAGATCAAATCATGCTAAAAAGGGACATTTGATTAAAACATGTTATTTTACGTTTTGAAAGCCTTATGCACAATTAAGCAAACCATAACAATTAACAAAACATATTCATTAAGTCAAAGCAAGTTACGTGCATATAATCATACTTGAACCCATAATCTAATATAACCCTATCATCAAGTAATAACATCACAAGCATGAATAAGAGTTCATCATATCATAATAAAGCAAGACAACCACTCATGAATCCTCATAAAGTCAACAAGTGCAATGACCAAGCCAAGCCCCATAACCCTACTTAATCAAGTGACCCAACAAGAACCATGACTAATATCCAACTTCACATAACATAACCTTTAAGGATACATAACAGCATACTTTAGCAATATAGACCAAATACATGTTCATAAGGATAACAATTACCATATAATATCATTTACATGCAGGGTCATCATATTAAAATCATTTGCATTCATTACCATATACATACATATTATCAACCTTCTAAGACTTCCCTCAAGGAAAACTAGTGCAAGGCATAGGTAGAGTCCCATACCCCTACCTAGGCGAAGTCAAACCTCTCAAATCACCTTAGTTGGTTTATACTTCATTAATTCATTTTAGTTTAGGGAACACTTGCCTTAGCCAACATAGACCACAAGATCTAAGTGTGGAATCCGGTGTTGTAAAACCTTACACTGATGGAAGGTGGTCTACCGGCCAAGGTAGAACCTTACATAAACATAGCATCTAGGTGGATCCACTAGCTAGTATGTGGCAACATAGTTTAAGGAACTTGGGGCCGTCTAGGAAACATCACTCTACACCCTATTTGGGTCATGGGGCTATCCACCACGTGAGCACCGTAGTGAACCCTACCTCTCCTATTTGGGAAGGTGTCTACCCCTCACATACAAGATCACTCGGTTCTAAGCTAGAGTCCCTTTTTAAATGTCTTTACAATCAACATAACTTATTGTAGGTGATACGCTCAAATTTACTTCTCAAATAAGAAGTAAAGCGGTCATATAAAGAAAAGAACCCAACTAATGAGGTTGAGATCGATCCCACAAGGAATATAGTTCAGACTTAACTTTATTCTATTATTACTATTATTTAACCAACTATTTTCCGAGAAATAAAGAGACAAAAAGGGGGGTTTTATTAATGAAAATGATTAACTAAATAAAAATGGACAACTAACAAATTCAACTTCCGGAGTTTTATCAAATTATAAAAGTAACTAGGGCTTTAGTGTTCCCCACAGGTTCCTAACTTGGTATATCTAACTATAACAATTTTATCCTGATATCTTGCATGTAAAGTGATAAGTTACGTATCTCTAAATCCTTGGTCCGGCATCTAGAGAATTTCACTCCGCACCTTGGTCCGGCTACGTGTGTTGCTATATTAACCCTTATCTTTACCTCATATTAAACATCGTATTCGGTATTTGACTAAGTTATTAACTCGTACCAACCAATACTACCCTATTAGATAGTCTACACTAAATCTATGTTGATAATTCTTTTCCTATTATCTACCTCGTTGGTCCGACAAGTAGCATTAAGGCGAGTTCTAACGTTGGCCATCCGTTAAAAAGACTTCTACACGAAAGAATTATCAATACATGCAAGACACCAATCTAGAATCGTTATTTAAGTTAGATTTTTACCTTGTTATTCACCCATGGTTCCCACAACCCTAGCTATGAGGTTTAGTTACCCATGTGCATAATTACACAATTCATATTGTTAATGGAAGAATTCATGCACTTACTTTTATGAAAACGAATAATTTCCCAGAATTTAACTTGATTAATCAACAAAATCACCAACAATCAATTACCGAGAAAGTATCTTAATTCCCAAAATTGAGAATTCAATCATATAATAGAAGAACTAAAAACTAAAAATTATCCAGAAAGTCTAACCCAAAAAACGAGGTTTTTCCAACTATTTCTAATAAAAAACGAAACCTAATCAAATAAGAATTCTATTTACTAAAAATCTGTCCAAACGCGTCTGGATCGACGGACCACGTGACGGACCGTCATGGACACGACGGACCACGTGACGGACCGTCATGGACACTACGGACCATCATAGCCTCCGTCGTTCCATACTTCACAAATTCTTCTATTGCTTTCTTCATTCCCCTCGACGGACAGGTATGACGGACCATTTCAAGCACGACGGTCCGTCGAGGGTCTTCGTTCCAAAATACTTCAATTCTTGGAATTTGGGTACTGGGACTACTCTCTGATCATTATGACAAACCAGCAGGATGGACCGTCGTAGCTGTGACGGTCCGTCATGGACTTCCGTAATCCCACACTTGATCAGACTTCCCCAAATTTCCTTCAACAACTTCTCCCTTCACTACGATGCCACCTACGGACCGTCACAGACGCGACGGACCGTCATAGGTTCCGTAGGTGGTCTCTTCTGCAATTCTTTCTCAAAAACTCCCGCGTTCATCCTTGGACAGATTTTCTGCTAACAAAGAGAAACTTATATCAAAATCAACACAAAAAGGCTCTCGACACACACTAAACTTAAGGAAAAAGCATTAGAAAATACCGTGAAATCACGGTACATCAGTAGGTCATAGGGTCTAGGCCTTGTATAATCATCATCATCATAACTCAATAAGAATTGCACGAGTATAGTCCTTTCATTACAATTCATATAAGTGAGGTTAGCACATTTACATATTTATTCATGATAAGGCACATTGGTAGTCATCACCATCCTTATAACATTTACACCTTAATCAACCTCACAACAATATTCAAGACATTTCAATTCAACATCATACCACCCTATCAATCCTAATACAAGGAATAATCCAACACAACATCATGACTTAATCACAATTAACCATAATTTGAAGTAAAGAATAGGGATCATTAGACTTACCAAGTCTCCTTAATAATCCATAATAAATGTCTTACCATGAACCCTTAACTCAACCCAATTAGGGTATAGTTTCATCATAAAACAATAACCAACATAATAACAAGGCTAATTGCATCACTAGTTTATAACTTAAGACAAGATACTTCATAATCTAGATAAACTTCTCAAGATATAGCATGATAGGAATATAATGCATCCTATTCTATTCATGATTGATACAAGAAAATCATCTAGTAGTAACTCAACCGATAATCAAGTCAATTGAACCAACATTACACAATTAATATCACGATCATAACCTAGGGTTAAGGGGTGAAGGTCATATTCTATAAATGTAACGACCTGCTTAGTCGTTTTGAGCAGCAGATTTTATTTCTGGAAAAACTGTCTGAGACGACGTGTCCAATGACGGACCGTCATGGGCACGACGGACCGTCGAGGGTGTCTCGTTCCAAACACTTGGAATTCTTATATTTGAGTGATGAAATCGACTCTCTGAACTCTGTGACGGACCTGCAGGACGGACCGTCACAGACATGATGGACCGTTGTGAGTTTCCGTTTCAAAACACTTCAACTCTTGAGAATTGGGTACTGAGAGCAATTCTCTGAAGTCTGTGACGGACATGCAGGACGGACCGTCACAGACATGACGGACCGTTGTGAGGTTCCGTTTCAAAACACTTCAACTCTTGAGAATTGGGTACTGAGAGCAATTCTCTGTCCGTCGTGACGGAAGTGCAGGACGGACCGTCGTAGGCACGACGGACCGTCACAGGTTGCGTAATCCCAGTCTGGGTCGGATTTCTGGGTAAGTTTTAAAGGGGCGTTTTGGACTATTCCTGCTATAATTATGAACTTCGTGGGTTAATATTAATAACTCAAATCCTTGGGGGTGTAAAGGAGATGACCTTGAGTTACTTAGTGGGTGGTTTCCTCATCTTTTATACCTAATTATTTGCTAATTAGGGAAAAGAGAGAGAGTTTGGAAGAAGAAAAAATAGAGAGAAGAAGGAGAAGAAACGATCGATAGAGAGAAACAAACAAGGAGGAAACAAAAAGCTTGAGAGATTGCTTGCTTGATCAAGAATCCTTGGTGAAGGTAGGTTATGGTTTTGATACTATTCGTAGTAAACTCTTAATAGTGAATGATATGTATTGGTAGTATTGTAAACCCTACTATATGCTTAATTGTATGCTTGCATGAATGTGATTATGTGATTGTGATAAAATAAGCATAATGAAGCTTTGAATCCAAAATCTTGAAGAACCCTAATTCACCTTGTTATTGATGATGCCTTGGTATAAAAGAAGGCTTGATGAACTAAAGTATGAGATTGATGATGCCTTGGTATAAAAGAAGGCTTGATGAACTAAAGTATGAGATTGATGATGCCTTGGTATAAAAGAAGGCTTGATGAATTGATAGAATGATGTTAGTGGATCGGAGTGTCACGTTCCGACACATAGTATTAGGGGATCGGGTGTCACGAACCGACATGTAGAATTAGGGGATCGGAGTGTCACGTACCGACACATAGTATTAGGGGATCGGGTGTCACGAACCGACACGTAGAATTAGGGGATCGGAGTGTCACGTTCCGACACATAGTATTAGGGGATCGGGTGTCACGAACCGACACGTAGAATTAGGGAATCGGAGTGTCACGTTCCGACACATAGTATTAGGGGATCGGGTGTCACGAACCGACACGTAGAATTAGGGGATCGGAGTGTCACGTTCCGACACATAGTATTAGGGGATCGGGTGTCACGAACCGACACGTAGAATTAGGGGATCGGAGTGTCACGTTCCGACACATAGTATTAGGGGATCGGGTGTCACGAACCGACACGTAGAATTAGGGGATCGGAGTGTCACGTACCGACACATAGTAGTAGGGGATCGGAGTGTCACGTACCGACACAAGAGGAAGAAAGATAATGAATCTTGAGAGATGTTAATATACTCAATGTAATGAACCTAATTTCCCAAATGAGTGTGGTATTGAGGCTTGAGTCCTCATGGATGAACTTGGTAGTACTTATTGATGATTATAGTACTTGTTGCTACATGTTGAGTATTGTAGTTGATTTATGATATGAACTGATATATACTGTTTTCTATTTTGAGTTGGCCGATGATACCTACTCAGTACTTGTGTTTTGTACTGACCCCCTACTTGTTGTTTCTTTCTTTGTTATTTGGGGAATGCAGCAAACGTACCGTCGTCTTCAACTCAGCAGCCATTCTAGCCAGTCTTCACTACACCGGATTTCAGGGTGAGCTAATGCTTCTAGCTTGGACTGGATCTTCTCTTCAATGTCTTGATGCCTTGAACTTCCGGCATGGACTAGCCTTTTATTTATTTTAGCTTCTTAGATACTTTTAGATTTGTAACTTGAGGATAGATGTTCTTGTGATGATGACTTCCAGATTTTGGGGATAATGAGTTTTAAGTCTTCCGCTTTGTATTTTGTTCAATATGTTGGGGTTTTAGATTGGTTGGTTCGCTCACATAGTAGGATAAGTGTGGGTGCCACTCGCGGCTCGATTTTGGGTCGTGACAGTTATATAGTCTTCATTTGTATTTTTTGGATTTTTTGCTCTGGGATTTTGGTTTAGGAAAGTTTGTATTTTGTATATATTTTCAATATATGCTCTAGTAATGTGGTTGTATATCTTTTTCTGTGAATCTAGGCTGGATTTATACGTGTTTATCTGTGGAGGTATAAGTATTTCTTTTTGAGTATTTTGAGGAATATATGGTTTAGAAAATAGTTTGTTTAGGTTTACATTTGTGTATTTTACCTGAGCTTCCTCCTTTTTTTTTAGATGATCCTGCAATAGATGTACTGCCTGCAGCTGTATACATTGTTTTGTTATGGGTTTTAAGGTATTTCCCAACGTCACCTTCTAGCTCCGCATGTTTCAAGTCATGCTGCTGACTTAGCTCCGCATATTCAAGTCATGCTGCTGACTATTAACTTTTTTTTTTAGTACGTGTACTTCTGTTTCTATTTTCTCCATCTTTTGACAAAGATTTGTCATCATAGCTAATATTTCCTTCATTGTATCTTTTTCTTGAGAGATAGTCTGCAATAATATTCTTATCAGTCTTAATTATCTCAATTGTAAATGTAAAATTTAATATATTTAATACTAATCTTCTTATTTCTTTTGTCGTAACTGAATCATCTATCTTTCTAGTTATCCACCATTTTACTTGTGTGTTATCTGTTCTTACAATAAATTTATTATAAACAATATATGGTTCAAATGCTAATAAACATTTATATAATGCTAATAATTTTTTTCTATTTATTTCCCATTTTATTTGTGCTTCTGTATAGGATCCTGAATAATATCTACAGTGATGTTCTATTTTTTCATTTTCATATTTATATTTTAAAACTCCTCCATAACTATGATTACTTGAATCTGTTTCAACTATATAAATAAATTTTTTATTTTCATCAGGAAAATATAGTTTTGGTAGTTTTTTACATAAATTCTTAATATTTTTTATATGTTCCTTGTCTTTATTATCAAAATGATATTCAACATCTTTTTTAAGTTTTCTATGTAGTGGTTTTAAATACTCTGCTAATCTTGGTATGTACTCTCGTACTTGGTTTACTAATCCTAGAAATGATTGTAATTTCTTTTTTGTATCTATATCTTCATCTAAATTGATTATTTTCTGTACTATATGTGTTTGCATTTTTATACCATTTTTATCTATTTGTATTCCTAGAAATTCTATCTGTGATTTCATAATTTCTGCTTTTTTTTTACTTAAACTTATACCTGATTGTTTAATTATATGTATAAATTTTTCTAATAACCTAATATGTTCATCTTGTGTTCTAGAGAATAATAATATATCATCTATATAAACTATGCAATTTTCTAATTGATTAAAATAGTTATCCATAAAATGTTGATATCTACCTGGTGCCATTTTATATCCAAATGGTAAAACATTCCATTCATAGAAACCTTGTGGTACTGTGAATGCTGTTAGTTGTTTAGATTCTTCTTCTAGTTTTAGATGATAAAATCCTGATTTATAATCAAATTTACTAAAATAATTATATCCTTGTATCTGTCTTATTTTTAATATCTTATTTGGTATTGGATAATTATAAGTTTTAGTTTTAGCATTTAGATTACGATAATCTATAACCATTCTACTTTTACCTCTTTTTTGTTCACTATGTTTATTTACTATAAATGCTGGACTTGTATGTTTACTATTACTTTTTTGTATATAATTATTCTTTAATAGTTCATCTATATGCATTTTAAATTCATTTAAATCATCAAAATTATATTTTAATGGTTTTTGCGTTATTATACTATTTTCATCTATTAATTCAATCTTTACTTTTGTCTTAAGTTTTTCCCATCCTTCTAATGGATTTTCGCTATATAAGAGTTCTAATTGTTCATTTATTATTTTAACCTTATCTATTGTAAATATGATAATTTCTAGTTGGTTTATTTGTTTGCTATTTATGTTTTCCATTTCTTGATTTATTTTTTCACTTCCTCTTATCCATTCTTTTGGTTTTCTTTGTTTATTATTTACTCTTTTTGCTCCTATTTTATATCCACATGGTGTAGTAAACCACCAATGAGTTTTAGTTATAATATGAGGATATAGTTTATCTAAAAATGGCATTCCTAATAACATATCTTTTGTTGTAAATTCAAAATTATACATTTCTTCTATTATTAAGATTTTATCCCATATTTGTATTTTTATATTTTTTGCGTTATATGTAATCATGCTACTTTCATTGTTGAATCCTGTTACTACCATAGGTGTTTTTAATTTTTCCCATTTATCTTCTGGTAAACAATTATATTTACATATATTTGTCTCTGCTCCCGTATCTATCATAGGTGTATAATATCTGTTGTGATATCCTTCTACAATAATTTTTGCAAGTATATATATCTTCATTACTCATTTTGTTCTTTTTATAATTATTTTCTTATTTTGACAAGTTATGATTAGTTGTTCATCTTCTATTTTATATGGTGTAAATTGATCTAACCATTTTATTCCTAAAGTAATATTTTGATTTCCTTGGTAAATTTTAAATGGTATTAATAATGATATTCCTCCTATAATTATTTCTTTTTCTACTATTTCTTCATTTATAGTTACAATTTGACTAGGTAATCCAGGGCATACATGTCCTGTTTTTATAATTTCTGTATCTAAAACTAATTCTCTAATTATGTAATTATCTTCTTGTCCTGTATTTATTAATATCCTGTATCTTTTTTCATTAATTATTCCAGTTATAAAATAATGATTTGGTGTTTCTTCTTCTGTATTTAATATTTTAGGAATTTCATATTTTCTTTTGGATGTACTAGCTCTTGATGAAGTAGTTCTATTTAATATATTTGGTATGCTTGAAGTGCTTATTCTTTCTTTTACTATTTCTAAATCTTCTTCCATGTCAATTTCTTTATAACTACAATCATTATTGTCTATTATTGTAATTACTTGGTCAAAAGGGTTTTCTATTTTTATTCTATCAATTTTATTTTTTGCCATTACTTTATGTTTTGTTGTTAATATATATAGGTTTTTACATCTTGCTGTAAATATTTTACTTCCTGGTGCTAGTCTCAAGAACACTTAATCGATTATGTCAAGAATACTCACATAAGAGGGTGCTAGAGTCCGTGAGACCAGTCTCACTCGCACCATATTGATATAGTAAAGACTTAAGAGCATAATCATCATTAAAGATAGGGATGACCAGTCATCCATAGAGTAAGTAAACCTCATAACTAGAAGCAAGCTTCCATAATGTGTGAGTACACTCTAAAAGATAAGAAGATAAATTTTGAGCTTAGCACCGATAGACTAGCAATGAGCTTGTACCAGCACATATAAGTCTCATGAGATGAGATCACCACCCCAGTGGACTAGGGTCTCCGTACGTCCCCTAGTCTTAGAACTAAGTTGCCAACATCGAGGCATCTTGCTAGTGGATGCCACCCACTAAAGAACGCCAGCAAGTTAGGTTTCACCTTGGCCGGTGATTCTACCTCTTTTTGGTGTGGGGGAGACACCGGATTTCATGTTTAGCTCACATGATCTATGTCGGTTAAAGCTCAGGACAAGTATCCGCTTCACTACAGGTGAATCCTCCTTACGGTGTGGGGAAGACATCGACACGGTTCACCTTAGCCATTGAACCCCCCTTTTCGGTGTGGGGAAGACACAAAACTTGGTTCACCTTAATCGGTGGATCACCCCTTTTCGGTGTTGGGGTGACACTGGATTTCATGTAGCTCACATGATCTACTTCCGTTAATGCTAAGAGAATTCTTTAAGAGAGTAAGAAAGAATATTGTAGCATGTTCAAAAGTGAACAATCGAGCAAAGAAGTAGAATCATAAGTTCAGAGTGAACTAAGTAAAGTAAGAGTTTAAAGAACTTTAATCATTAAAGTTGATAAGAATGAAGTTTTAACAAGTTAGTGGTTTGTGCCAATATTAGAGTATTAGTAGATGCCTCAAGGAATATATATAGGGTTAACAATCAATTAATGGGCATAGCCAATAAAGATTGGCTTATAAATATATTCATCCCAATTTACCAAGGAATTAGAAGTATAACTCATAAGTAAGGTAGCCAAATCATTTCCTTGGTCTTGTGAGTTACTTACTCGATTCATTGTAGGTATGGGACTACAATGAATCATTGCACTTTTAAGTAAAACATAAGATCAAAGAAGATCATTGAACTACACAATAGAAAGAAGAAAAAAACTGAAAAATAATCTAAGTATGAGAAGGCGATTCTCGGCCTAGGAAGTAAAATAGTAAACGTTTATTTAAGTTGTTCTAAAATAGTGTTCATGATTCCAAGGTCTTATGTTCATATAGAAAATGAGTTGTGCGCCTTAATTGCATGAGAACGTGTCATATACATATCATAATTCAAGATTAACGATATAAAGTCACTTTCCAGAAACGACATGTTGTTTAGGAAAAGGTTTCCTTATTCATGCATAGTCCCTTATGTGTTATGTGCATACACCCATAATTAGTACAAGTGTGTACTAGCCCCATATCTATTTACTATTTTTATAGGCGCAGGTTCTCAAGAAAGTTGAAGTTCGCCGAAGTAGTTTGAAATAGCGATCTCCAGACTTTTGTAGGTCCTCTTGAGTTTGAGGATGATATACTTTATTATTCTAGCTTAGTACATTAGTTTTAGATAGTGACTACTGTCCCTAGCATTTCCTTTCAAGTATTTATTCAAAGCTTTGTAATAAGGCTAATTGGCAAACTATTAGTATTATTATTACGATCATTCATTTCATTTGTTTAATCTATTGATAGATTGTTGTTGAGTTTGAGCTATTAGAATATCACTCTTATACAATACTATATGAAGTCTATGTACAATCCAATAATTATTAAAAAGTATTAAATTTTCCGCAAATTTAACTATATGATTGTGATAAAAGCTCAGAAGAGGCTTGTCTGTGACCTTTGAGAGGTTAGCGACGCCGGTTGCGATTCGGATTCCAGAATCCGGGTCGTGACACCAGTGTTACAATATCATTTTTAACTCCTCTAGTAACTAAAAAGTTTTATGTTCCACCCGATGTTTTGACTGAATCATATTTGGTTACAACCCCGGTGGGTGACTCTGTTGTGGCTAAAAGAGAATTTAGGAGTTGTCCTATATCCTTGCCCAATAAAGTTACATGGGTGGATTTGGTAGAGCTTAATATGGCTAATTTTGATGTGATTTTGAGAATGGATTGGTTGCATGCGTTTTTTGCTTCCATTGATTGTAGAACAAGAAAGGTTAAGTTCAATATTCCTAATGAAGTCGTCTTAGAGTGGAAGGGGGATAATTCAATTCCTAGAGGTCGTATCATCTCATAATTCAAAGCTTGTAAAATGATCTCTAAAGGGTTTCTTTACTATATCGTAAGAGTCAAAGATCTTCAAACATACATTCCTCATATTGAGTCCTTCCCCGAAGTGATGGAATTTCTGGAAGTCATTCAAGATGACTTACCGGATTCCTCCCAAATGGGAAATTGATTTTGCTATTGAATTATTACGGGATACGAATAGTATTTCAATCGCTCCTTACCAAATGGATACTGCCGAGTTGAAATAGTTAAAGCTCCAACTCAAAGACTTATTGGACAAGGGTTTCATTTAACCTAGTCTTTCTCCATGGGGTTATCCGGTATTATTTATTAAGAAGAAAAGTGTGTCCCTTAGGATGTACATTGACTATCGTCAACTCAATAAAGTCACCTTTAATAACAAGTATACTCTCCCTCAGATTGATGACTTCCGTGATCAACTCCAAGGTGCAAACTACTTTTCTAAGATGGACTTGAGGTCGGGGTATCACCAACTTAGGGTGAGAGGAGAGGATGTACCTAAAACAGTATTTCGAACTACATATGGTCACTATGAGTTCCTAGTAATGTTCTTTAGTATCAATAATGCCCCGGTGGATCTTATGGACTTCATGAATAGGGTGTTTTCAAAATTACTAGATTCATTTTTCATTGTTTTCATTGACGACATCTTGGTATATTAAAAAAATTAGGGTGTACATAGGGACCACTTGAAAGTGGTATTGCAAGTCCGTAAGAAACACCAAATATTTGCCAAGTATAGAACCTGTGAGTTTTGGTTGATATCGGTGGCATTTCTTGGTCATATTATCTCGAGTGAGGGTATAGAGGTCGATCCATAGAAAAACAAGTCGGTTAAGAATTGGCCTAGACCATTCACTTCAACTTACATTAGAAGTGTCCTAGGTTTAGCCGATTACTATAGGAGGTTTGTGGACGGTTATGCGTCCATTGCTTCTCCTTTGAATACCTTGACCCAAAAGAGTGTAAAATTTGAGTTGTCGGAATCATGTGAAAGAAGCTTCTAAATTTTGAAAGATAGGCTTGCCTCCGCTCTGGTGTTGACTTTATAGGAGGGTACTAAGGTCTTTGTAGTATATTGTGATGCATCCCGAGTGGGTTTGGGGTGTGTTCTTATGCAACATTAAAAGGTAGTATCCTATGCCTCTAGACAACTCAAGGTGCATGTGAAGAATTACCCAACTCACAATCTTTAATTAGCTTTCGTAGTGTTTGCTTTTAAAATATGGAGGCATTAATTGTATGGTGTTCATGTGGTTGTGTATACCGACCATAAGAGTCTTCAATATATGTTTACTCAAAAGAAGTTAAATCTACGACAAAGAAGATGGTTGGAATTATTGAAAGTTTATGACATGAGTGTTCTCTACCACACGGAAAGGACAATGTGGTTGCGGATGCTTTGAGTTGTATGACAATGGGTAGTGTGTCCCATATAGAAGAAAGGAAGACAAACCTAGTGAAAGATGTTCATAGGTTGACTAGATTGGGTGTTCGGTAGGAAGATTCCACAAATGGTGGTTTTATAGTTCATAATATCTCCGAGTCATATTTAGTAGTTGAGGTGAATTCTAAGCAACATCTTGATCCATTATTGATGGAGTTGAAGTGATCGGTGCTTACCAAGTTCAATGAGTCATTCTCCCGGGGGGACAGTGTGATAAGGTACCAAGGTAGATTGTGTGTACCGGATGTTAATAATTTGAGGGGAAATATTTTTGAGGAAGATCATGGTTCCCAATATTCTATTTATCTTGGTGCAACCAAATTGTGACAATAGAAAGGTATATTGGTGGGATTGCTTAAAAAGGGACATAGCAGAGAGGGTCCAAATTGCCAACAAGTTAAAGTCTAGCATCTAAACCCTAGTGGTTTAATAAAATAAATGATTGTTCCTACATGGAAGTGGGAAGAAATTAATATGGACTTTGTTGTTGTGTTGCCTCGAACCCAAGGCAAAATTACTCAATTTTGGGTTATTATGGATAGGTTTACAAAATCTGCTCACTTTATCCCTGTTATGTCTACTTATATGGTGGAGGATTATGCAAGGATCTTGATTAGATTGTGAGTCTTCATGGGATCCCTTTGTCCATAATATTGGATAGAGGTACACAATTCACTTCTCATTTTTTTAGGTCTTTTTAAAAAGAATTTGGTACACAAGAAAGCATAGCACCGATTTTCATCCCTAAATGGATGGTCAAGGAGAGTGTACTATTAAAACGTTGGGGTATATCCTTAGAGCTTGTGTTATTGATCTCAACGGAAGTTGGGGATGAACACTTGCCTTTGATTGAGTTCTCTTATGATAATAGCCACCGTTCTAGTATATCAATAACTCCATTTGAAGCATATATGGTACGAAGTTTAGGTCTCCGGTTGGATGGTTTGAGGTTTGGAGAGTCTTCACTCCTTTGTCCCGAAATAACCTATGATGTTTTGGAGAAGATTTGGGGGATAAGGGATAGGTTGAAAACAGCCTATAGTCGGCAAATATCCTATGCCGACAATAGAAGAAGAGATGTTAAATTCAAAGTAGGTAATATGGTATATTTGAATATTTCACTTATGAAAGGGGTGATTAGATTTGGCAAAAAGGGGAAGTTGAGTCCCCGGTATGTGGGTCCCTATGAGGATTTGTAACGGGTTGGAAAGGTTGCATATGTGTTGAGATTACTTAGTGAACTAGCTTCGGTTCATCGGTATTCCACGGCTCCATGTTAAAGAAGTGTATTGGTGATCTTGTGTCCATTCTTCCTATTGAAGGGTTAGGTGTGGATGATAGCCTTTCCTATGAAGAGGTTCCGGTGGAAATTCTAGATCGTCAAGTCAAGAAGTTGAGGAACAAAGAGGTGGCCTCCATCAAAGTCCTATCGAGAAACGACATTGTTGAGGGAGAAACATGGGAGGCAGAGACCGACATGAAATCACGTTATCTTCATCCTTTTCCTAATTGAGGTTAGTAGTTCCTCTTAAAATAAAATAATAAATAATATTAATTTTGCTTGTTTTCTAAGTATGTGCATATTTTGGTAAAGGTTTATGTCAAAATGAGTTTTCATGAAAAAGGTTTTTGGTTTTAACTTGCACTAATGTGAAATATATGTTTTGTCTTCTAGAGATTTTTGGTCTTTTGATGTTGTCTTGAGAAGAATAGCATGGTAACTCTTTAATGTCACTTTGAGCTCATGTTGATGTTGAGCTCTTATGTGTTGTGACTTGAGTTGTTATGTGTAATGTTGTTGATATGTGTTGAATGTAGTTGTGAAGTACTCAAATAAGTTGTAACTGATTACATACATGTTGTTGGTTGGGCTGCTACTATTGAGTCTATCTTTTCCCTACAAAAAGTTTTTTGTGTCATTCCGGGACGAATGTTCCTAAGGGGGGGGGGAATGTAACACTCCGGAAGTCCATGACCTTAATCTAGAGCCTCAAATGATGATCTAAACCTTCAAACTGTTTTAAGCCTAACTTAATGTATTAAAACTAGTTAGGAAGTGTTAGATTAAAAATGTCAAGAAACGTCCATGACGTCCGGAAGCTAGTGTAATTGAACTAGTGAAATGTCCTTAGGTTTTGTGAAGGTTTGGAAGTGTTGTATGTAGTATACATCTTATAGAAATACATTAAATTTGTAAAAACATGTATATAAGGTGAAAACGTCCAGGTCCGACCCCCAAGGATCGCCCTAGGGGTCCACGAAGGGAGCCTAGCCTTGGCAAAGCAAGCTGCCCATGGCAGCGAGAAAATGCACATAGATGGAGTGTCTTATCGTCGCGTACATGGTCCCACATGGACAAAAGATCTTGGTTTGTATCGCGGGCACTATCAGACTCTTCTCGTTCAAAAATTAATTTAGAAAATCTTGCGGGAACAGCTCCGCATCGCGCAATTTTTCTTCGACGAAAATATAAATCTGGAATTGAAGTTTGACTAAAGGGTCAACTAAAGTGAGGGGCCTTTTGGGTATTTCATGGAAGTGCTATGTATTGATTTTCGAGTTAATATCTTAAATGGTCACTGAAGTATGATAAATTATCTAGAAAAATCATTGAAATTTGTTTTGTATCAATAAAATCACTCAACTTAAAGTTTTTATCTTCAAAAATCACTCAACTTAAAGTTTTTATCTTCAAAAATCACTCAACTATATTTATCATTAAAATAAATTTAACATGAAAATATAAAATATTTTTGATGCCATGTAATCATGAATCCCACAAATAAATAAAATTTTGCACAATTAATTTATTATCATACAAACCCACGCTAAAACCCATATACCCGATACATGCTCTTATTTTCATTATTCCCTGTAGAAAATTGTACAGCTTAAAAATTGAAGTTGTTAGCATGTTACGATTGTTAGTTCTGATTAGACAAATTAAATCATCACATAAAAAATGAGAAATCAACTTCTTATATCTTTTTAGGGTCAAATTACTTCCTGCATGGTAGAAATTAACTTCTTAAAAATATTCTCTAACTTCATTAAAATCATCTTCAATCTTTTACATATCAATAATGTGAAAAAATAATATTAGTACAATTGAAGATACTTATCTGTGTAATGTCATGAGACCTGCAACATGTAATAATATAGTAGCAAATAAAAATGTAAAATAAATCAGCTTCTTCATGTTAGAAAGTGTTCTTTGATAAAGAAATTACTCTTACAATTTTTCCTATTACTTCATCATTTCAGGAAATCAAAAATAATTTTCTTAAAATACGACATGCTATTATCAGTAAATAATTACATAAAATTATTATTTGTCAAACTAAAATTTCTATACATAATTCGTCAAATTAATTTTTGTCGAGGAGGTTGAAATTTGTTAAGGATGGAGACTAAACCACCGAAAGACCTCAACATCCAAGAATTCAAAAATGTTGCTGATAAGATCATACAAGTAAGAAAAAAAATGAAGCTAATTTATGGATTGGTCTGGTATAATAATAAATAGATTCTATAACGTTATGTATTTTTGGTTTTATAATAATCTGACATAAAAAATAATATATTTTGTCATGACAAATCTATTTTAATGGTATATGTAGTTGAGGGATTTTTACAGATAAATTTTTTTAAGTTGAGTGATTTTATTGATATAAAATAAAGTTCAATGACTTTACTAGATAATATTCATTAGTTCAATGACCTTTTAAGATATTAACTCATTGATTTTCAGTCAGTTTTACCTCACATTAACTAACTCAAATAAAATCCCCAAATCAAAACCCAAAAGCTATCACCTCTCTCTACTTTCTCTCTCTATTCATCCTCCATTTGAAGAAGAAGACAATCTCCAAGAGGTACTTTCAAAGTTGATTTTTAAATCACCCAATTCCAAGGGTTTTCTACTACAAATGGGTTTTCTTCTAAACTTGAAATTGATGATTGATTATGACCAATTGTGATTACCTATGGCTAATTAAGTATAGATTGTTGAGTATTTGATGTTGATTAGGGGTATTTTGTGTGGATCATGTCCTTTTCCCCAAATTTCCCCAAATGTTGGATCTTGCTTATAAATAGATGGGAATTGATGAATGTATTGATTGTTCGATTTGTTTTATCTATTCTAATTCATTCATGGACTGCCTAGGGTAATGTACTGTTGTGATTTGATCTATTTCATGAAGAATTCATGATGAATCCTTCCCTCTAACCCTAGGTTATGGATTGAAGTTAATTGGGATAGTGATGATGCAATTGACCTAGTTCTTGTGTAAATTACTATTTTATGATGTTATTAAGCCTATTGATGGATGAACATTGTTGGTTGATTATAGGACCATTGAAGAAGGCTTGTGAAGTTTAATTGGTAAGACCTTATGATCTTGAATCCTTACATCAATTGTGAAGTCTTGTACTTGGTAATGATGGTTAATTGAAGAATTACATGTGACTAGATTACCTAGGTGAGGGAATGATGAATCTAATTGAAATGTCTTGACAATTTGAATTGTGATATTATGAATAAGGTATGATGATATAAGGTTGATTGTGAAACACTTATGTTCCTTACTATGATATTATGATGATCGTTTTAATCTCAGAAATGAAAGGTTGCAACGAAAGGACATTCTCAAGTAATTCCTAATAAGCTAATGATTATGATATACAAGAGGTTAATCTCCTATGACCTACATTAAGCTATGATTGATTAATAAAGTCTTAAAGACATTTCAAAATTGGACTTTAGATTAGCACCGAGTGAACTAGTTATGAGAGGAGTCCCTTCCCAATGTGGGAAGGTTGGTTCACAATGGTTCTCATGAGATAGAGATTACAATGACATCGTGTATAAGGAGGGTCTCAAGAATGCCTCCTAGTTCTTGAACTATGTTTACCCCATAGGAATACTAGTTAGTGGATCCACCTATAATGCTATGTTCATGTTTTGGTCCTACCTTGGCAAGTAGACCACCTCCTTTCAGTGAAGGGTTTCATAACACTGGATTCCACATTTAGCTCATGTGGTCTATGTCGATTAAAGTAATTATTCCCGAAAGTAAAATGAATGACTAAATGAAGATTGACATTGATTAGGATGATTTGAGGTATTTACTTTGGATAGGTAGGGGTATGTGACTCTACCTAGACATTGCACAAGTTAACTCTAAAAGGAGTCCTAAGAGATGGTCTTATATATTATTATATCATGTATTATGAAATTTTGCCTTCTATGATGATGGTCTTATGTGATATTGATCATGTTAATGAATATAATATTTGTCTTAATTGCTATATGTGGTGATGACTACTTATGACGATATGTTGTATGAAGCAAAGCATTACTTATGATCTCCTATCTTGTTTACTTGATTATGTGGGGTTATGGGGGTTCACATGAGCATTGCACTCGTAGGCTTGAGATGGCATTATTGGTAAGGGTGTTGTATACTATGTTGATATGAACTATTGAATAGGAAATGTTCATATGACTTATGTTGATGTTGTCTTTGGTTATGAACATGTCTTATTTTATTGTGATCCTTATCTTGTATATGCTCTCTTGTATGTGCATTAAAACCTTTCCAAATGACTTAGCATGTTTTCTAAAGAAATGGTCATTTTGATGCATGTATTCAAATATTTTATGTGCATATATACATACATAGTACAAGTGGTTGTACTAACACATATTTCTATGTTTTCTACAAATATGTAGTTTCCGGTTATTGAGTTCTTAGGAGGCCGGTTGAACAGGACTTAGACTTTTCCACAAGTGTTTGGTAGGTCCTCACCATTCCGAGGATGATGCCACGATATAGCTACTTGATGTAGTTATAGTCTAAATACATTTATCTTCCTTCTATTTTATTTGAAGACTATTATCGTATAAGTCTATATGTGGATTTCGTTGTTATGAAGTATGGGCTATGCCCAAATGTTGTACTGTTCTAGATGGTTTAATGTGAGACAGTATTATAGACTAAATTATTATACGTTATGTATATTGTCTAAATGAGAAGCCTATGTAATCTTCCTACGCGAAGTGTCTAAATAAACTCCATATATATATATATATATATATATATATATATATATATATATATATATTATGCGATAGGTCTATGTAAAACTTAATCTGTAAAAAAGTTTTAATTTTTCCGCATTTTTAACCTATAAAATGTAATGATGAGTGTGAAGAGGCTAGTCTTATTCCTATCTGAGGACGAGGACGAAGACGCCGATTAGAGCTAGGGGGTTCTCCCCGGTCGTGACACCGACCAAGTTCCTTCTAATTTACCTAAGGATCCTAATGATAGGGTGCCTAACCTAGAGCACAAAGGGGAAGAGGTGGTGATTCACCAAGTGAGAAACCTACATGTGGTAAGTTTTGTAAGAAGCATGTGGGTGAATGTCTAGTGGGGATGGATAATTATTTTGGTTGTTGAAACAGTGGCCATAAAGTGAGAGATTGTCCCATATTTAAGGCAAATAAGAGGACGAGTAGCCAAGAACAAGCAAGCGAACCTAGTTCCGATACTCCTAAGAAGAGCTGCTTTTATGCTCTCCGCTCTAGGGTTGATCATGAGGATTCTCCCGAGGTTTTCACCGGTATGTTACAAGTCTTTTCTATTAATATCTATGATTTACTTGATCCCAGTGCCACTTCATCTTTTTTAACTCCTTTAGTGGCCACGAATTTTGTGTTAACCGATGTATTTATCAAACCTTTTTCGGTTACTATCCCGGTGGGTGTCTCCGTTGTGGCTAGAAGAGTCTTTAAAAGTTGCATAATAAAGTTACATTGGTTGATTTGGTAGAGCATGACATGTTGGATTTTGATGTCATATTGGGGATGGATTGGTTGCATGCTTGTTTTGCTCTATTGATTGTAGAACAAGGGTTGTTAAGTTCCAATTTCCTAATGAACCCGTCTTTTAATGGAAGGGGGTAAACTCA
This sequence comes from Solanum sitiens, assembly GCA_016801875.1. Lineage (NCBI taxonomy): Eukaryota > Viridiplantae > Streptophyta > Magnoliopsida > Solanales > Solanaceae > Solanum > Solanum sitiens. The sequence goes on along the minus strand of JABWTJ010000048.1, from coordinate 391,295 downwards.
ATCCCTAGTGGTCGAATCATTTCGTGTCTAAAATCTTGTAAGATAATTTCTAAGTGATGTCTCTACCATGTTGTGAAGGTCAAGAATCCGAGACCCGTACTATAGAGTCGGTCCCCATAGTGAAGGATTTTCCGGAAGTCTTTCCTGATGACTTACTCGGAATTCCTCCCGAACGGGAAACAAATTTTGTCATAGATTTGTTGCCGGATACAAAACCCATTTCAATTCCTCCTTATAACATGGCTCTGGCCGAGTTGAACGATTTGAAGGATCAACTCAAAGATTTACTAGACAAAGGTTTCATAGAACCTAGTATTTCTCCATGGAGCGCTCCGGTGTTATTTTTGAAAAATAAGGATGGATCCCTAAGGGTGCGCATTCATTACCGACAACTAAACAACGTCACAATAAACAATAGGTATCCTCTCCCTAGTATTGATGATATATTTGATCAACTCTAACAAGCGATTAACTTTTCAAAAATTGATTTGAGTTTGGTATATCACCAACATAGGGTAAGAGGTAAAGACATACCTAGAACGGCTTTCATAAGTAGTATGGTCATTATGAGTTCCTAGGTATGTCATTTTGGTTAAAAAATGCCCCGGTTGCTTTTATGGACCTTATGAATAGAGTTTTCCAGAATTACCTTGATTGTTTTTTATTTGTCTTCATTGATGATATCTTGGTTTATTCTAAAAGTGAGGATGATAATATGGACCATTTGAGGGATGTATTGCAAGTCCTCAGGGAACATAAACTCTTTGCTAAGTATAGTAAGTGAGAATTCTTGTTGAGATCAATTTCTTATCTTGGTCACATTATCTCAAGTGAGGGTATAGAGGCGTATCCTAAGAAAATGGAAGCGGTTAAGAATTGGCTTAGACATTTGACTCCAACCGATATTAGAAGTTTTTTGGGTTTAGTCTGGTATTATAAGAGATTTTTTTGATGGGTTTGCCTCTATCGCTTTTACTTTGACAATCCTAACTCAAAACAAGGTTAACTTTGAGTGGTTGAAGGCTTGTGAAAGAAGCTTACAAAATTTGAAAGATAAGCTTACCTCTGCTCCAATGTTTACCTTACTAGAGGGTACCAAGGGCTTTGTAGTGTATTTTGACAATTCTCGAGTAGGTTTGGATTGTGCCCTCATGCAACATTGTAAGGTGATAGCTTATGCCTCTATACAACTCAAGGTGCATGAGAAGAAGTATCAACTCATGATCTTGAATTAGCGGCCGTAGTGTTTTCTTTAAAAAACTGCTGGTATCACCTATATGGTGGCCATGTGGATGTATTTACCAACCACAAAATTCTTTAATATGTGTTTACTAAAAAAAAATTGAATCTCCGATAAAGAATGTTGTTGAAACTTTTAAAAATTACGACATGAGTGTCCTCTACAACTCCTGCAAAGCCAGCATGGTTGCGGATGCTTTGAGTCGAATGACTATGGGTAGTGTGGCTCACGTTGAAGAGGGTAAGGAAGACCTAGTGAAAGATGTTCATAGATTGGCCCGGTTGGGTGCTCGGTTAGAAGATTCTTCAAAAGGTTGTTTCATGGTTCATTATAAATCTAACTCGTCTTTAGTGGTTGAGGTAAAGTCCAAGAAACATCCTGAACCTCTATTAATAGAGTTGACGGAATCGGTACTTAGTAAGATCAATGTGTCATTCTCCCACGGGGATATGGTACTTAGGTGTGACTCCTATGAGTTGTGACTCCTATGAGTTGTGACTCATTATTTGGTGTTGTTGGTTGGGCTGCTAGTATTGAGTCTCTTCTCTCCCTATAAAAAGATTTAGGTGTCATTTGGGGACGAATATTCCTACGGGGGATAATGTAACACTCGAAAGTTCCATGACTTATTATAGAGCCTCACTTGATGTACTAAGCCTTAAAACAGAGTTTTCAAGCCTAAAATAATGTATTAAACCTAATTAGGATGTGTTAGAATCAAAAAGTGAAGAAACGACCACGACGTCCGGAGACTAGTGAAATTGAGCTAGTTTGTCTTGGTGTGTTTTAAGGGGTTTTAAGAGTCGGAATTAAGTCAAATTTGGTAAAGAGGTTAAGATTTATATATTAGGGAGTATTCAAGGTGCAAACGTCCGGGTAAAACTCCTCAAGGACCACCCTAAGGACCCCAATATTGACCCTAAAAGCTGTAAATTGACAGTGGGCAAACGACGAAGCAGACGACGAGACGTTGATGGGTCAACGGCCCATCAATGGTGCTCGTGGGTGTAGACATATCCATATCTAAAAAATTTCAAAAACCAGGTCTCTGACCAAAATCATGGACTACGAGTACGGTTCGTGGTCTGGTTGACGGATCGTCCATGTGGACTAGTTGTTTGGGTCTCGATTCACTTTCCAATTATTAGTTAAGTTAGGGAAATTAGTTAATTAGTAGATTAATTAATTAGGGACTAATGGGTGGTTAATAAAGTTATTTGGGGACTATAAAAGAGTTAAACTTCATTAAACTAAACTAGCACCTCATTATTTCCCAAACCCAATTCCCACTCACTTCTCACTACTTTCTCTCGCTATGCAAAGACACCCATTGACGGCCAAGGTTCAAGCTTCATTAGGGCTCCAATATCAAGGTTTTTCTTCACAATTCTTCAAAGATTGTTAAGGTATTATTCCTTATTGGGATCTCGTTCCCCAAGAGGCTCTTCAATTTCGTGGGTTCTCTTTCAAATTTATTTAATGTTGTATTGTATTGATTAAGATAGATGATGATTGTTTAATGGTTAATTGTTGTAATTTCTTTGACTTTGATCTAGTTACTCTAAAAGATCCATGATTGTACCTTTTCCTAATTTTAGGTTATGAATTGGGTTGATTGGTGATTAGGGATGATCTAAGAGATTGAGTTTTTTTTATAATTTACTATTATATGGTGATGATGATTTAATCGATGTATAATTATTGTGGAATTTATGGTGAAGTCTTGAAGGAGTTTCTTTGAAGGTATTGGGAATGTTCTAAAATGTTATGAAAACTTTATTTAAGTATGATTATGTGAATAGAATAGGAACATGATGATATTATGAATATGATGGCATGTTATGCATATGTTGAATGTGAGTTCTTGATAGGGGTATGATCATTCAAGGTTGAAAGTGATTCTCTTGTGTGTTTTATTATGATATGACTATGATGTGATGACCTCACTAATGTTTGGTTGTGATGAAAGGAAGTTCTCATTTTAAACCTATAGAGCTATTATCATGATTACACAAGGGGTTGGTATCCTATGGCCCATAATATGATTGTAATAAATATTGACACTAACAAGGGTGACTTAAGGGGTTCTAGTTAGTGTAGGTAAAGGCATGGGACTTTATCTATGCAATGCACAAGTTGACCTTGAGGGGATTCCTAGGAGGTTGTTCTTATGCACTTATGATAAGAATAAAATGCTTAATGTTAGTTCTATATAATGTTGCTCTTATATGATGTTGGTTTATTTATGAACATAATATTCGTCTAAATTGCTATGTAAATGATGATTACTCATGATATGATGTGATATGAAGTATAGATATTGTTTATGATCTCTTTTCTAGTTTACTTGATTATGTGGGTTTATGGAGCTTCAGATCAGCTTTGCACTTGTAGGTTTGGGATGAGATTTTGAGTAAGGGTCTTGTATGCTTTGATGATATGCACTCATATACATTAAAGGTTTACATGACTTTAGGATAACGTTATTCCTGTTTATATGAACATGTCTTTATGTTGTTGTGATTATTGACTTGTATATTCTCTTGTATGTGCATAAATGCTTTCAAAATGACTTAGCATGTTTTACACAAAAGGTCCCTTTTGTGCATGATTTCAATGGTTGTATGTGCATATGTTTCCGTACTTAGTACATGTGGTTTGTACTAACCCATATTCTTTATATTTCTACAAATATGTAGGTTTGGGCCATTGAACAGTTCAAGTCCATGTGCAAGGAAGACTTGGATCTGTTCCTAAGTTGTTGTTGAGTTCTCAAGTTCGAGGATGATGCCACTCTATATTCACTAGTATTGACTATGTCTGAGACTTTGTTGTAAACCTATATTTTGCATAGTGTACTAGTGTAAGGGCTATGCCCAAACTTTTTAATTATCTATTAGATTGTTATATGTGAGACAATATTAGATGACTTAAATGAATTGGCTATGTTGTTAAAAGAGTAGTCTACGTAACCTTCGTAAATGAGGAATCTATGTAAACTCCATATATGATAAGTAAAAAGTCTAAGTATACTTCATATGTAATAGTTTAAAATTTTTACAGTATAGAACAGTTCTGGCAGCGTAAGCAAGACGTTGTATCACTACTTAGGCTCATAGTGGTGGTTTTCGGTTAGAGAGTCTCCTAAATAAACTATATTACATTCTTAAATGAGTAAAGTTGAGTTTGTTATAGCATTTCAATGAACAAACTGAGTTTTTTCAAATGCTTTTCAACCTTTATATATAATCCATGGTTTTATTACTTTATATTGAGTTAAGTTGTTCAGTGTTGAGAAAAACCCAAGGTAAGTGTTCAATTTTGATTCTTTTTTAGCCTATGTTATGTTTAGCATTCCAACTCGCATACTTGTACATTCGATATACTAATTGCAGTTGGCATACATCGTCTTATAATACAGACGCATGTAACTAGGACCAGCACCTAGCGACTTGTTGATCCCAACAAGCACTGAGAGTCAGTTGGTGAGCCTCCTTACATTCTTGAGGACTCCTTTACTTTTCTTTTAGTATTTCATTATTAGTATGATCGGGATGTTGTCTTGATATCCCTCATTTTATAGTAGATTTATAGACAGATAATTATAGTTCTTTAGTTTTATTCATTCATGTTGTATATGTTTAGGACTTGACTAGCCATTTTGGGTAAGATATTATTTATTTAAGTTATTTCATGAGTGTTATTTCATGAGTTTAAGTTCCGCTGAGTAAGTAAGCTAGGTCAAGGGTTTTGCTGGGACTAAGAATGGTTCGAAGACTATAACTCCTGCCATGGGTGTAGGCTTAGGGCAAGACAAACTTGGTATCAGAGCACAGAGTTCAAGAGTCCTAGGGAGTTATGAAGTCACACTTGTAGTGTCCTAGTTATTTGTTTAAAGCGCATCACATCTATAATTAGGAGGAAGCAACACTTACGAAAATTTATGACCTCTTTCACCCTCATTTCGTGCATTAGAGTTTGATCTCTAAAAAATTTCTTCTAATTCTTTCTTGCGCATGTTTTCAGTTAATCATGCCTCCACAAAGATCTTTTAAAGGTATTATTGTCATGCGTATTGTTGAGGAGCAAGAGTTACCAAATGTACCATAAGTGAAACCTCAAGGGGAAGTGACTAATGTTGAATTCAGGGAAGGAATAACAATGCTAAGGCAATGTATGATTGATGTATTGTTAGTTTACGTTATTCATAATACATTTCACTTAAGAGTTGTGTGTGTTTATGGAAATTTTGTATTAGTATTAAATTTTTTTATCTTGTTTGCCGGAAATAAGTTCGAACGTGGAGGCTGAGATACAGAGCTGATAAATTTTGCAGAAAAAGGCATCCATGGATGTGACCAATAGAACATAGGTCATATCACAGTCTGTAGGTGGTTGGCGTAGATGGACATGCTTTGCTAGAATTAAAATCAAGGAATTATTGACCATGTTTGAATAATGGTTACAAACGAAGGACCGTAGGTCGACCTACGGGCCATCCTGCAAGTCCATCAAATTATTCAGAAAAGTGGGTTTCAGAACCTGATTTTGAAAGTTTAGGTATGGAGATGCCGAGGATGATCCATGGAACTTTGATAAAATAACGGTCCATCCTGCTGATCCCTCAATTAATACTACGAGTTGAAGATGTTGAGCTTTGTAGGAATGCCTATGCCCAAAACCACGGAAGTGACCTACGATCTGTAAGTCAGTTCACACTTTTAGGTTAGTGTCGTAAATCGACACCGCGTCCAACAACAATATTCCCATATTTCATTTCCTTTTTCATTTAGCACATTGTTTTTTTTATAAATAGGGCATGTAAACCTCATTTTTGGGGGTTGGACTTTATTTTTAACTTTATTCTTGGTGTGTTCTTGGGAATTAAGTTGCAAACATTAGCAATTTAATTTCTTATTTTTGCTTTATAAAGATTCTTGGTTTGAATTTGAATTGGATATTATGGGTTTCTTCTACTCATTACGTAAGTTCATGAATTATTCTTCCAACAGTATGAATTGTGTTTTAGTTAGTATGGGTAACTAAATCAACAACTAGGGTTGTGAGAACCATGAGTGATTAACAAAGTATGAATTGTAAGTCATGCTTGAATAGTGATATTTTATGCATTGATAATTCTTTCATTTAGAAAGTCTTTTTAACAGTGGACAACATTAGAATTCGCTTTGTTTCTACTTGCCAAACCAAGGAAGAGGTTAATAACAAAAGAATTATCAACATAGATTTAGTGTGATGCTATCTAATAGTCTAATGTCAAGTGGTTCGAGGGTGAAAACTGAGTCATGCATTGATTTGATGTCTAATATTAGCTAAAGGTAAGGGTTAGTAAATTGTACACACATAGACGGACCAAGGTGTGGGGTGAAATACTCTCTTTGTCGGACCAAGTATTTAAGGATATAAAATTTACCACTTCACATATGATACACTAGGAAATGATTACTACTACTAGGAAAACTGTGTTATGGGCTTATGGTAACACTTACAATCTATTTTATCTCTCTCATTGATAACAACTAATTTTTGAATCTTGATCACTTGCTCTCTGAACAAGAATTTGTTATTTGTTACACAAAACCCCCTTTACTTTGTTGTATCGGAAATAAGTTGGTTAAACGAATAAAATAGTAAGTTAAGCTTAAGTATAAACCATATTCCTTGTGGGGTCGACCCCAAATTAAAAGTTAGGTTCTTTACTTGATAACGATCACTTATTCTTCTTTAGGGAGTGTAATATGAGCACATTAAATTTTTGCGCTGCTACCGGGGAATAAGGCTTTTGGATTAAGTTTAACTAAATTATTGAAATTTAGTCAATTATTTCCTCCTTTTACTTTTAATTTTGTTTTTTGTTTTTAAAGGTTTCTACTTTAGTGAATGCCAAGTACACGGAGTTTAGGTGAACCATTGACCCTATATGACCCAGCGTTAAGTAGAACGTTGAGAAGAATGAATAACCAAGGAGTCCAAATGATTCAAATCGGAGGAAATATTGGAGATGGCATTGAGTTGCAACCTCCTATGGTTGGTAATATAAATGCTCAGGTTCGTTGTTAAAATCTACTTGGTGATGCATTCAGAGTACAAAATCCACTAGTACTAATGTTACATCATAACTACAGGGTCACTTCAATATCGTTGACTCCGAAGGACCTATTGTGCTACCTCTTTTACCTCTGCAACATATATTCATGGTGATTAGCATGTGATGCAAATGCTTACAGAAAGAGGTTTGTTTTCTGGTATGGCATCGGAGGATCCACAAGGTCACATGGACAAGTTGAGCAGTGTTTGCAAGAGTTGCGTAGGTTGAACAAATTTGGACATGTATGTAATAAGGTTGAGAGTCTTTCCTTTATTATTTACAATGGATGTTGCAGTATGGTTTTCTGAGCGCCCATATAACTACATTCATACATGTGATGAATTGCACAAGGTGTTCATGGCCAAATACTTTCCATTGTCAAAGAAGCTGAACCACAAATATAAACTCAACAATTTCATGGCGCTACCTGGAGAGTTTGTTGAGTAGTTCATCCGATAGGTTCAATACATTCATAAGAGGCCTTCCAAATTACCACATTGATGACGAGCCGCTAAAGGAATATTTCTATAGAAGTAAGGACGACAATAGCAAGGTTGTGCTTGATACTATCGCTAGAGGTTCATATGGTTAGTGTACTTTTAAATAGATTGTTGAGAAATTCAAGAAAATTACTCGACACAACAAAACTTGGAGCACTAGCAGGTTAGAGACCGGAGAAAGCACTTTTTCCATTCCTTCTGCACCTAAGCAATCTCCAAACGTTATCCATGAAGACATGGGTCATATAAGGACGAAACTGGGGTTGCTGAAGAAGCATGTGAGTGGATGTGCCGAAAAGGTAAATGTTTTGAATAATTTAACTAGAAATCCACCACAGGTAGAGGAGTTGTACTATGAAGAGGATATTTATGTAGTGAACGATCAGACGATGGGTTTCTGAGCCAACACCCATGGTTCCAATTAAGATAATTGGCACCAAAGTCAAGGAAACTAAGGTCGGAACTATGAAAACTAGAATAGAGAGGGTCAGTATGTCCAAGTTTGAAACTATAATTTTGACAACAACTACAATCAGAAAAACTATGGCAATAAAACCAATAGGGGTGGTCTTTATGTTCCTCCTAAAAATCGGGAATCTTGTAATAAGGAAGCTAGGGGGTAGCATGACACATAATTAATGATGAAGATGATGAAGAGGTTTGATTTAACTGATTATAATATAAGCTATATGTGAATCGACTTGTCTGGTATTATTAAAAGAGTTGATGCGCATGTAGTATCGACCAAGCAACTTGGGAAGAAAAGAACTGAGTTATCTACCACAATTAACCCATGTTAGCTTGGCACACTTCCTAGCAACACCATCCAAAATCCAAAAAATTATGCATTTCAACTTGAGCGGTTAAGAAGACCATGGATCCACCTATACTATCTCAGGTCGAAGTTGAGGTTCCTAAAGATGATGATGAGATCGAGGTTACTTGAGAGTCCGAGAAAGCTACAGGGAAGGAAGTAGAGATAACCCAGAAAGGTGTTTCCATGCCTAGACCTCCACCTCCCTTCCCATAGAGGTAAATGAAGAAGATTAAATAAGGCAAATACGACATGTTTATATGTATGTTAAGGTAGTTTTCAGTCAATGTTCCGTTTGTAGAAGCTTTGGAGCAAGTGCCTGGTGTACAATGTTTATGAAAAATTTAGGGACGAAGAAAGGGTCGTGAGATTTGAAAATGATAATAGGTTACAATATTGCATTGTTATTGCTACAAGGTCCCTTGTGCAGAAAAGAAGGATCCTGGTGCCTTTAGTATTTGATGTACCACTGAGTTGCTACATTTGTAAAGGTGGTGTGAGATTTGGGTGCTAGTACTAATATGATGTCATTGTCTATTTACAAGAAATTGGGTTTAGGAGATGGAAAACCAATTTATCATGGCCGATAAACCTGTAAAAAGAGGCCCATATGTGGGCTCCAAGATGTACTGGTGAATGTGGAGTCTTTTATCTTTTCGGTGGATTTGTGATAATTGACTGTGAGGTTTACTTTGAGGTTACTATTATCCTTGGGAGTCGATTTCTTGTCATTGGGAGGGAATTTATGGATATAGAGAAAGGGAAGATAAAGTTTCGATTGAATAGTGAAGATGAAACTTTCAACATCTTTAGATTCATGAAGCAGAGTAGTGAGCTCAAGTCGGTACCAGTGGTGAATCATATTAAAGAGAGTGGTTATGAATTGCCTATTAAAGAGTGGTTGGGTATTGATGCACTAGCAGTGTTACTGATGAATTTTTAGAGTGATAGTATTCAAGACTATGATGAATTGGTCGCCGCAGTTGATATGTTAAACTTTCGTTCGAAGCCAAAATTAGTGGAGTTAGACATGAAAAATCACGACTCTCCACCCGCAAGACCATCTATTTAGGAGGCTCTGAAATTGGAGCTTAAGTATCTACCATCACATTTGAGCTATATACTTTTAAGGAGAGATGGTACTTTACTGTTCATTATTGCAGTATATTTTAATGTAAGACATGTTGAGGCATTGATTCCGTGTTGAAGAGGTTGAAGTGGGATATTGGGTGGACTATCATGGACATTATAGATCCCTTCATACATTTGTTCTCATAAAATCCAATTGATGCCGGATCACAAGCCTAGTATCGAGCACCAGAGAAGACTAAATTTTCCTATGCAAGAGGTAGCGAAACAGGAAATCATCAAATGGTTGGGTGTTGGAGTTATTTATCCCATTGCAGATAGTAGTTTCATTGTTCCAGTTCTGTGTGTGCCTAAGAAAGGTGGGATGATTGTGGTTTCTAATGAAAAAAATGTGTGTATTCCAATGTTACCCATGACTGTATGGATAGTCTGTATTGACGACAGAAAATTAAATGCTTTGACAGAACAGGACGACTTCACTAAGTCGTTCAGGGATCAGATGTTTGACCGACTTTCTGATAATGGTTGGTATTGTAACATTCCAAAAAATTAAATGTCTAGTGAAGAGCCCAATAGGTCTTTAAGAATGCGTATTGGGGGTACATAGGCATCCCAATGCCCAATATTGAGAAATATTGGGCATAGTATAGAAAATTGGCTAAGGGTATTAGACAATTTCTATATAATGCCAAATAAGCAAAATATATTCCAAGCTTGTTTAGAAATTGTACCTGCAATGAAGACCTAAGCTAAATTTATATTTCTTTACAATCTTAGCACACTAGGTACGAGGCATCCATGTGTCAAGCCTAGGCACCATAGCACATAACCATTTAAAAATGATCATGTAGAGTAAGTAGTTCCCAAGGACATAGTGAGAATCCTTGGGACAATAAGTAAATATTCCAAATGAACCTTCCAAATAGTTAGTTGGGAAATTACACACAACACATGTGAAAATCGTCATAGGGGGACCACCCTAACCGATTCGGTTAAGGTAGTTGGGGAGACTGGCGCACATGCGGGTCCAACCACGTGGGAACAAACCCCTAACCATTACTAGACCCTAACTAACTAACCTAACTAAGTAACTAACCTAGGACCAACTAAGAACGACCAGCCAAGGGACCCGACAACCTAGGACCTTGTCGGGTGACACCTAACTAACCTAACTAACTTAGGGACAACTTAGTACCTAACCTAAGATGGTCCAAAAGGTTGGTTATGGTCCTAACAACTTAGGGATACTTTATTAATTACCCTAGGTTACTTAATTAATTAATTTAGCAACTTAATTAATTAATTTAAATGGACAAAACCGAATCATAAAGCAATTTCCAGATTTCGGTTAAGACAAGAAAAAGACAACCTAGTACCTAACCTAGGATTGTCCAAAAGGTTGGTTATGGTCCTAACAACTTAGGAATACTTTAGTAATTACCCTAGGTTACTTAATTAATTAATTTAACAACTTAATTAATTAATTGAAATTGAAAAAACCGGAATAACAAAGCAATTTCCAGATTTCGGTTAAGACAAGAAAAAGACAACCTAGTACCTAACCTAGGATTGTCCAAAGAGTTGGTTATGGTCATAACAACTTAGGGGTACTTTAGTAATTACCCTAGGTTACCTAATTAATTAATTTTACACCTTAATTAATTAATTTAAATGACTAAAACCGAAACCACGAAGGAAAAATCCAGATTTCGGTTAAGACAAGATTCTCCTATTTTTAGTCAACTTAGGAGGGGCATTTTTGTGATTTAAGTGGAGAGTCTTTAGAGTAAATAATGGGACGACTATATATTGACATTAGGTCAGTTTTTAGACCACTTTTACACGTCCCAGAGCAGACCACACGAAAATTCTCTCATCTCTTAAGAAACAAATTCTTTTCAACACTCCACTAAAGAACAAGAAAAGCTTAAGGAAAAAACAAGGGTTTTGAAGTTTCCAATCAAGATTTTCGTGGATTCTTCATCTATAAGGTATGTTTTTTCATCCTTGAAACTCTTTTATTCAAGGATCCAAGCTTCAAAAATATTTACAAGACTTTCTCAAAAGATGAATTTCTAACTTATAATCTAGCCATGGGTTCTTGCATATAAGGTTTTAAATCAACATTTTAGAATTGAATTGATGTTAATGAAATGTTTTAAAGCTATAATTCTTATGAACCCATGCAAGCCATGCAAATTCCTATTTTGACTATTTTTATGAGTTGAATGATCATGTCTCTATACTTATGATTTAATGAGTAGTTTCTTATGGGCTTTCTAATAATGTAAGAATTGTATCCAATTGATGTCTAATTGATCTTAGATTGTTAAATATATATTGAATTGAACTTTTTTCGTCTAGTATTATGATTTATATTGTGAATTGATAGTCATGGCCATGGGTAAGGGCCTTATGGTATTGAATTGGATGATTTAGACATAGATTGAAGTGGTTAGAATGGATTGGTGGTACGCTGCCCTAATTATCTTTATTTTACATTAATTATACTTCAATGTCATGACCCAAAATCTAGCCGCGAGTGGCACCCACACTTATCCTACTATGTGAGCGAACCAACCAATCTAAAACTCCAACATATTGAACAAAAATACAAAGCGGAAGACTTAAAACTCATTATCCCCAAATCTGGAAGTCATCATCACAAGAACATCTATCCTCAAGTTACAAATCTAGAAGTATCTAAGAAGCTAAAATAAATAAAAGGCTAGTCCATGCCGGAAGTTCAAGGCATCAAGACATTGAAGAGAAGATCCAGTCCAAGCTAGAAGCATTAGCTCACCCTGAAATCCGGTGTAGTGACGACTGGCTAGAAGTGCTGCTGAGTTGAAGACGACGGTACGTTTGCTGCATTCCCCAAATAACAAAGAAAGAAACAACAAGTAGGGGGTCAGTACAAACACAAGTACTGAGTAGGTATCATCGGCCAACTCAAAATAGAAAACAGTATATATCAGTTCATATCATAAATCAACTACAATACTCAACATGTAGTAACAAGTACTATAATCATCAATAAGTACTACCAAGTTCATCCATGAGGACTCAAGCCTCAATACCACACTCATTTGGGAATTAGGTTCATTACATTGAGTATATAAACATCTCTCAAGATTTATTATCTTTCTTCCTCTTGTGTCGGTACGTGACACTCCGATCCCCTACTACTATGTGTCGGAACGTGACACTCCGATCCCTAATTCTACGTGTCGGTTCGTGACACCCGATCCCTAATACTATGTGTCGGAACGTGACACTCCGATCCCCTAATTCTATGTGTCGGAACGTGACACTCCGATCCCCTAATCTATGTGTCGGAACGTGACACTCCGATCCCCTACTTCTACGTGTCGGTTCGTGACACCCGATCCCCTAATACTATGTGTCGGAACGTGACACTCCGATCCCCTAATTCTACGTGTCGGTTCATGACACCCGATCCCCTAATACTATGTGTCGGAACGTGACACTCCGATCCCCTACTTCTACGTGTCGGTTCGTGACACCCGATCCCCTAATACTATGTGTCGGAACGTGACACTCCGATCCCCTAATTCTACGTGTCGGTTCGTGACACCCGATCCCCTAATACTATGTGTCGGAACGTGACACTCCGATCCCCTAATTCTATGTGTCGGAACGTGACACTCCGATCCCCTAATTCTATGTGTCGGTTCGTGACACCCGACCCACTAATACTATGTGTCGGAACGTGACACTCCGATCCCCTAATTCTAACAATTCATCCAGCCTTCTTTTATACCAAGGCATCACCAATCTCATTACTTTAGTTCATCAAGCCTTCTTTTATACCAAGGCATCATCAATAACAAGGTGAATTAGGGTTTCTTCAAGATTTTGGATTCAAAGCTTCATTAAGCTTATTTTATCACAAACACATAATCACATTCATGAAAGCATAAGATTAAGCATATAGAAGGGTTTACAATACTACCAATACATATCATTCACTATTAAGAGTTTACTACNCTAACATCATTCTATCAATTCATCAAGCCTTCTTTTATACCAAGGCATCATCAATAACAAGGTGAATTAGGGTTCTTCAAGATTTTGGATTCAAAAGCTTCATTATGCTTATTTTATCACAATCACATAATCACATTCATGCAAGCATACCATTAAGCATATAGAAGGGTTTACAATACTACCAATACATATCATTCACTATTAAGAGTTTACTACGAATAGTATCAAAACCATAACCTACCTTCACCAAGGATTCTTGATCAAGCAAGCAATCTCTCAAAGCTTTTTGTTTCCTCTTTGTTTGTCTCTCTCTATCGATCGTTCCTCTCTTCTCCTTATTCTCTCTATTTTTCTTCTTCAAAACTCTCTCTCTTTTCCCTAATTAGCATATAATTAGGTATAAAAGATGAGGAAATAACCCACTAATTAACTCAAGGTTATCTCCTTCACACCCCCAAGAATTTGAGTTATTAACATTAACCCACGAAATTTATAATTATAGCAGGAATAGTCCAAAACGCCCCTTTAAAACTTACCCAGAAATCCGACCCAGACTGGGATTACGCAACCTGTGACGGCCCGTCGTGCCTGCGACGGTCCGTCCTGCAGGTTCGTCACAACCTTCAGAGACTCAATTTCCTTGATGAGTCTGAGACGGTCCGTCGTGCCTACGACGGTCCGTCCTGCACTTCCGTCACGACGGACAGAGAATTGCTCTCAGTACCCAATTCTCAAGAGTTGAAGTGTTTTGAAACGGAACCTCACAACGGTCCGTCGTGTATGTGACGGTCCGTCCTGTAGGTCCATCACAGAGTTCAGAGAGTCGATTTCAGCACTCAAATATAAGAATTCCAAGTGTTTGGAAAGAGACACCCTCGACGGTCCGTCGTGCCCATGACGGTCCGTCGTTGGATACGTCGTCTCAGACAGTTTTTCCAGAAATAAAATCTGCTGCTCAAAACGACTAAGCAGGTCGTTACACGTATAAATGTGATAATTGAGGTGATTATATGTTATAGCGACATTTGGTTTATTGAGATGTTGCATCATCTCCTTTATTTGATATCATATTGTGCACATGCATTAACATGAGACTGGGTATGAGTAAGGGTCTAACATGTGGAGATCGTCCATGTTGAGATCGAGTTATGATTATTTTGGGCACGTGGAGATCGTCCGTGCGATAGAAAAGTTATGATTATGATTTGGGCACGTGGAGATCGTCCGTGCAAATTTGTTTGATTTATGATAATGCGTTGAGATCGTCCGCACAGACACGTGGATATCGTCCGTGTCGGTATATGGACCTCGCGAGTCCCCCATGGGTCATGAACTCTCGATGTATTTCCGAGGAGTATCATGTATATACGGTTGAGAGAGAAATTGGTATTCTGAGGCATATCATTTCATGATGTCATATTGCATTGTATTCCATGACATTCTTCATTCTTGATGGTTATGTGTTTTATTGGTGGTTGTGAATTACTTGATATGTGATTACCTCTATTTGACGAACTTGATCTTATGTGTTGCTAATATTGTGAGTGCATGTTGTGTAAAGTTATGATTGTTGAATATTTAGTTTGTACTTGAGGATGTATAATTTATTAAAATGATTTTGATGAGTTGGGTGCTATGAACACTGTGAGCTGTAGGTTGGGCTGATTTTTATACAGGTTGTAGTTGTGGATTTTCGGTTGGTGTGTAAGGAGTACTCGTATTTTATCCCATTAGCTTGTGTTTAGACGTTTACTTGCTGGGTACCGTGTGGTTTGGTACTCACCCCTTGCTACTACAATTTTTTTGTAGGTTACTAGCCCGGACTTTGTGATATTTCTCTTCTCCTTGTCTGAGGCTTCTTGGAGATTTGTGAGGTAGCTGTTTGTCGTCTCAGCGTAGTTTCTTTCTCCTTAGTTATGACCTTGTTCTATTCTAGAAACAAGTTCATTTGAGATTTGCGTTTCTTATGAATCAATTATAATACTTTAGAGGCTTGTACACGTGACAACTAGATTTTGGGGGTGTTTTGAATTGATTTCTCAAATTTCAGCATTTTTATTGTAATGGTTGAGTTTAGGCTGACTCGTTTTGGTGGGATAAGACGATTCCATCACGCTCATTTTTGGGTCGTGACAAAATGGTATCAGAGGCCCAGGTTCATAGGTCTCACGTGTGTACAAGCTGAGTCTAAGTAGAGTCTCAAGGATTGGTACGGAGACGTCTGTTCTTATCTTCGAGAGGCTATAATGACTTTTAGGAAAAATCTTCATTTTTTGAATTTTTGAATCTCTATCCTGCGTCCTTGGTCCGATTGTTTTTCTTAGCACTTCATTCTACTCTCTCTCATTTATTAATGATTCGTGTGTAGTTCCTCATGTGAGTAGTTGATGTCGTGTATAATTGGGATGTTAGATCTGGTACTAAGTTGAGGTGATACTTATGGAATGTGAGGTTAGATTTAAAATGTTTAAAAATTTGAAGAGGTTATGTAAGGTTAGTTACCCTAGTAAAGTGAATATTTCTTGTGTGGTATATACGATATTTAGAGTGATTTAACGATTTGAAGTGAAATGATTAAAGTGAAGACTAGATAATGAACATATATATATTTGGAAACTACAATTAGTAATGTTGTGATGACATTTGTGGATTTTGTAGTGAATGGGGAGAATGATGTTGAACCAATTTAGTTAAGAATCACAATGCAATTTCATAGATCGGGTGAATGTTAAGAAGGATCATAGAACGACTACTACAATAGTATCGATGTTTACTTGTTTAGAGTTATTGAGTGTATTACTTCTGTTATTGATCTGATCTACGAAAGAATGCATATCACTTGGCAAGATACGAAATGAATTTGAAAATGTTTTGCAGTTATTCAATGGATAATAATATGTGGACTATTTGGATACAATCTTCTCGATAGGTATGATGTGTTCTAGTGATGGATATAACAAACTTTCATGATGTGCTACTGGTGGTATATGAAAACGGATACATTGATTGTTAAGCGTGAATACAAACTACTTAAGGAATTATCAATTGTACCACATGATTGTATAATGAGATTGGATATTGCATTCATACTTGATTTGAGAAAACAACTAGCTTGTTACTACAGGCAAATAAGTTAAGCATTGTTTGTGAGGGGAATCTTAGTGGTAGATTTTTGGTATAGTATAAATGTATTTAGGTTGTGAAGTGTATTCCGGAGGTTTTAAATGAGGACTGGTGATTTCATCGTAAGGTCCAAGAAAGTGGATCAATATTTGAATGACAAGCTTATGGGTAAAGGAAGTCCTAAAGAGTATACTTATGTGAAGACAATTGAGAGTTTTATAAGGAAGTACGGATAAAAGTGGGTTAGTTCTTTGGATTGAATTGATATAGCTGGGTTTAAGGTATCATATTGATGAAATAGTTGACTTCGTGGCGATAACAAGAGCTAACTAAGCATGATGGTAATATGAGTTTGTGATGGATTGTGATTGAGATAAAATCATATAATAAGAATTGAGGGTTAAACGAGTTTTTATTGTAATAACGACTTACAAGCATCTAAGGTTGTGATTTTCCACTATTTGATGAATAATGTGGTTGTATGAAAAGTTGTAGGATGTGTTGAAAATTCCACTTGAATAGAATTGAAAAGAGCTAGAGTCATAAATGGGAAAGAATTAGTGGGATGTATTTTAGTCATTGGAAAGAGGCAAATCGAGAAAAGGGATATTTACTATAATTATAAAAGAAAAATATATATCTTTAGAGTTGAGAATTTAGTTCAAGGACATGTGATTTCATCTGTTTCATTTTGGTTATGGTAATAGTGTTACATGTTCATCAGATTGATGAAAAAAAAAAATTGGGTAAGAATTGAGAAAGAAACCTACATAGTTCGACTCGAGTGTGGTGATAATTTCTTTTATTATTTTGAGTTTGGAAACACGTACCATTGGATTTTTAAGAAAGGGCGTGGCAAGGTCGATGTATAAAAGATCAATAATAAGCTAAGATGTGGAAATTTATAAATAGTTTCAATGTATGAGCTAATGTCAATAGATAAAAAGATTGGGTTACATAATTGAATTCAAAATTCAAGATTTTCATGGTGAGTTTAGAATTGTGGTAGTGTGTTTTGTCAAGGTATGAATTGGTAAGGTAAGAAATATCGATCACATTGAGTATGAAGCATTTGGAAGGACTTAAAAATAATTTGAGTAGAAAATTTGGTTACTTTTGATTGTTATACCTAAATGAAATTTCACGTAATGTTTTGATTTCGAGGATAAGATAAAAATACTATGGGTTATTGGTCAAAGGATAAAATTGGTAAGCGAGTCGACCAAAGAAACAAGATTTGATGTATTGAAGAGTTCAAGATACTCAAAATTTTGTGTCATAAGAAGAATGTAAGAGATGTGAAGGAATAAGACCTCTCATATAGACTCTTGGTTCGTAGTTGAAGGATGTATGAATTTTCATATAAGTTCTAATATGACTATTGTTGTGAATTGGATTGGTATAGACTTATTAGAGATTTATCAACAATTTCTATAAGGATTGGGTTTTGATTTGGGTGAAAAATAGCAATGCTGTATAAGATTATGTGTTCTTATGTGGAGCTAAATTGTTTAAATTATAATAGGTAACTTATTGATGTTCAATGGTGTGAACCTACAATTTTACATGATAAATGAGGATTTGAGGGGATTGAAACTACTTTGTTGATAGGACGATACAGATTGTTATGATGTGTTACATAGGCAATTTGATAATGAGTAGAGGTGATGAGCTAGCATATAGTATACCGAATTATTCGAGTGATCAAGAATATTTCTTTGAGTTTTGGCATGAGATGCATGATGGTTGAAAAATGACATGTGAAAGATTGTGTGACGTTGACATTGGGTGTGATTAAGTTATTGTACCTCGATGGGAAGTACTTAGATTTGAAATTAGTGCTATCAATCTTAGTTGTGACTCATATCTGTCATGTAATGCTTATATAGAAAAAAAAAAAGGGAGACATATTTTGAAAATTTTAGAGTATACAATGTGTGTGCTAAAACAACTTTGATACTAGTGACAGTTTGAGTGTAAGGTAAATGGTTGGTGTAGTTATGATGTTTTTTTTGGTATTAAGAGTGTTAGCTTCAATAGAGTATGGGGAGAAGTATGTGGAGTTTGATGAATCGAGTATTTGTTATGTTGTGATGGTGGGATAAGACGAGTGCCATCACGCTCATTTTTGGGTCGTGACAAAAGCTAAGTATAAATATTAGATGGATACAAAAACATAATATAAAAATTGTACTTTAACCTTGGAAATTTAGAATTACGAAACCTTATCTCCTACTTTGATGAAAGAAGAAGTATTGTCTTGTATCAAATTTTTAAGATGTTGAGCTTCGTAAGTGGCCTAGCATGAGAAGAGGGAAAGAAGTTAACTCTAGAAAAATAGAGTTTGAACTTATTTACACACATGTTACATAGAAGAAGATCAAGTAGGCATGAAGTCATACTCTTAAGTCATTTGTATATTTATTTCAAGGTAGTTCAATTTGATTCACTAGCATCAAGAGCTCAACTCAAGTATGGATTCCCAACCTACTAATTCACCTTAAGTGAGAAAGTAGAGGATGGGAATTAAGTAGTTCACTATAACTTGTTAAACTTATTAATCAAGAATAAATAAAACAAACGGGAGATGTGCATACAAGAAATGCCAAATCCTTCTAGCTAGTTCATTAGTTACTTCTATACTTATCTTTAAGCAAATGATGACTAGTTAATCGATTTTATGATAGAAGGTATCAAATATGCAGGGGCGGACACATCTCTTCTTATGTTTTCTTGTATTTTGCTTATGTTTTCGTCTTTTTATTAGCTTATTACTTACCTTTTTCAACTTTTTGAATAAAAAATTCTTGATTCTCATTTTTTTATCAAGTAGTTGCAATTTACTAGATTAGCTAATATTGAGAAACTTCAACTAAATGGAAACAAAAAAGATTTGTTATGAAGGTTCTAAAAATTAACCTTGAGTTAAAGGGATGGAGGCGGCGCCGACTCACTGCTGCTGCGGTACGACCAATTCTTGTGCGATAGTGATGGAGGCGGAGCGATCAGCGGGACCTGTAGATGGGGGTGGGTGTAACGACCCATTTGGTCGTTTTGATTACTAGGGCTTTTTATTTGATAAAATACTTTTCGATAGATTCTAAATGGGTATATTAGACTATTCATAATTATAATTATAAAATTATTGGGATGATTTTAATAATTAATTTAGTTTGTGATTAAAGAAGATAACTTTAAAATTAATAATGGGTCACTTTTATCACTTTTATAATTAGTCTTATATAATAATTAGGGAGTGAATATTCTGTAGAAAGATTAAGGGTTTGAGGGGAGAAAACTCACGTGTGCGGCAAACAGAGGCAGGCGTCTGTGACTTCTCAGGTACGATCTTGGTTAGACTTCTTAGTTTGTGAAGATATGTGGTTGTGCAGTAGTATAAATTAGTAGTCATTCATATCGTTGCCTTCTTTTATTGGTATAAGACAAAAATGTAAGTATAACAATTGGTTTGACTTATATTTGATAATTAGGAAAAGTTTTTGGGTGAGGTGTTACTGTAGGATGGTCACTTATAATAAAATAATGATGAAAATTCATTGAACAATTTTATATGGACATATAGAATGAGTCTTAGATTTTTTTTTCCCAATTATGTTCACTTATATATTAGGCGTACTGTTTTTAAACATTCGACCTATTCGTAGACTTTTCTTATAATTATCATATTAAGACCCAAGTTTAATATATTGGGATAAGTAATTAAATAGTGAGTGAATTATATTATATGAAAGTTGTTAAGGTTGTAGTGTTTGGAAAAAATAAGACTTAACCTTAGACTTGAATTTTGAGAATAAGATAAAATATAGAATGACTCTCATGTCAATAATTGGACAATGATTACCCTAACATTGGACAATGATTTAGACTATACAGTGAAATATTGGAATATGTTAGTTGTCATTTACAGTATTTCACTAATGTTCGTCCTTAGGTAAATTATTTAGTTATCACATTATAGTTTAAGTTTTTATTTATGGAAATAGGTAATTAAGTATTAGATGTATAACAATATTTAAATCTCATTTAAGTCATGCTAATTGGAGGAATCTAGATTTATCCTTCAGTTATTTTAGAAAATTGATTATAGAATTAGGTGAGTTTTTTTGGTTTAGGCTAAATATAGAATTAATTGAGTGTTTATAGACTCGTTAACTTACAAATTGTGCATATATACTTGATAGATTGGACAGGTTCGGAGGCATTGAGAAAGAGAAAAACATCGTAGAAGTAGTTTGCTTGGCTTCGATTTTTCGGTGGAGGTAGGTTATGGTTTATGCTATTTGATAGTAAAATCTTAATAGTGATTGATATGCATTGAATGATATTGTGAAGTTTTCTATGTACTTGATTGTGTGGTTATGTGGCTTGGTTGTGTGTATTGTGATTGGTCTGAAATACTGAGACCGTGGAATGTATAATCTTAAACCATCTCTATCGAAGTAATGCCTTGAATAAAGAAGACTCGATGAAATATTATTAACGAATGAAAAAGTGGGATATTAAATGATAAATTAATGATATTATTGGATCGGAGTGTCACGTTCCGACACGGTATTCTTGGATCGGAGTGTCACGTTCTGACACGGTACTTTTGGATCGGAGTGTCACGTTCCGACACGGTATTCTTGGATCGGAGTGTCACGTTCCGACACGGTATTCTTGGATCGGAGTGTCACGTTCCGACACGGTATTCTTGGATCGGAGTGTCATGTTCCGACACTGTATTTTTGGATCGGAGTGTCATGTTCCGACACGGTAATATTAAAGGAAAAACATGTTGAATTAATGGAAGATACTCAATCTCAAAGAACTCAACTCCGAAAATTGTTTGGTTTGGAGGCATGAGTCCTCATGTGTGATTTTGATACCGTTGACTTAATACGTGCTTACTTTAATGTTGTTGACACTTGTTAATGTTGTTTGTTGTTTATCACATGTTAAGTGCTATAGTTGAGCTCATACTATTATTCTTTGTATATTAGTTACTATTTTGGGTTGACCGATGATACTTACTCTGTACATGTTGCCTCGTACTGAGCCCTACTTGTTTCCTTCTTTGTTTTCCTTTTATGAAATGCAGCGAGTGTACCTATGACTTCTGATTTCCCTCAGCTCTAGCCAGCCTCCGGCATATCATGTTTCAGGGTGAGCTATCCATTCAAGCTCGTGTTGGGTTTTCTCGGTCATGACATAATGTCCTATACTTTCAGACACATACCATTTAATTCTTTATTTTGGTGTATTTGATATTCTTAGACTTAGTATTGGAGATTAGATGTCCTTGATGTGATGAATTTCAGGTTTTGGGAAATGATATTTAGTAACATTTGAGTTTCCGCGTTATGCTTGTATTTTGTAAGTTAGGTTAAATTGGTTGGTTCGCCCACTTAAGAGGTTAAGTGTGGGTGCCACTCACGACTCAGTTTGGGTCGTGACAAACTTGGTATCAGAGCATTAGGTTAGATGATCTCATCACACAAGGACAGGTCTAATAGAGTCTTGCGGAACGGTACGGGGACGCCTTTACTTTTCTTTGAGAGGCTATAAGACTTTAAGAAAACTTCATTCCTTCTTTCTTTCGTGCTACTACTTGAGTCCAATTGGTATCTAGGTGATACAAATTGGTATCTAACCTTCTGCCCTCTATTTCGCATATGATTAGTATTAGAGTAGTTGAACTGGAAACACCAACAGAGTATACATCCTTAAAAATAAATATATTTCCACGATTCACTATAGACATGTAATTACTAGTGACTAGTATGGTCTTTTTATTAAGTTCTTAAAGTTGAAACCCCTATTCTTCATGGGTAATATCTTTTTTGTCTTTTTCATGGAGAAGTATATTCTTCGGATCTTAATGGATATGAGGTAGATGGGGTAAAGCTAGATGATCTTGCCAATGTCAGAACATTCAAGAAGTTCTGTAAGAGATGGATAGGCAATGAATATCATTACTTTAGAAAATACAGTTAGTAAAGTTCTCATAAGTTATATGGATTGCTTAGTGAATAATGAAATTTTGTTGAGTTAATTGAGGGAAGAATCTCTACTACTATTCTATAGATTAAGTGTATAAAGAAAAAGGGTCATGATATGACTACTACAATAATATCGATGTTTACTTGGTTAAAGTTATGATGTGTGTTATTTTTATCATCGACCTGATCTAAGAACGAATTTAATAATATATGGATCGATTCAATGGATAGAAATAAGTTGGCTATTGGTGTACGATCTTCTCGATTGTGTTCTAGTGAGGCATATAACGAACTTTTAGGTGTGGTAATAGTGTTATGTGAAAATGAATACGTCAATTATCAAGTGTGAATACTAATTGTTAAAGAGTTAATGTGGTATGACATGTTTAGATAATGAGATTCGGTGTTAATTTTACATTTAAAAAAACCTAACTAGTTTATTACTATGTGCGCTTGGATTGGACATTATTTTAAGGAAATTTTTAGTTGTGGATCTTGGATACGGTATTAATGCATTAGGTCGTGAAATGTATCTTGAGGGTTTTGAATGAGGACTAGTGATTTTAACTTTAAGCTTTAAAGAGTATATTGATACTAGGATGACAAACTTATAAGGGAAGAAAGTCCTAGTGGGTATACTTGGGTGAAGTAAATTGAAGATTTTAGTAAGAAAATTCTTATAAAATTGAGTTAGTCCCTTAAATTTGATTGGTATACCTGAGTTTAAGTTGTCACGTCGAGGAAAAAGTTCACCTCTTGATGATGAAAAGATCTAGCTAAGCATGATGGTAAAAGAGAAAGTGATATATGACCTATATGATTTATGTTTGTTGTACTAGAATAAAAAAAATTCTCATTTAGAATCAGTTTTAGTGGCAAAAAAGTCTTGAAAGTGTTTCACTAGTTCTGGTATCGAATTTAGTATTTGCTTAAGAGTTGGACACTAGGCCTAATACTACTTGGAAAAGGATTAAAATTATTCTCTTTATTTGGTTTCCAATTCTATTAGGAAAAGAATTGGAATTGTAATCCTATTGGTAGTTGATTTTGACTATGTAAGGAAAAGCACAATTGTATAAATAGAGGATGGTCTTAAGAGAAAAATTGAACTACTCATTAGTATTCTCCTTGTAAGGCATTAGGACATAAGATAGGTTTTGAGAGAGCTTTCAACAAGAGAGAAGAGACAATAGAGAAAAAAAAGATTTATTTTGTTGTATACCTTCTCTCCGACGAGCAACCTTCAGATCATGTTTCTTAATTAACTAACCGTTATCGGGCTAAAATTTAAACTACGTGTTCCTCACATCTTGGTGGTTGATTTGAACGGTGGAGATTGAATTCAGATGTCCGCAAGATCATATTTTTGGTCCCGAACAGCAGCTGCATTTGGGTGGTGCTTGCATTAAAATTGTAGAGGCATTGTATTTATAGCGTGTATTATGAGGTGTTTTAGTATAATATTTAATAAGAGGAATCTTAATTTAAGACAACGGATATGAATAGAGTTCTCAAAGGATGAT
Organism: Solanum sitiens; assembly: GCA_016801875.1. Lineage (NCBI taxonomy): Eukaryota > Viridiplantae > Streptophyta > Magnoliopsida > Solanales > Solanaceae > Solanum > Solanum sitiens. The sequence goes on along the minus strand of JABWTJ010000048.1, from coordinate 366,887 downwards.
GGGATGACTATCGTTTATAGTTTTGGCAAAGTGAATGTGGTAGTGGATGCAATAGATTGAAAGACAGTGTGTATAGGTAGTCTATCTTTGGTATATGTGGGAGAGTGTCCCTTGGCTATAGATGCCAAGTCCTAAGCCAATAACTTTGTAAGACCTGATACTTTAAGATCTGGTAGAATTTGGCTTCCAGGGAGGTGAAAAAAATATATTATTGGAACATATATGGCTTCAGGGACGCGTGGTTTTATCTATTTTTGTCTTGATTAAGGTAATAGTAGTATTACATGTCATCAGATCGGTTAAAAGTTATTGAATAAAACTTAAGAAAGATATATACAAACATTCAACTCAAGCGGGATGATAAGTTCTGTTGTAATGTTGAATTTAGTAATGAGTATAGTTGAATTTTTAGTGATGAATATGGTAAGGTCAATGAAGAGACGATCAATGATAAACTAAGATATAGGAATTTATAAAAGTTTTCAAAGTATAAGCAATGGTAGATATATAAGGGCATTAAATCACATAGTGGGTTTACAATTTAATTATTTTTTTTTCCAATTATAAGTCTACATTTTTGGTGATACGTCTTATCAAGGTATGAATTTGTAAGGTAATAAAGGATTGATTGCATCGAGTATTGAGAATTTGGAAGAACTTGTACATGATTAGAGTTGTAAAGTTTGTTACTTTTGATTGTTAAAGGATCTAAGGAAGGATTTTTCTCACAGTTTTGAGAGTGTGAACTAAAACGTCACGGGTTATTGGTAAAAAAATGAGATCGATAAGCGAGTTAGAGAACAAAAGTTATAAATATTGAAGGGTTGATATTTTTAGAATTTGCACCATGGAAAAAATTTGAGAAAAGTGAGGAATAAGACCTCACATACAAATCCTTGGGGTGTGGTTGAATGTTGTATTGATTTGTTTTCTTATGAGTTTAAATATGACGATGAGATGTGAATAGTTCGATACAGACTTACTAGGAGTTTATCATTGACTTTTATAAAGATTGAATATCGATTTGAGTAACAAACAATGAGGTATGGAAACTTTAAGGTTTTACAAAGGGTTAGATTGCTCAAATTATGATAGACCACTTAAGAATGATGTACAAGGTGAGATTTAATTCTACATGATTATTAAGAATTTAGAGTTGAATTAATATTATTCTATTGATGGGACTCTTATTTGTCATGAAATGCTTAAATAGAAGGAGAAGATAGCCATAGTTTGAACATGTATTTGATAAGAATACTTTGATACTAATGATGGTATGGGAGTAAGGTAGATGATCGAAGTGGTTATAATGTTTTGTTAATATTAAGGGTTGACTTTAGATATGTGGATTTGATAAACCAAGTATGTGTGCAATTATTATAGGGACTAAATTGGTGATTGTGGGTAGCTGGGAAATCTAAGAGTTATAGTCAGATAAATGAAAATGTTTGATATGGACACTATGGAAGGAGTATCTAGACTTATTCGACCTTGCTTATATACATTCTTATGTGACCAACTACTTTATTCTGGGCGTGGTTTAAAGTATGATTCACTTTCTATGTCCGTTTTTTTTTTTCTTCTAAGGGTGAGTCCTTAGTGGTGAATTGGTTGTACTGATTCTGTGATTGTCCTCGTTGTAGGGTGGATTTTTTTTTTTCTTCTTCTAAAGATTTGATGTTGTTTGGGATAGTTGAAGTATATTAGTGATTCAACACACACAACTTTACTTATGAAAATTTATAGGAGAGCTACCATGAAAATTTACAGTTGTTCGATAGACTTAAGATTTGTCTCATCATCGGTATCATGTTTTGGCTATGTGTGATTAAATGTGTGGACCATTCAGTCGAATTTTGTCATTCTTAAGGTTGTCTATGATAGCTATTGATCTTGCATTTCGATAGTATTGTTAGACGTTCTGTATGTTTGGGCGTATTGCTCGATGGATGGTTACTTGATCATTATTTTCTTGAGGTTAGATAGGTTTAATTTTCCCTTGATGAGTACCTTATGTCTAAAGGTCATTTTTTTTATATAACATAAGCTTGTGGAAAGTTTATGTTGTGAGAATGAGATATTAATAAGATCTATGAAGGTTTGTGCATTATGAGTGTGTGGTGGTTGATTTAGGTTCACTTCTGATTGGAATCGTATTGATTAAACATTTTATCGTGGTTATGTGAAAAAAATTCCACCTAATGGTTGTGTCAAGGTGCTTGAGAACATGTTGCATATGTGTGTACGATTAGCTTGATGACTATTGAGAATACATTTGTTGTTAGTTGAGTTGACATACAACAATAGCTACCATTTGAGTAATAATATGACCCTATTTGAGACATAGTATGAAAGGAGATGTAGCTCTCCCATTGGTTGGTTTGATGCATTTGAGGTAAGAACTTGGGAGACTGAGCATGATATGCACAAAAGATATTCACACATTTTTGTCGATTCTTGTACCCTTTCTTACCCTCGCCTTCTTGGATCGTTCGAGGACGAACGATGGGTAAATTTGTATCTAATGTAACGACCCATTTGGTCGTTTTGATTACTAGAGCTTTTTATTTGATAAAATACTTTTCGATAGATTCTAAATGGGTATATTGGACTATTCATAATTATAATTATAAAATTATAGGGATGGTTTTAATAATTAATTTAGTTTGTGGTTAAAGAAGATAACTTTAAAATTAATAATGGTCACTTTTACCACTTTTATAATTAGTCTTATATAATAATTAGGGAGTGAATATTCTGTAGAAAGATTAAGGGTTTGAGGGGAGAAAACTCACGTGTGCGGCAAACAGAGGCAGGCGTCTGTGACTTCTCAGGTACGATCTTGGTTAGACTTCTTAGTTTGTGAAGATATGTGGTTGTGCAGTAGTATAAATTAGTAGTCATTCATATCGTTGCCTTCTTTTATTGGTATAAGACAAAAATGTAAGTATAACAATTGGTTTGACTTATATTTGATAATTAGGAAAAGTTTTTGGGTGAGGTATTACTGTAGGATGGTCACTTATAATAAAATAATGATGAAAATTCATTGAATAATTTTATATGGACATATAGAATGAGTCTTAGATTTTTTTTTCCAATTATGTTCACTTATATATTAGGCGTACTGTTTTTAAACATTCGACCTATTCGTAGACTTTTCTTATAATTATCATATTAAGACTCAAGTTTGATATATTGGGATAAGTAATTAAATAGTGAGTGGATTATATTATATGAAAGTTGTTAAGGTTGTAGTGTTTGGAAAAAATAAGACTTAACCTTAGACTTGAATTTTGAGAATTAGATAAAATATAGAATGACTCTCATGTCAATAATTGGACAATGATTACCCTAACATTGGACAATGATTTAGACTATACAGTGAATATTGGAATATGTTAGTTGTCATTTACAGTATTTCACTAATGTTCGTCCTTAGGTAAATTATTTAGTTATCACATTATAGTTTAAGTTTTTATTTATGGAAATAGTTAATTAAGTATTAGATGTATAACAATATTTAAATCTCATTTAAGTCATGCTAATTGGAGGAATCTAGACTTATCCTTAAGTTTGAATTTTAGAAAATTGATTATAGAATTAGGTGAGTTTTTTTGGTTTAGGCTAAATATAGAATTAATTGAGTGTTTATAGACTCGTTAGCTTACAAATTGTGCATATATACTTGATAGATTGGAAAGGTTCGGAGGCATTGAGAAAGAGAATCGGAGAAGTAGTTTGCTTGGCTTCGATTTTTCTGTGGAGGTAGGTTATGGTTTATGCTATTTGATAGTAAACTCTTAATAGTGATTGATATGCATTGAATGATATTGTGAAGTTTTCTATGTACTTGATTGTGTGGTTGTGTGGCTTGGTTGTGTGTATTGTGATTGGTCTGAAATCCCGAGACCGTGGAATGTATAATCTTAAACCATCTCTATCGAAGTAATGCCTTGAATAAAGAAGGCTCGATGAAATATTATTAACGAATGAAAAAGTGGGATATTAAATGATAAATTAATGATATTATTGGATCGGAGTGTCACGTTCCGACACGGTATTCTTGGATCGGAGTGTCACGTTCCGACACGGTATTTTTGGATCGGAGTGTCACGTTCCGACACGGTATTCTTGGATCGGAGTGTCACGTTCCGACACGGTATTCTTGGATCAGAGTGTCACGTTCCGACACGGTATTCTTGGATCAGAGTGTCACGTTCCGATACAGTATTCTTGGATCGGAGTGTCACGTTCCGACACGGTAATATTAAAGGAAAAACATGTTGAATTAATGGAAGATACTCAATCTCAAGGAACTCAACTCCCATAATTGTTTGGTTTGGAGGCATGAGTCCTCATGTGTGATTTTGATACCGTTGACTTAATACGTCCTTACTTTAATGTTGTTGACACTTGTTAATGTTGTTTGTTGTTTATCACATGTTAAGTGCTATAGTTGAGCTCATACTATTATTCTTTGTATATTAGTTACTATTTTGGGTTGACCGATGATACTTACTCGGTACATGTTGCCTCGTACTGAGCCCTACTTGTTTCCTTCTTTGTTTTCCTTTTATGAAATGCAGCGAGTGTACCTATGACTTCTGATTTCCCTCAGCTCTAGCCAGCCTCCGGCATATCAAGTTTCAGGGTGAGCTATCCATTCAAGCTCGTGTTGGATTTTCTCGGTCATGACATGATATCCTATACTTTCGGACACATACCATTTAATTCTTTATTTTGGTGTATTTGATATTCTTAGACTTAGTATTGGAGATTAGATGTCCTTAATGTGATGACTTTCAGGTTTTGGGAAATGATATTTAGTAACATTTGAGTTTCCGCGTTATGCTTGTATTTTGTAAGTTAGGTTAAATTGGTTGGTTCGCCCACTTAAGAGGTTAAGTGTGGGTGCCACTCACGACTCATTTTGGGTCGTGACAGTGGGTTCACCGGTCGGAGCAGAGGGTGTGGGTGGCGCCATTCGATGCAGGGTGAAGGGGCACCATCGGGATGTGTATGAGAGAGGAGTGAGAGAGAAATGAATTTGACTTAGGATTTTGACATTAGTCTTTTTTTTTAAGAGAAGTATTTAATTTACCGACCACGAGATGTCAGTATTTTTTAGAATAATTAATTTACTACTGACCACAGAATGTCGGTATTTATTAAAATAATTATCTATATTTAATAATATTTAATAAATTCCAACATCGTGAAGTCAATATTATTTATATAACATAATAATTTAAATATACCGACCTATTGGTCGGTGTGTGTGTATATATATATATATATATATATATATATATATATATATACACGTACATTATAGAAAATACTAAAAGTGAGAATGTGTTGAGCCAAAAGTTGAATCAACTTTTAAATTCAATTAAATAAGAAATACATTAAGAAAGATGATAATGATTAGATTATGGTTTCAAAACCCTTCATCTGTAAAATCTATATATCTATAAATCTGAAATAAACACTCACATGTGGCACGCGTCATTGATCAGTATTATTATTTATTTATTTATTCATAATTTTGAATTTTTTTTCTTCATTTTCTACTCAATAAACTTTTTTTTAAAAAAAAAAGTAACTTCCTTCCTCACTATGAGCATACTAGCAATTGTATTAGGAAATTAGTTATTGGTTTCCAAGTAACATATGTTACTTTTTGATGCTTTTAATAACCAATAATAAATTGGCATAATTCATTTGCTTACTCATAAATCTAAGCTACTTTCCCATGTATATATACTCTTTTTACCTTTCTTTTGAGGTTTGAGGTAACTATATTTTTTTTTTGTTCATTTTTTTCTTCTTTTTAGTTTCTTCTTGATTCTTTATCCTTAATTTTTAATCTATATGTATGTTATCATCATCTTATAATTGACTAATTAATATGGAGTTTTATGACATGAAGAGGTAAGTCAAATTTTTTATCAGTATAATTGTCATTTATGATTTTGTAAGATTTTACAATAATGTTTATAATTTAGTTGTATTTTTTTGAAGTCGTTAATATATATGAATAAGTCTTTCTCTATTAATCTATATTATATTTAAGTTTGATTTAGATAAAGTGATGTGATATCTCTCAATCACCATTAAATTATTTTATTTTCTTATCAGATTTTTGTAATTTTTAATATATTATTGCAATCACATATTTATATAAAAGAGAATCCTCGACCCGCCAACGTGGCGCTACCATAAATTTTTTTTTTTTTAAAAAATTTATTTATTTAAAAAATTGGCCTTTCTCTTTCATCAAGAGACGCGATTTTTATGAAAAGTTGTGATTTTAATAAAGAGTTGCGACTTTTATCAAAAGTTGTGACTTTAATGAAGAGTTGTGACTTTTATTAAAAGTTGTGACTTTTATGAAATGGTGCGACTTTAATGAAGAGTTGCGACTTTAAGAAAAGTTGTGAACTTTTTGAAGGGTTGCAACTTCCCAAAATAGTTTTAACTTTCTGATAAGGCACAATAAAATGTTGTTGACAATACCCTTTGTTGTCTATAAATAGAGGGATATCCTCTCATTTAAAACAACAAAAAAATTGTTTTTCTTTTACTTCCACAAAATTAAATATTCGTGTATTTTTCTCCTGTTGAGTGGCTTACTTACACCATTGTATTTGTATCAATATAAGTTAGTGAATAAAATCATTTCATCCTGAGACGATGTAATTCTTTAAACTTCTTGTATTAGAGGGGAACAGTTCTCTTAAGGGGACATTGTACATTAGTGGACTCGATTTTTTCCTTTCTATTTTATTGTATTTTACATATCATGGTACATTTTTTTACCCTCATTAGCTTATGCATCTGATACTAATTGTTGATTTAGAGTATTGTAAAATATTGTGTTTGATTATATTAAACATATACGCATGTAGTACGTATATTCAATTTGCAGAAAATAACTATTGTAATAAGTTCCAAGAATTTATTTTTTGATATTTAATATTACATTTTGTAACTTAAAAGCACTATATTTAAGCTTACATATTCTCTATTTTTACATAGATATGAAATTTCTCAAAATTCATTATGCAAATTCAAAAGTTATAATGGTTTTCATATTAAAGCAGAATTTCATTTTTGAATATGTTAACAATTTTTTGAATTTTCTCCTAAGACATATATCAGAATTGTATAATCAATGCAACTTAAGTGTTTCCTTATATTACGAAATGCCTTTTTATATATATTCTTATTTTATTTTTTAGTTTCCATTTAATGTGAATTGACCGAAGATTTATTATTTTGGGAATAGTTCATTCATTAGAGGTTTTGAATTATGTGATAATGACAAATAATTAATTTCATGTCGTAATATTCCTAATTTTTTCTATGAGCCTATTTCTCCATTATTTTTAATGTTTATATATTAGTAAAAAAATTGTTGCAAATTCAATGCAATTATTATTTATAACCGCGCGAAGAGCAAACAAATTACCTAGTGAAATAAAAGACAATGAACATTATGAAGGCAATGTAAAGGTATAAAGGAAAACATACATTCATATCCGTATGTAATAATCTATCTATATAATATAAATTTGGATAAAAGAGAAGTGATGTAAACTTTTTTAAGCGTAAAAAAATTACCCGCTTTGTTTCCTTAGAAAACATATCAGTTATTAATTGATGCTCATTATTTTTACCTATTATTTCGTCCTTATTACTTTTTCTACATTTAACTCCCCTCAATTCTCTCTTAAATTTTTGTTATAAATATTTTTAATTGATAGTTGTAATTACTTCAACAAATGTCAAGAAATATTTGTAGACTTATATAAGTCTACATTTCAACGCACAAATCGCAATTACAAGATTTATATTTGTGTGCTTCATTTTGTCGATTCAATTAATATTAGATATTTTTGCTTTTATTTCTTAATTATCAATAGACATAATGTAAAATCTTAATGTCGTTATATATAATTTGTATTTGATAGATGATATTTTATCGTTTTCGTATATGTCTATGAGAATCTGATTAAAAACCATTATTTCAACGCCTTTTTAAAAATTATGTATTTTGATTGATGTCGCACTCAAAACTAATTGGTAATAACATTACATACGACTAAAGATGAAATGAAAGTGAAAAAAAATTAAATGGAAAAGTTATTTCAATATCGTTCATCATATAATTTACTAAGCATAGTAATGAATATTTTCATAAGATAAAAATAAGAATTGACGGTTAGATAAAATTAGTAGGAGTCTAAAGATGACAAATTTGAAGAGATAAAAAGAAACTTTTGATTTGTAATATTAATCTTTTTTATTTCTTTTCAATTTTATAAATGGAAGTAAATGAAAATGTGAAGATTGAAGAAGAGCGGTAAGTAGGAAAGAAGTCATGGAAATGAAGAGAAAAAAGAAGAAGGAAGTAAATATATTTTTTATACTATGATAGAAAATGTGATAACATGTAAATAAGACTATTAGACAAATTCATGTATTTATATAATAACCAAGTTTGTAGATTTAAATTTAAAATATATCATATGAATATATACTAAATATAAATTTTCCAAGAAAGGAAATAATGTTAAATACTTTTTTTTAATTGTATAGAGAAAAATTATGTTAGATATTTGTTACTCATATGTACCTTAAGAGATCAATTTTCTTCAAATTGTTCACACATTAAAAGTGATGAAAAATCTTAAAATGTAAGTACTCCTTCAAACTCCAAATACTTTTACCATTCACAGTTTATTAATATATTATTTAAAAAACTTATAACCGTGCGAAGCGCGGCTCAATTCATTAGTTAAATAATAAATATGAAGTTTTATCAAATAATTTAATAAAATGAGATAAAAGAGAGTATAAATTAAGGGAAAATGAAGAATATTGAATGAAAATAAATTAAATTAAGAAGATTAATCAATATTGAAACACTTTCAAGGGGTCGAATAGGGATAGGCTAGCTTATAAAATCAAAATATTCAAAATACCACGCACAAGATGCATGTACAAAACATTATAGACATGTACCACACAATATATGCACTTACAACGCACGCGATTCATGTGCAATTAACAAGATGCACGTACAACGCAAAAAATGCACGTACAACGCACGAGATACACTTGCTGCACTTATTGTTTGTTAATTTCAAACATTAGATAAGAAATTAAAAAAAACAAAGACATGCATGAAAAACTAATGGAAGTTGATACTAATAAAGAAAGATAACTTGGTCATGCAATTATGATTACTAACATTGTAAATGAAAAAACAAGTTCATTGACTGATTATCTGATTCCTACATATATCATGAGTTTTTTTCATTTTTCGAGCACATACGAAATATGATAGAAAAAATTACTAGCCAATAACAGACGGAAACTACATGTGATATTCATGGCAAAACCTATGGTTATCCCCCCCAAATACTTCCAATCAGATGGTATCAACAATAGAAGAAAGACGTGATTGAATCAGTACGTCGCTGCAATTCAAATTAAATGATGTATTTTTAAAATGTTGACTTAACAATGAACTGTGATTTAGAATATCAACTAATTAATCTTGGTGAGAACTAAGAGTATAACTCGGATGTTGTGAAGTTAGAACAACGATATTTGTTGTGTCTGAAATCAATGGTTAGACCCCCTCCCCCCCCCAAAAAAAAAAATGCTTTTAATAAGATGGTAGCAACAATCGAAGTAAGTGATGATTGAATCTGTATGTCGCTGCAATTCAAGTTAAATGATGTATTTCTAAATTGTTGACTTAACAAAGTACTCTAATTTAGAATATCAATTAATTAATCTTGGTGAGAATTAAGAATATAACTCTGATATTGTGAAGTTAGAGCAACACAACTCGTTATGTCTGAAGCAACGCTATTTTTTGTGACAGAAGCCAACAAAATGATTTCGCTAACTTCAGTATTTCTTCCTAAAGCATTTTCATATTCAATTTAATTCACTCTCATTAAAAAAATTTGATAATAATAAAGCAATATAATTATAAGATCCTCAACTTACTTCATATGCCGATGTCGAGCCATCACAGATCCACGTGTCAATATTATTTGGAGCAACATCCCTATAACATAGATAATAAGAGTTTAATCATCATATTAATTCACATATATATATATATATATATATATATATATCGTATACATAATAGTAAATACTAAAAGTGAGAACGTGTTGAGCTAAAAATTGAATCAACTTTTAAACTCAATTAAATGAGAAATACATGAAGAAAGATGATATGATTAGAGCATGATTTAAAAACCCTTCATCTCTAAAATTAAATTTTTAACTTTTATCTTCTCATTTTCTCATATGAAATAAGAAAAAAGTGGGTTTCGCAAACTATAAACTACAACAGTGGACCATATGAGATAAATTATTAGAATAGTAGTGTTCAATTGTTGATTTCAATGTTTCTTCTTTTATTTGATTCCTTATTCATCTATATATTATCACATTTAGTTGTATTTACATTTTTTATTTTTATCTTTTGGCATCATAACTGCATGACAATATATAACTATGATTATATGTCAGAAATAGAATGATTCATTATATTTGTTTGGTAAGAATCTTTTCTTTCTTTACAACAATTTTTTATGTTTCATAATATCAATATATTTTAAAATTTTAAAGTTTATTGATTATGTGAAAGATGTGATAAATGTATAATTATTGTTTGGGACAAACGTGCAACAACACAATTACAAATGGAAAGTTCTAAAGTTGAACTACCATTCTGCCCTTTAAAATGCATTTCTAAAAGCACTAATTTAAAATTTCAAAAACTATTGTGAATAAGTAAAAATAATTGAGTGAAAATTATTTTCAACCAACAACTTTGCTTAAACAATAACCCCACAAACGTTGAACAATAATCAAACTTCCCCTTTATCCTATGCATGATCAATTTTATACTTGTTACATCACCTATATGTAATACATATTTATGTTAACTCATATAGTCTTGGAAATTGGAAGGACTAGACCGGGCTAGATCATTTTAATTTGTTGGCCAAAAAATGGTCTGTCAATCGACAAGTATGTGGGCAACTGGTAGTTCCCGGCCAACCCATCATTTTTAAAAGTATAATTTTTATACTTATTAGGAAAAATGACAGAGATTCCACGTTTAAGTTCTCTTATTACCATTATTCCCTATTAGTTTTACAAATTCCCAAAATCCCTCATATTCGCGTATCAGATTAATGTATCTTGCACGTCAAATTAGTGTATCATATATAAAATGTACATCAGATTAGTGTATCATGTATAAAATGTAAGATATCTTACTTAACGATTATTATATCTCGCGCATCAAATTAATGTATCAATGCTTATATTATTGTATTAGTTTGAGAGATTTTTGTAATTATAAACTTATAAGGGACAAATGGTTATTTTGTCTTAAAGGTATGTGATTTCTGTCCTTTGCCCTTTTTAAAATCAAATTATAATTCTAAAATATAATCATAAACATCGACAATATTATAAGGTGTAAGTGTTAATATTTGTTAATCAAATCCACGAATAAAATTATCTTTATAATATTTATTAAGTTGTATTTCAAGTAAAAACATTAATAATAAAATATTAACCTAATTGTTTTCCAATTATAATAGTAAAACACAAAATCTATGACAATATTCCATAGCTAAGACTTGTGTAGTGATTCCCTATAAAATTTAGAGAATATTGATATCATGTAGTATGTATTATAATTTTTTTATTAAATTAAAATGTACATATTTAAATTTCTATCAATATGATACATTTTTATGAAAGGTTTGAAATCTTCAATTGTTTTTTTCTAATCTTGCAAGAATGTTGTTGTTACCTTTTTTCCTTCTAAGTATTGCAAAATAATACGTCAAATAATATACAAATATAGATATATTATTAATTATGCATACATTGAAGAGATAGTTTATTCTTGTGAAAAGTAATTTCCTTTTTATGCTTCTGTTTTTTAAGAAGCAAGAATTTTAACTTTTTCCCAACAATAGAAAAATTGTTTCTGCTTCTACTTTTATTTAAAAGTAGCTTTACTAATTGGACAAGTACTTAAAAAAATTAAAAAGATGTCTATAAATAAGTGTTTTCGGCCTCCCAAAAATAATGTCAAACAGACTCATCATCTCTCTTTATTTCTAATTCTTTTTTATATTAAGTAACAATTAAACTTTTAACTTTTTATTTCGTCTTTAATGAGAAACACACAAATATCTATAATGGATGGCAAAATTGCCTTATTTTTCATAGTTTAAGGGTTAAAGTGTACCAGTTTTTTCTACTTTTGAAGCAATCACTGTTGACACTCAATTTTGACCTACCGCAATATGAATTAGTTATCGAGTTTCTATAATGACTAAAATTTAAAAAAAGTAACATTTTTAAAATTCAGAATATTTTAAGTTATAATGTAATTTTGTCATTTATATAATTTTTAGATATTACATATTTATTTGACCAATTTTCTAAACTTTTCTACTATTTGAAAAAATTATAAAATTTCTACTATCTCCTCTTCTGAGATACATCACTTTACGTGATGTATTGGTTGAATATGTCATCATACGTGAAGTAACGGGATGTACACGATGTTTCTGAAATCTATACGCGAGGTATCGAGACATTAAACAATGTATTCAAAACAAGAATGAGATGTACCAAAAGTCTTGGGATGAATTCGAATTCTATCAAATTTAAGAGATTTTTTGTAATTTGAAAAAGAGTAAGGATATGATTTTATTAGCTCTTAACACTATGAGGTTTGTGTAAAATTCCCTAATTGTTTTTGTGGTCCAGAAGTATTTATAAGTACTACCTTTTATAAAATAATAGTAAATAAATAAATATTCGAAGGCATATAAAATGATTTGTTTTTGATTAAATATTTTGTTAATTAGTTTAACAAAATTATAATTTATATTTTGAGAAAATTAAGTTAATTATTTTTTAAGACTAAGAAGCTTGTGAACTAATTAGAATTAATTTTTCTTGTTTAACTTTTAGCCAAATTCATTAACTTAATTGGTTACTTTGTAAATTAATATTGACTTTAATTACCATTCATATGGTCATTTCCTGATTACAAGTCTAACCAATTTTTTACTCCTCCTAAATTTCTCTTTTTAGCCAAAATTTTGGGCTTAATAATTTCACCAAATCAGCTCAATACAATAACATTATATGCAGCAGTCCAATCCCTAGGGATATCAATGGGACGGAGTGGGTAAGGATCGGGGTGAGTTTACATCATTGAGAAAATTAAGTTAATTATACATTTATTTCTCTTTGAAGGTCTTTGTCGTATGAAATTGATCTTTTTCTAGACTATTCATGGAGATATAAATATGAATGTTTGGACATGTACAAATAACCAACTCTTTTGCATTCAACACAGGGTTCCGAATGAATTAAGGAATAAGTTTTGTTTTAGCTTTTTTTTAAAAAAGAATCGTGAATAACTTCATCATATATTTTTTTAAAAAATCTGATTTCACTTGTGATGTACATCCATTCTCACTTTATACCAGTAATTCTAATTATAAAGATGACTGTATTCAATAAATTCTAGCTCAAATAATTGGGCATTTCATCAAAAAAATTACAAAAATTTCTAAAATTCATGATGTTTTGAGAAAGTATGTATCTCTTCTCAAAGAATATTTGACAACTTTGTACTTTTTGCAATCTTATCAATTTCTTGAATGATGAGATCTTTAGTTAGTTCGTCATATTAATATAAATCATTACTACAATCATGATTATCAATGAATAGGGTTTATTCGAATTATGCGTTAGAGTTTGATAATTGAATCAGATTATATTGTGATTTATTGTAATGTATATTGTGAAAAATTAAGAAAAGTTCATGCGGACTAAGTAAGATTGCATATCATATTGTATTAATCAATGATTAATAGAATGCTTATGAATGATATCACTGATTGGTGTGGCCAAACTAATTTCAGAAATCCATGAGTAATTATCTCTCACAGAGCTCGGTGGATGTATTCATATTCAAAAATATGTTTAGTAGTTCTGTTCTTTCATGATCAATGAAGACGTGATAAGTTCCTACTAGGAAATAAGAAAAGTTGTGGAGATATAGAAATTTTGTGCACTCAAATGATAGATTAAATCTCTATTTGCTCTAACTAGAAATAGACCTAATAAACAAACCTAAAAATAAAAAGTTATATATTATTTCAATAATAAGAATATCTTGAAGAGAAATCTAACCACCAAGAAAAATGAACTATATTATCAAGAAGCATGCCTATACATGTGGAAATGTGGAAATTAATATCCACGGATGAATAGACTTAAAAAAAACCAAAAATATAAATAAAAGTTATATATATATATATATATATATATATATATATATATAACTTTGATAAATCTAACAAAAAAATAAAATAATGATGTACCTAAGCAAAAAACATGTCTACGCATGTGCAAAATTAATACCATCTATCAGTCAAAGAAGGTGTAGGTTGTATAGAGAAGTATAGCGGCCACAATCCAATTTACTCTAGAAATGAGTCAAGGTAGAAATATCCTATTTATTGAAGGAACATAGACCCAAAGTATACGATGGATTCTAAATATATGATTCTTGTATTAATTGGGAACCATTAGAAGGGGTGAATATGACAATCTCTTTCATTGCCTCTTGTATTCTCTCTCTATCAATGTTGTTCAGTTTTGCAGCTCTACTTTCACTTTACTTATTCTAATCCTCCTGAGAACTACGTTCGCCTTGTCCATTCTCCTAATTTTATCAATGAAATATTTTGGGGTCTCAGTTTGAAAGAGATAATAGAATTAATAGAAAAATGCTACTACATCAAGGTCCTACTTGATATTATGGAAAGTGGACAAGTTGATTTTTTTTTTGTCAGAGTGTTTCCACAATACAAAATGATTGCTAAGTGTAAGTAAAATCCAATCTTTCATGTCTCCTACATTAAGTTCACGACATATGAAGAAAATCACTTGCAATATATTATAGTTCTAAATCTTGATATGCAATTTAAGCGGATTAAGATCTTCTAAAACATACATATAGACAATCAAACAGTAAAAGTTCAACTTGTTATAGGAACGATATGCTACATACTGATAATTGAGAAACCTATTACAACCGCAACAACATTTTGGAACCAAGCCATAAAAGATATTTTTAATTAGGAGAAAAATCAGATAATACGTATTAGCTTCTTTCACCAACATTAGATTAGTGCATGGGCAATCCGTACAATTAAAATTAACGAGTGGTGCACAATTGATGTGAAGAGAATGAACTGGATACTTAGATAAATGCAAAATTATTTGTCATGTCTAATGAATGAGACTTGCACAATAAATGTGAAGAGCATAAGCAGAAAAATGAGATAAGCAGAAAAGTTATTTATCGTGTTTTCGTTAACCTTAGTGGATTTTTTCTAAAAATGTGACCAAGAAGTCATCTATGGTGGCAGTGTTACCTTAATTATAATTAAAAATTATAAATATTTAGTGCGAAAAGTCAAAGAGAGTGTGAGACTTATAATGCAACAAAAATTATTGAAATTATAATTTCATGACAACTATTCAAGAAATTAAAAATAATTAACCTGAAGTTATAGCAAATAATTTAATAAAATGGGATAAAAGATAGGGGAAATGAAGGATAAATTAAGTATATTGATTGAAAAAATTTAAATTAAGAATATTAATTCAAATTCATAAACTTTCAATGGGGTCAAGTCGGGCTAGGCTAGGTTATAAAATCAAAATATTTAAATTACTATGCACAAGATCCACGTGCAACACATTTTATATAAGTATCATACACAAGATGCACGTGAAACACACAAGCTACAAGCACAACGCACAAGATACACGTACAACGCATAAGATGCATGTATTACACTTATTCTACCTTTACGCCAAAAATTGTTATCGTGCATGTTTTACTTATCTTAGGAAAGACGTGTCACTTGAGAGTAGTATCCAAATGTAATTATTTTTTACTTGTAATTCTAATTATAGTTAAGAATGAATGCAACAGGCTCCACTTGAAATAATTGGGCATTACATTAAATTTTCACACAAAATTATTACAAACTATAAAGTTTTGATAAAGTAGGTAGAAACTATGTTCTTTGTCTCGAATACTATTGGACAACTTTTACCAACAATCCATGACGTTTTACTTCACACTATAAATCAAAACTCTGATGGAAACCCTTTCTTATATTCTTTAAAAATTAAAATTAACAAACTTTACAACTTTAATCATGTGTAAGTCCTTTCAAATGCTCGATATCCGATGCAATCGATCATTTATTACCTTAAAAATTATATCTTGACAAAACATATCACTGAAAATGCAGACTTATAATGGAAAATTTGAATTGTAAATCCAACTATGTAACTCAATGCCCTTATCTCTCTACATTTACTTATAATTTGAAGATCTTTATGAATTCATGTATCTTAGCTTATCATTGATCGTCTCTCCATCGACCTTACCATATCCTTCACTAAAAATTCATCCATACTCATTACTAAATTCAACACTACAACAGAACATATCATCTCACTCGAGTTGAACGTCATTTAGTGTCACGACCCTCAAAATGAAGTAGGGAAGATAGAGCCTCACATATGTCTAAAAATGTTATTAACATGTAAATAAAGTGTTTACTGTATGTATAGTGGATTTGAAGAAGTTTGGAGGTCAAACGTCAAAGACGTTCAAAAGTTAGTCTTTAGACGTACTAGTGTGTTCTTGTATGTCTGCCTTGTTTTTATGTGTTGTTTGGAGTCTAAAAAAAGTATAGGTGACTCTAGTATCCTAATAGACATGTTAAGGGTCAAACAATTGGGTAAGACTCCCCGAGGACCACCCTAAAGGCCCCCGAGGAGGACCCAAACGTTGCACAAGGAGCTACCCAAGGCAGCTTGCAGTAGCAAGAAGTGGAGCCACTCACGAGTAACGAGCCTGGAACTTGGTATGCGTATGCATCGCGCGAGCTACACAATGCTAACTGACTCAAAAATTATGGGAGGCAAGATTATGGGCTGCCTCCGCGATGCATAGTGAATTCCCAGATTCGGTTGCGTCGTTTTAAAGTCTACTTTGACATGTCTAAAAGTCGAAATAAGTATGGGGGTGTTTTGGTAACTTTGGGAGTCGTTTATAAACTGTTTTTATGTCCTAATTATCCTATTTTGCAAGTCAAAACCCCAACACCCAATAAGAAAATCAAAAATTCCAAAACTCTCTTCTCTTCCAAATTCTCTCAAACCTCCATTGGAGACCAAAACTCAAATTCAAGCTAGGGGCTGGATATTTATGGTTTCTTCTCCAATTTTTCGTAGGCTTCTCAAATAATAAGGTATGATAATCGTTGATGCTTAGTTAATATTCCATCTAAGGAGTTCCTTCAAAGGATTTTCAAAAAGAATCTAAGATCAAAAATCCTATCTTTAAATCTAGCCATGGGTTCATTGTCAAACGAATTTCAAAGACATTCTAATGTTGAATTGATGATTATTCAATTTTTTTATTATTTTTTCCTATGTAATTTATGAAGGAACCCATGATCCATCTATTTCTCAAATTGGCCTATAATGTGGGTCTTATAATCTTGATTATAAGTTAATTAAATTGTGATTGGATTGTAACGAATTGCTTAAATCTATATTAGTTTATGTCAATTGATTTTGAATTGTTTAGAATTGGTCCATGGTGATCATGGCTTGGAGTATTGGTAAGTTGACCTATTTTCCTAGTCTTTAGTATTGGTTTTGATGTTGATTGATATGGTCCACGTATGATGGCGGTGTTTACATTCTTGCCTATGTATATATGTGGGATCATCGCCATGAAGGCATTAGATGCAAGATAAATTGATATGATGATTCTCATTTTATGAAGTTGATGAGTGTAGTCTTCGATTATAGCACCATGATCTAGTTGTATAAATGATGTTATGTATATGTGATGATCATGTTACGGTTTGGTATGGCCTACATGACTAGTTGTGATGAATACTCTAGTCGCATGACCCTTACCTATGTCAACCCTATATGAATATGTGATCTTATCTATGTTATGAGTCTTATATTCTCGTGTTGAATATGTTCTTGCCTCCAATGATGTAATGTGAGTGTGTGGCCTATAGTCCCTAAAGTTTCTATATGTGAGTCTTTCAGGATTTAAGGGATATGATATATGTGTGTTGTGATCCTATGAAGGATGGTTTCCTAAGTAACTAATTTTTTGCTCTTATGTGATCATGATGACCAATATGAATACACACACTCGTGCATAATTATGAGTAGGGTAGATATATGGTGTCCATTAAAAGTATAGTTCTCATATGCACCATTATCTATTACTATGCATGTAAAGTATATGATTAATGAATAATGAGCATGTGTTGTTAGAGGTGTTATGTGAAAGTATTTCTCACGTGTGAATGCACACACACATGAATGTATGAATGGTTGAATTATGTAAAAGTACAATCTCAAATTATATAGGTTTTTTGATGAAAGTAGATTCTCATCTTAGAAACCTTTGAGCTATATGATGTATGAGGGAGCAAGTCCAAAAGCCTAATCTTATGAACTAATGATTAATAAAGGATGAAATATATTAAAGAAGGAGTTTAAGCTTAGCACCGAGTGGATATGTACAATGAGGAAAAGACCCATCCGATAATGCAATAGGTTGGGTCATCGAAGTGATTAATCATGAGATGGAAGCCTTCTCGCTAATGCAATAGTTCGATTTTCTAGAAGCAATATCACTCTCCCTTAAATACGTGCCCCTGTAGGATATAGCTATTGGATCCACCTAGATAGCTATTTTGTAGGTTTACCTTGGCAAGTAGAACGCCTTGTTTGGGGTTAAACGTCACCGGATTCCATGTTGGTCACATGGTCTATGTAGGTCATTGCTAAGCATCCCGAAGGTTAAGAAATGAATTAAGATAAGAATATGAACCCTAATCATAACTTCTTGAGAATCTTACTTAGTATAGGTAGGACTATAGGCCCTACCCATGCATTGCACTGAGGAACTCCAAGAAAGGATAAGATTAGTACTTTTATGAAAGTAAGACCTATGTTATGTATGAATTGTATGAATGCATGTTAAAGTGACTTTGCTATATCATGACATAAATTATGAGTATGCATGTGAATTACACTTATGCCTCCTAAATGAGTTTTACTTAGCATATGTGGGGATATGCGACTCTATGTGTACATTGCATAAATAAGCTTGTGAAGGGGTTATGAGGGTGATTTATCTATGGTATAAACTAAATGCATTATGACTAAAGATTTAGTTAGTGCATGAGTCCTTATATGATGATATGAAGTATGTGGTCTTATGTCTAGTAATAAATGAAGGTATTATGACTCGATGAACATGTTATGCCTAGTCTAGGGTGACTTCTTAGGAACACTTGGTGAAAGTAGTATTATGGGATGCTACCTACACATTGCACTAGTGTGACTTGGGGTTGTCTTACGTGATGGTTCTTATGTGAAGTTTATGTCTACGATGTGCTTATGACTTTGTAAATATATGTGGTCATGTTTATGAAGCATATTTATGATTAACTATGTTAGGTGACTTCAACGTGATGCATTTTACTAAGTACACTTGATGGTTTCTTAAGGAAATATGTTTAGGTAAAAAGAGAAGTAATGTATTGTATGTATTGAATATGCCTCAAAGTATGATAAATGACTTTATGTGCTATTATGAATAGTATCCATGTATACCTTATGTATGTGAACTATATTGTGTTTATATGCGCCAATGTTCATGAAGTTTACTAAAAAAGACATGTTGCATGATTTCAAATGAAATTTCCTCTTTAAATGCATGTTTTTGCATGGTTGTCATACTTAGTGCATTATTGTACTAATACCATTCTTCTTCATCTTTTTACACTAAATGTAGGTGGTGACGGCTAGAGGATGTTTCTAAGAGGGATGAGAGTGGATAGTTTCACGACCCAAAAGTACCCCCTAGAAGTTAGGGAGAACCCTCGGTTCGAGACCGGGCGTACTTGACCCTTTGGGG
The DNA here is from genome assembly GCA_016801875.1 of Solanum sitiens. NCBI lineage: Eukaryota > Viridiplantae > Streptophyta > Magnoliopsida > Solanales > Solanaceae > Solanum > Solanum sitiens. The sequence goes on along the minus strand of JABWTJ010000048.1, from coordinate 346,753 downwards.
TCTTGTACAAGCCCTTTAACTATCGTTCATTACATAAGACATGAAAAGTAGTGCGAAATTAAAACTTTTCAAGACATTTGATATAAAAAGGAATCTTTTATAAATAATAAGAAAATCTCATCGTCACAAGCCAACTTAAAGACACGACATAATATCTTAGAGACACGGCCCTTTACATTGAAATAAAATACATAATAAGTCTTTAAATAAGAAACTAAGAAAAGGACTATGCCCTCAAATATATAAGGACATACTTCGTCTTCAGAGGAACTTTCCCAAGCTTCGCCTTCAAATCTTCAAAAGTCTCCAACCTATACTTATAGTGTAGAAAAATATGGGGTTAGTACAAAATAATGTACTAAGTATGGCATATGCAAAAACATGCAAAAAGGGACGTTCTAGTATAATAACATTTCATGCCAAGAAACTTAAAACATGCAATAATATATGAGCACAACATCATAAGGAACATCATTTAACACTTATAGAAGAATTTCCATAATTTTATACTCAAAATAACACTTTACAGTAAGCTTACAAAATATTACAGTACGATCATCTTGACATGACAGTGAACCATTTATAACATTACAGTGAATTCAACTTGAGCATTTACATTGAACTACCTTATTCTAAAGGAGTGAACTTCCAAAGCCAAGTAAAGAGGAAGTGAACTCATTTCCGTAGGAGTTTCCCTAACTAAGAATTATCCTAAGACTCACCAAGGTAAGACATGAAGAAAGTATGCATATGCCTCCTTCAATACACACCAAAGCGATCCTCAAGAATATCCCCTTTTGGCTTACTCACTTCGGGAGAACAAGCCCCCACTCAATGACAAGACACTAGAAGAACACCCAACAAACCACCTGTAACAACCCTAAAAATGACTATGCTAAGTAATGTCTAACGTAACTAGAATGGCTAGATTAGATCGGGTTCACACGAATAGATGCGCGTATAACCAGACCTCTGAACCTCTGCAACAACCAATCCTACTAACTTGGTGAGTTAGTTGAGCTAGGAAAGGTTGGTTCCAGCCATGTAGGGCACCCGAATATGAAGATTTACCCGGATGAGTCTTAACCAGACTTAAAAAGGGATAATCTTAAGTTTGGAGGGTCTGGGGGTAAAATGGTCTTTTCCAGTCTAAGGGTAATATTGTAATTACCCTAAATATTTAATTAATTAATTAATTAATATGATAAAAGGGCAATTTCGGTAGAGGTGGCCGAAATTGACCCTTTAAGCAAAATCTAGCTCCACCCGGGTTCGAGCCTTGGTGGAAGCAAGAATTAAATTGATTTAATTTTATTTAGTGAATTAGTTAAATTAATTAATATTTAATTTGCTGATTTAATTAAAGGAAGATAAGATTTTTAATAAAATAATAATAATAATAATATTAATAAATAATGAGGAGTCCTAGTTTGACTAAGTCTCCACCTAACTCTCCTAATCATAATCATTATCCTAATCCTCTCATTCTCACGTCTGTCACTCTCATTCTCACGTTTTTTATCATTAAAATAACTAAAAATAATAGTTCTTCACTCTTAAAGAACTTACACACAAAAAATCAAACGAAAAACTAAGCTAAAAACAAAAATCAACACAAGTTCTTGACGGGATTGGGCTTGATGTTTCGGTGGTGAGGCTTGGTTTCATGGTAAATTGGCAGCATTTAAACAAGTTTTGAACGACATTAAGGTATGTGTTTTCTTCTCTCTTGGTCCCTTTCCCAAGATACCCCTAAGTTCAGTTTAAATTCAAATCGAGAAACTAAGGTTGTCCCAGTTGCATGCCCCTGTCATTAGATCCTTTGAAAGATTCAAAGCATGCGTTGGTATGTCTTCTGGTAGATAATTTTAGGTCTGGTTGTGATTATGTGTTGAATGTGTATTCGGAAATCATGTAAGGGATGAAAAATATATTCTGGAAAAGTATATTAAGTTGACTGTTTTGAGCATGTGTGTGCTGAAAATTTACTATGTTTGCTTCCTGAAATTTGTATGTTAAAATGTTGTGTTTCGCATGTATAGAAATGTTAAAAACGTTATGATCATATAGGGTTAAGGTGGCTGACTGAATGTCACTCAAAATACTACGAAAATCAACATAAGAATGAGAGAAAATGGATTGGAAGAGACTGGTGGTCTCGGCCAAGAATTGGAAAAATAGCTATGTTTTAAAAAAAATTAAAAATTGTGAGGTCATTGGGAATTGAACCCAAGACCTCACCAAATGTAAATTACATAAAAATTTCATGAGAAAAATAAAGGAGAAAAATAAATGTGGAGAGTAGGGATTGAACCCACAATCTCTTGAATGGATGAGAGAGTTAGGATAAAAATAAAGGATAAAAATAAATGTGGAGAGTGGGGATTGAACCCACAACCTCTTGAATGGATGAGAGAGTTAGGAGAAAAATAAAGGAGAAAATAAATATGGAGAGTGGGTATTGAACCCACAACCTCTTGGATAGGTGAGAAAGTTAAGAGATAAATTAAAAGAAAAATAATGAGTTTGTGGGGGATTGAACCCACAACCTCCTTGACTTGAACGAAAAAGGAGAGGAGAAACAGAAAGGAAATATTATGGGGTTGATGGGGATCGAACTAGGGTCCCCCAAATCTGAAAAATGCAATTATCAAGTTTAAAAAAAGATTAAGTGTTGTCCAAGGGAATCGAAATCGGGTTCCCTTGCCCAATTCCGTATTGACACATAAGTCATACGTAAGTAAATATTTAATGATTGTTGCCTCTAAAGATCAAAATCAATATCTTGGCATATCTACAAGATGCATAGGTCTTGTACCACATAATCTTGGGTAAACATGAATCACTTAGACAAACTGTGAATGAAGCCTCATGGCTTGTATGTGTGGACTCAAAAGTCTAGCAAACGTTTAAAAGTAGGTGAGCCTAAGATGTATGTGATAAAATGATATAACCCTAGAAGGGTTAAGTAAGAGTGTGAAACACACTAAATGGCCAAGTGCATTGGCATATGATGAAATGAACATTCACGTGAAGGGTGAGTAATTATGAAAAGCAAATGTGTTAAAGTTAATGAATGAGGTGACAATATGATAAGAGGCTAATGTGAAAGATGAGAGCAATCTCAAATGAGCCTAAGTAAATGTTACCAAAATGTACTCACCTATGAGAGTGTAAAGCAAATGAAGAGACCAGTCTCTATGAACACTCTAATGAAAGTATTGAAGTTAATGCATACTTAATACTAATGATGAGATGAGAAATCATCTAATGAGCTATGATGTCCTCATGCTAGAAGCCAGCTTCCATGATGTATGAGTTGAATGTAATGGAACTTTATACTGAGCACCGATAGGCTAGCTATGAGCGGTGATGCCTTCCTTCGGGAAGGGTGGAGGTTCACATAACTCTCATGAGATGAGATTGTCCGGCATGCCGGGTATGTGTCTCCTTATATCTCCTAGTCTTTGAACCTATACTGCCATTATAGAAATCTAGCAGGGTTCGATTCTCTATGTATGCTAGCATGTTTTGGTTCACTTTGGATGGTGATTCCACCTCTTTTCGGTGTGAGGATTACACACTGGATTTCATAATGCTCACATGATCTATGTCGGTTAAGGTTACAAGTTCCCAAAGAAAGAATGAGGCCAGCCTCAATGAATGAACATAATCAAATGAACGATACCAAAGGTATTAGGATAGGATGATCAAGAGGTGAGCAAGACTCAAGTAATGACACTAGGTTATTCTTGGTCATTGCACAGCAAACCCTATGAGACTCTTAAACTACATCCTAGGTATGACTAGTGATTGCACTAGTATATGAATGAATGAAAATGAAGTACGTATGAATGAATGAAGCAGACTCTGTGTTTGCTAAAGAAGGCTCTCTAGTTGAGGTCCCATATGTTGAGACCTCATTTTGGGAAGTCCTAATGTCAAGTCCATGATTCCAAGGTCTCATGGCATATGAAAAAATGATGTGAACTAGGTGGTATGATATGTGCAATACGTTATGTGCTGCTTGCAAAATGATAAGTATGATGATGCATGTTACTCTAATGGCATGACTTTCCTAATCCAAATTTGGCAAGTCCACTGACTTTCCTAATCCAAATTTGGCAAGTCCACTGACTTTCCTGATCCAAATTCGGCATGTCCACTGACTTTCCTAATCCAAATTTGGCAAGTCCACTGACTTGACTAATCCAAATTTGGCAAGTCCACTGACTTGACTTTCCATAAATCATGTTGTTAAGAAAGAGCTATTCTTACTCATGCATGTCCTTGGTGTATGCTTGCATATACCTATACTTAGTACAAGTGTGTACTAATCCCATACAATATCTACTTTTAGGTGCAGGCAAAGGTGGACGTTAGAGCTTACAGTACGGCGTTGCAACAATCCGGACGTGGAGCTTTCATCTGGATTTGGTAGGCCCTCATGCTTTTGAGGATATCTACTGTTATTATCTCGATTAGATATAGGCTTTAGCTAGTGGGGCATGTCCCATTAGTGTTTCATTTCCCATTTCATTTCAAACTTTGTATTGGTGCCGTTTTTGCAAGGATACGTTTAATGCAATTATGAACTGCTTCTTTCATTTGATGATCTTAATATTAGATGGTTGATTCTGAACGTTTATGAGTTTAAGTAGAATGTCTTACATGAATGTTAAGTAACAAAAAGTTCAAATTTTCCGCTAAAATTAACCTAGATGAAGTAACAATGATGTATGTAGGCTTGTCTGCGACCTCTGAGAGGTCAACGACGCCGGTCTCGTCTGGGGTCTGCACTACGGTCATGACAAAATTGGTATTAGAGCACTAGGCTAAATTTCGAGGATAATAAGTTCACATCAAGCACATTGAGTAGTTTCTAAGTCATGGTAGTGAAGTGCACCACTATCCTGAATTAGAGACTGCATGATGCGTAGTAAAATTTCCCTTCTTCTAATCTTTATCGTGCTATCTAGAGATTTGACACTTTGTGTCATTCTAAGTATCTAACTTTCTTCTTGTGTGCATGCGTAGAAGAATACACACAAGAACTAGGATGGACAAGTGGTCAAAGGCGCCACACTCAAGATCTGGCCTTCCTAAGAAGGGGCAGTGATAGAAATGCCCAGCGTGAACGAAAGACGTTTGATAAGAGTGGTTGTTCTCATGGAGGTGAGTGCATGGTAGGTTCTAAAGCCTGCTATGAGTATTGATGAAGACGAGAAGTCTAGTTGGCTGCTTACTAGCTCAAGGAGATGGCTTAGGTATGGATTACTTCATAAATGCTAGACTACCATAGACTATCGAAACAGGGAAGTAAGGTTAAGTTTCTGAATAAGTTAGAGTTATAATGAATTCATGTTGCTATTTTTGTATTGCATAGACATGATTTTTGTGTTGCATGAGTTGAGAGGTGCATCAAGTTAAGTGCGAATCTTCGAAAATCACCCTCTTTATTTTAAAATGATGTGTAGTGTCATTCGGGGACGAATTTTCCTAAGGGGGGGGGGATAATGTAACAATCCTAAAAATGACTATGCTAAGTAATGTCTAACGTATCTAGAATGGCTAGATTAGATCGGGTTCACACGAATTGATGCGCGTATAACCAGACCTCTGAACCTCTATAATAACCAAGCCAACTAACTTGGTGAGTTAGTTGATCTAGGAAAGGTTGGGTCCAGCCATGTAGGGCACCCGAGTATGATGATTTACCCGGATGAGTCTTAACCAGACTTAAAAAGCGGTAATCTTAAGTTTAGAGGGTCTAGGGGTAAAATGGTCTTTTCCAGTCTAAGGGTAATATTGTAATTACCCTAAATAATTAATTAATTAATTAATTAATATGGTAAAGGGGCAATTTGGGTAGAGGTGGCCGAAATTGACCCTTTAAGCAAAATCTAGCTCCACCCGGGTTCGAGCCATGGTGGAAGCGATAATTAAATTGATTTAATTTTATTTAGTGAATATGTTAAATTAATTAATATTTAATTTGCTGATTTAATTAAAGGAAGATAAGATTTTTAATAAAATAATAATAATAATAATATTAATAAATAATAAGGAGTCCTAGTTTGACTAAGTCTCCACCTAACTCTCCTAATCCTAATCATAATCCTAATCCTCTCAATCTCACGTCTCTCACTCTCATTCTCACGTTTTTTATCATTAAAATAACTAAAAATAATAGTTCTTCACTCTTGAAGAACATACACACAAAAACTCAAATGAGAAACTAAGCTAAAAACGAAAATCAACAACAAGTTCTTGACGGGATTGGGCTTGAAGTTTCGGTGGTGAGGCTTGGTTTCATGGTAAATTGGCAGCATTTAAACAAGTTTTGAACGACATTAAGGTATGGGTTTTCTTCTATCTTGGTCCCTTTCCCAAGAGACCCCTAAGTTCAGTTTAAATTACAATCGAGAAACTAAGGTTGTCCCTGTTGCATGCCCCTGTCATTAGATCCTTTGAAAGATTCAAAGCATGCGTTGGTATGTCTTCTGGTATATAATTATAGGTCTGGTTGTGATTATGTGTTGAATGTGTATTCGGAAATCATGTAAGGGATGAAAAATATATTTCGGGAAAGTATATTAAGTTGACTGTTTTGAGCATGTGTGTGCTGAAAATTTACTATGTTTGCTGCCTGAAATTTGTATGTTAAAATGTTGTGTTTCGCGTGTGTAAAAATGTTAAAAACGTGATGATCATATAAGGTTAAGGTGGCTGACTGAATGTCACTCAAAATACTACAAAAATCAACATAAGAATGAGAGAAAATGGATTGGAACAGACCAAATTTCCAGCTTGCTGGAAATTGGTGGTCTCGGCCAAGAATTGGAAAAAATAGCTATGTTTTAAAAAAATTTAAATTTTGTGAGGTCATTGGGAATTGAACCCAAGACCTCACCAAATGTAAATTACATAAAAATTTCATGAGAAAAATAAACGAGAAAAATAAATGTGGAGAGTGGGGATTGAACCCACAATCTCTTGAATGGAAGAGAGAGTTAGGATAAAAATAAAGGAGAAAAATAAATGTGGAGAGTGGGGATTGAACCCACAACCTCTTGAATTGATGAGAGAGTTAGGAGAAAAATAAAGGAGAAAATATATATGGAGAGTGGGGATTGAATCCACAACCTCTTGGATATGTGAGAAAGTTAAGAGATAAATTAAAAGAAAAATAATGAGCTTGTGGGGGATTGAACCCACAACCTCCTTGACTTGAATGAAAAAGGAGAGGAGAAAAAGAAAGGAAATATTATGGGGTTGATGGGGATCGAACTAGGGTCCCCCAACTCTAAAAAATGCAATTATCAAGTTTAAAATAAGATAAGTGTTGTCCAAGGGATTCGAAATCGGGTTCCCTTGCCCAATTCCGTATTGACTCATAAGTCATACGTAAGTAAATATTTAATGAATGTTGCCTCTAAAGATCGAAATCAATATCTTGGCATATCTACAAGATGCATAAGTCTTGTACCACATAATCTTGGGTAAACATGAATCACTTAGACAAACTATGAATGAATCCCCATGGCTTGTATGTGTGGACTCATAAGTCTAGCAAACGTTTAAAAGTAGGTGAGCCTAAGATGTATGTGATAAAATGATATAACCTTAGAAGGGTTAAGTAAGAGTGTGAAACACACTAAATGGCCAAGTGCATTGGCATATGATGAAATGAACATTCACATGAAGGGGTGAGTAATTATGAAAAGCAAATGTGTTAAAGTTAATGAATGAGGTGACAATATTATAAGAGGCTAATGTGAAAGATGAGAGCAATCTCAAATGAGCCTAAGTAAATGTTACCAAAACGTACTCACCTATGAGAGTGTAAAGCTAATGAAGAGACCAGTCTCTATGAACACTCTAATGAAAGTATTGAAGTTAATGCATACTTAATACTAATCATGAGATGAGAAATCATCTAATGAGCTATGATGTCCTCATGCTAGAAGTCAGCTTTCATGATGTATGAGTTGAATGTAATGGAACTTTATACTGAGCACCGATAGGCTAGCTATGAGCGGTGATGCCTTCCTTCGGGAAGGGCAGAGGTTCACGTAACTCTCATAAGATAAGACTGTCCGGCTTGCCGGGTATGGGTCTCCTTATATCTCCTAGTCTTTGAACCTATACTGCCAATATAGGGATCTAGTAGGGTTCGATTCTCTATATATGCTAGCATATTTTGGTTCACTTTGGCCGGTGATTCCACCTCTTTTTGGTGTGGGGATTACACACTGGATTTCATAATGCTCACATGATCTATGTAGGTTAAGGTTAAAAGTTCCCAAAGAAAGAATGAGGCCAGCCTCAATGAATGCACATAATGAAATGAACGATACCAAAGGTGTTAGGATAGGATAATCAAGAGGTGAGCTAGACTCAAGTAATGACACTAGGTTATTCTTGGTCATTGCCCAGCAAACCCGATGAGAGTCTTAAACTACATCCTAGGTATGACTAGTGATTGCACTAGTATATGAATGAATGAAAATGAAGTACGTATGAATGAATGAAGCAGACTCTGTGTTTGGTAAAGAAGACTCCCTAGTTGAGGTCCCATATGTTGAGCCCTCATTTTGGGAAGTCCTAATGTCAAGTCCATGATTCCAAGTTCTCATGGCATATGAAAGAATGATGTGAACTACGTGATATGATATGTGCAATACGTTATGTGCTGTTTGCAAAATGATAAGTATGATGATGCATGTTACTCTCATGTCATGACTTTCCTAATTCAAATTTGGCAAGTCCACTGACTTTCGTAATCCAAATTCGGCAAGTCCACTGACTTTCGTAATCAAAATTTGGCAAGTCCACTGACTTTCCTAATCCAAATTTGGCAAGTCCACTGACTTGACTTTCAATAAATCATGTTGTTAGGAAATAGCTATTCTTACTCATGCATGTCCTTCGTGTGTGCTTGCATATACCCATACTTAGTACAAGTGTGTACTAATCCCATACAATATCTACTTTTAGGTACAGGCACAGGTGGACGTTAGAGCTTACAGTACGGCGTTGCAGCTATCCGGACGTGGAGCTTTCATCTGGATTTGGTAGGCCCTCATGCTTTTGAGGATGTCTACTATTATTATCTCGCTTAGATGTAGACTTTAGCTAGTGGGGCATGTCCCACTAGTGTTTCATTTCACATTTCATTTCAGAGTTTGTATTGGTGCCGTTTTGGCAAGGATACGTTTAATGCAATAATGAACTGCTTCTTTCATTTGATGATCTTAATATTAGATGGTTGATTGTGAACGTTTATGAGTTTAAGTAGAATGTCTTACATGAATGTTAAGTAACAAAAAGTTCAAATTTTTCGCTAAAATTAACCTAGATGAAGTAACGATGACGTATTTAGGCTTGTCTACGACCTCTGAGAGGTCAACGACGTCGGTCTCGTCTGGGGTCTACATTGCGGTCGTGACACCACCAAAGTCTTCCCTTTAAAAATGCTTACTTAGTGCAATGAGTACATGGCATCCCATACCACTCACCAAGACTCCCCTTTCGGATTGCCTACCTAGTGCAATGGATAAATAGTGTCCCACTCCACTACCTACCCTAAGTAGAACACTCTTTTAGAAGACTTAGCACATTCATTCTTTTTGTGGGAGTTTTCTTAACCAACATAGACCATGAGAGCTAGACATGGAATCCCGATATTAACCACTATCGGATGAGGGATCCTCACTTGCCCAGAACAAGGTCATTTTTTAGCAATTACATGGCTTTACCAATATCTACACCTATGCGGGCGCATAGTTAAGGGATAAGGAGATTGCTACTAAGTAACTCATTCTCTACTAACAAGGATTTCTCATCTCAAAAGGTACATTTGAATACAACATCTCAACTCACGAAGTGTAACCACCTCTTCTTCATATCCTCTCGGTGCTTGGCATAACTTCCCACGGATTCTAAACATTATAAACTATAGGTTAAGGATAGCTTGTGAACACCACATCTCAACTTACGAAGGGCATTCATCCTCCAACCTATCTTAGAAAGCTCATGGACTGTAGTGGATTTCTACTAAACACTTCATCTGAACTCACGAAGAGTGTTCACCCCAAAACTCCCCTTTAGAACTTAACTTATTTTCATTCATTCAAGTGTGAGTGTATGTGTACATGTGAGCACACCTTGCACATAAGCTTCATTCATTTAAATTTGACTTCTATACATGCTTAGACCTTCATTCATCACATCACACAATTTACATACTTCACATAATCATATAAGTCCTTTAGACATAATCCCTAACATACTTCTCATACAAGCTTCATAAAACAATTAACAAGAATAACTTCATTCAAGCATACTCTCTAACCTACTTCACATTATAGCTTCATAAGGCACATTTAACAAGAATGGCATATTTTTCATCTTACTTCACATATCAATCCTTAATAGCCTAATTCACAATAAACTAGTAACTTCACATTCATACAATTCAAGTAAACACCGCCACCAAGAAAGTGGACCATACCACTCAAGAGCATTTCGAAATTAAATCTAAACAACATAACCAACTTATCCTTCAAACCAAGCTTCAATCACCAATATCATTTTACTCAATATTTCATCATAAATTAGTCCTTTGGCCAGTAGCTAAACAACCATAACAACCATAAGAAACCAAAGCTCAAAGACTACCAATTCATGCTTATTTAACCCATTTCTTAAGCCAACATTAGATGAAAATATTTAACATGATTTCATTGAAGTTTTAACCTTAAAATCATCAACTAACATTAGAAACATCATTATTAAATCATTCAAAATGTTTTCATGCAAGACCCATATTTAGATTTGAAGATAGAAGAAACTAGGGTTGTAAACTCTTTTTGAAATCTTTTAGAAAGGGGCTCCTTGAATGGAAGAGAGTTCTAGGATGGATACCATACCTCACATTAAAGAAATACCAATGATTTCTTATGAAGAAACGACCATCATCAGCCCTCCTAGGACTTCTTGACTTCTAGCTTCCATGGTGACTTGAGAGAGTCTTCTAATAGAGAGGGGTTTTGGGTTTTAGGAAGAGGAGTCTAAAATGAGGTCTTAGGGTTTATAACTCTTTAATATACCTAAATAACACTAAAAATAACTTTATAGGTTCATAAAAGACGTGAGGTGAATTTACCAAACGCCCCAAGACTTTACAGGAAACTACAGCTTTTGGGGCAGTCTCGACCAACGTACCAACCAACCGACCATTTGTCAAAGGACGGACCGTTGGTGAGGTCTCGTTGGTTGAGAATAAGCTCCATTTGGAGCCTGGACAACTGTACTTTCAGGTCTAATCGACGCCCATGGTCTACGGACCAATGGTAGTCAACCAGACCGTCCCTTGGGTCGTCGTTTGGTCACTGCTTTGGCAGCTTGTTGCCAAGAGGTGGGGTCCTCTTCTAGGTCCCCTCGTGGGTCCTAGGTGGGGTTGTACCCAGACTTTAAACCCCTAAAAATAGTCATATAAGTCTTAGTAATATCCCACATCAATTCAATTAAAACGAACACGTAAAACTCACTCAAACACATCAACACACACAAGCGGTATCTAAGGCACACCTTTCGAACGTCATGAATGTTCTTGGACGTTTCACCTCCAAACTTAACCAAACTTCACATACAGCCTAAGAACACTAAATTAACTCATTTTAAAATAAAATTAACTCAAGAAACACTCACAAAACTCTACTTCACCTTAGTTCGTTTTGGGGCGTTACTTTCTCCCCCACTTAGAATAACATTCTTCCTCGAATGACACTAAAACTTCAAGAACAACAAGTAATCACTTAGCGTCACATAAAACATTACAATCATAATCAAAACACTCAAATACAAAGCACCAACTATCAAGAAGCATCATTTCACACTTTCAAACACTTAGCAACATAGGCAACTCTTGCCAACTTCAAAATTTTCAAAACTCACCCTTAACCTTCTTTTATGGAAGAACTAACTTCTCCAACATTAAACATGCTCATATACAACACTTTTGCATACATTGAAACTTCAATTCAAGACAAAACAAATTTTCTCAAAATTCAAAATCTTACAGTGGACATCATTGAGGATTCTCTTGGACTAAGTACATTACATGCCATTCTACTCAAGTCATTCTCCCCCACTTAGGGTAAAACCATCTTCAAGGTCTCATACTTCAAAGCACCGTTATACTTCTCACAAGGTCGGAACTCACACTACCCTCGACTCATGCACACCAAGACTAAACATCAACCTTACAAGTTATGCAAAACACATCCCTTTTTGGATTCATCCTAGATAAACTCTCTTAAACATCACCTCATTCAATTCTTAGGAACAACTTAACACAATCTCATGGACCAACACTCCCTTACTAGGCATTCATACCACATTTCCTCCTTAGTGTAAGCCTACACCACAACATCCACCAATCACAAGAACGACTATGAAACATTAGTCACACAAGGGAGTTGCCTTCAACTTCTATAAAATCTCCACATTCTCTCAACATTCCTCAAATTTACACCTTAAAGCATATCTACCATCATTGAACATAATCACAAGATAACTCATTTATTCTTAAAAGCACTTTATTCAATCCTTATAACTCTTACCATGCTTAGAACTACATAACCATAAAGTTTCTCATCACGACATTTCAAATATCATCATTCACACCTAGCCATAAATGGTATCACAACCCAAATTTCAAAACTTACCTTCACATCTACTCTTTTAGCCAAAAAACCATCATAACATCAAAACAGAGTTTTTGTCTCCCTCAACTTAGAATAATCTCTTCTTCCAAGAAAGCACGCCTAGAAGACCACCAGACAAGGGAACATAAGAGAGAGCGGTCTTATGGTTAAGTTCTATGTCACAATTTAAGAGTAATGATGAAAGTGAAACTCTATCGTCCTATAGCTTCTTGTCCGTGGATGTGTCGCGACTCACACCAATGACAAAGATACTACTAGACGTGTCTTGTGAGACTTTTAGACCCTAAACTATTTCCCATAACCTTATGCTCTGATACCAAGTCTGTAACGACCCAAAAGTACCCCCTAGAAGTTAGGAAGAACCCTCGGTTCAAGACTGGGCGTACTTGACCCTTTGGGGTCTTGTACAAGCCCTTTAACTATTGTTCATTACATAAGACATGAAAAGTAGTGCGGAATTAAAACTTTTCAAGACATTAGATATAAAAAGGAATATTTTATAAATTCTAAGAAAATTTCATCATCACAAGCCAACTTAAAGACACGACATAATATCTTAGGGACACGACCCTTTACATTGAAATAAAATACATAATAAGTCTTTAAATAAGAAACTAAAAAAGGACTATGCCCTCGAATATATAAGGATATACTTCGTCTTGAGAGGAACTTTCCCAAGCTTCGCCTTTAAACCTTCAAAAGCTTCCAACCTGTACTTATAGTATAGAAAAGTATGGGGTTAGTACAAAACTACGTACCAAGTATGGCATATGCAAAAACATGCAAAAAGGGACGTTTTAGTAAAATAACATTTCATGCCAAGACACTTAAAACATTCAATAATATAGGAGCAAAACATCATAAGGATTATCATTTAACACTTAGAGAAGAATTTCCATAAGTTTAAACTCAAAAGAACACTTTACAGTAAACTTACAAAGCTCATCTTGACATTACAGTAAACCATTTAACATTACAGTGAATTCAACTTGAGCATTTACAGTGAACTACCCTATTCTAAAGGAGTTAACTTCCAAAGCCAAGTAAAGAGGAAGTGAACTCATTTCGGTAGGAGTTTCCCTAACTAAGGATTATCCTAAGACTCACCAAGATAAGACATAAAGGAAGTACGCATATGCCTCCTTCAATACACACCAAAGCGATCCTCAAGACTATCCCCTTTTGGCTTACTCACCTCGGGAGAACAAGCCCCTACTCAATGACAAGACACTAGAAAACAGCCAACAAACCACCAAAGTCTTCCCTTTCGGAATGCCTACTTAGTGCAATGAGTAGATGGCATCCCATACCACCACCTACCCTACGTAGCACATTCTTTTAGAAGGTTTGGCACCAAGTCTTCCCTTTCGGATGGTCCTACTTAGTGCAATGGATAGATAGCGTCCCATACCACCACCTACCCTAAGTAGTAGGTTCTTTTAGAAAACTTTGTTCATTCAATTCAAATAAGACTCACCAAGACTCCCCTTTAGGATTGCCTACCTAGTGCAATGGATAAATAGTGTCCCATTCCACTACCTACCCTAAGTAGAACACTCTTTTAGAAGACTTAGCACATTCATTGTTTTTGTGGGAGTTTACTTAACCGACATAGACCATGAGAGCTAGACATGGAATCCCGATATTAACCACTATCGGATTAGGGATCCTCACTTGCCCAGAATGAGGTCATTTTTTAGCTTTTACATGGCTTTACCAATATCTACACCTATGCGGGCGCATAGTTAAGGGATAAGGAGATTGCTACTAAGTAACTCATTCTCTACTAACGAGGAGTTCTCATCTCAAGAGGTACATTTGAATACAGCATCTCAACTCACGAAGTGTAACCACCTCTTCTTCATATCCTCTCGGTGCTTGGCATAACTTCCCACGGATTCTAAACATTATAAACGATAGGTTAAGGATAGCTTGTGAACACCACATCTCAACTTACGAAGGGCATTCATCCTCCAACCTATCTTAGAAAGCTCATGGGCTGTAGTGGATTTCTACTAAACACTTCATCTCAACTCACGAAGAGTGTTCACCCCAAAACTCCCCTTTAGGACTTAACTTAGCTTCATTCATTCATTCAAGTGTGAGTGTATGTGTACATGTGAGCACACCTTGCACATAAGCTTCATTTCATTTAAATTTAACTTCTATACATGCTTAGACCTTCATTCATCACATCACACAATTTACATACTTCACATAATCATATAAGTCCTTTAGACATAATTCCTAACATACTTCTCATACAAGCTTCATAAAACAATTAACAAGAATAACTTCATTCAAGCATACTCTCTAACCTACTTCACATTATAGCTTCATAAGGCACATTTAACAAGAATGGCATATTTTTCATCTTACTTCACATATCAACCCTTAATAGCCTAATTCACAATAATCTAGTTACTTCACATTCATACAATTCAAGTAAACACTGCCACCATGAAAGTGGACCATACCACTCAAGAGCATTTCGAAATTAAATCTAAACAACATAACCAACTTATCCTTCAAACGAAGCTTCAATCACCAATATCATTTTACTCAATATTTCATCATAAATTAGTCCTTTTACCAGTAGCTAAAGAACCATAACAACCATAAGAAACCAAAGCTCAAAGACTACCAATTCATGCTTATTTAACCCATTTATTAAGCCAACATTAGGTGAAAATATTTAACATGATTTCATTGAAGTTTTAAACTTAAAATTATCAACTAACATTAGAAATATCATTATTAAATCATTCAAAATGTTTTCATGCAAGACCCATATTTAGATTTGAAGATAGAAGAAACTAGGGTTGTAAACTCTTTTTGAAATCTTTTAGAAAGGGGCTCCTTGAATGGAAGAGAGTTCAAGGATGGATACCATACCTCACATTAAAGAAATACCAATGATTTTATGAAGAAACGACCATCAACAGCCCTCCTAGGACTTCTTGACTTCTAGCTTCCATGGTGACTTGAGAGAGTCTTCTAAGAGAGAGGGGTTTTGGGTTTTAGGAAGAGGAGTCTAAAATGAGGTCTTAGGGTTTATAACTCTTTAATATACCTAAATAACACTAAAAATAACTTTCTAGGTTCATAAAATACTTGAGGTGAATTTACCAAACGCCCCAAGACTTTACAGGAAACTACAACTTTTGGGGCAGTCTCGACCAACGTACCAACCAACGGACCGTTTGTCAAAGGACGGACCGTTGGTGAGGTCTCGTTGGTTGAGAATTAGCTCCATTTGGAGCCTGGCCAACTGTACTTGCAGGTCTAATCGACGCCCATGGTCGACGGACCATTGGTAGACCAACAGACCGTCCCTTGGGTCGTCGTTTGGTCACTGCTTTGGCAGCTTGTTGCCAAGAGGTGGGGTCCTCTTCTAGGGCCCCTCGTGGGTCCTAGGTGGGGTCGTACCCAGACTTTAAACCCCTAAACATAGTCATATAGGTCTTAGGAACATCCCACATCAATTTAGATTAAAACGAACACGTAAAACTCACTCAAGCACATCAAGACACACAAGCGCTATCTAAGGCACACCTTCTGAACGTCATGGACGTTCTTGGACGTTTCACCTCCAAACTTAACCAAACTTCACACACAGCCTAAGAACAATAAAGTAACTCATTGTAAAACAAAATTAACTCAAGAAACACTCACGAAACTCTACTTCACCTTAGTTCGTTTTGGGGCGTTACTTTCTCCCCCACTTAGAATAACATTCGTCCTCGAATGACACTAAAACTTCAAGAACAACAAGTAATCACTTAGCGTCACATAAAACATTACAATCATAATCAAAACACTCAAATACAAAGCACCAACTAGGAAGAAGCATCATTTCACACTTTCAAACACTCAGCAACATAGGCAACTCTTGCCAACTTCAAAATTTTCAAAACTCACCCTTAACCTTCTTTTATGGAAGAACTAACTTCTCCAACATTAAGCATGCTTATATACAACACTTTTGCACACATTGAAACTTCAATTCAAGTCAAAACAAATTTTCTCAAAATTCAAAAATCTTACAGTGAACATCACTGTAACACTGTTAAGCATGCTTAAAATTTCAAAATTTCATTCTTTGAACAATTCATCAACAAGGCATGATCATATGAACTATAATACTATATAAACTGTAACAACCCTAAAAATGAATAGGATCAAGACTTATGTTTTTCAAGAATGCTTGTGATTAGACCAAGGTCCACACGTATTGATACGCGTAGAACCAGACCTCAGAACCCTTACTACAACCAAGCCAACTAGCTTGGGGAGTTAATTGAGCTTGTAAAGGTTGGAACCAACCATGTGAGGCATGCAGAAACGAAGATTTAATCGAAAGAGTTTTTACCGGACTCAAAAGAAGAAATCTTATGTTTTGTGGGTCCAAGGGTAAAATGGTCTTTTCCAAGCCAAGTGTAATATTGTAATTACCCTGAGGAACAAATTAATTAATAAATTAATTAATTTATTTAAGGAAATTCGGGTGGGGCAACCCGAATTGACCCATTTTTCGCAAATGGGGTCACTCGGGTTCGATCCCCACTAGAAGCAAGATTTGACTTGCTTTTATTTTAATTTGTTAACTTAATTTTTAATAAATAATTAATATTAACTGATTTGGAAAAAATGAAATCAGATTTTTATTAATTTAAATTAATTATTTAAGTTGACTAAGTCCTACCAACTAGTCCTACTTCTACTAGACCACTATCTCCCATCCCCCACTCTCTTTTCACGTTAATCTCTCTCTCTTTCACTCTCTTTTTCTGGCTGCAAAATGTGATAAAACAATCAGAAAAGGAGAACCAAGTAAATGCAAAAGTTCATCAAGAACTTGAAAGTTAGAAACACAAAAGAGAAAGCAATTCGGTAACGTTAAGCAAAACGTACTACACTAGTCGAGTAAGGTGTGACTTTGGGTGTGTGGACTGATTTGTGGAGAAGTTCTTGGGCAGCATTCTGGACATTTAACAAGAAAACAAAGGTATGGGTCTTCTTACTCTTGGTCCCTTTCCCAAGAGACCCCTAGGACTCATAATATTCGGCTCAAAACTAAGGTTGTTTTCCCCGTTGCATGTCCCTGTCATTAGCTCCCAACGAATTCGTAGGTTGGTATGAATGCTGGTAGACTTAGGATTATGTGATGTTGGGCTGGATATGAATGTGTTGTATGTACGTTAATTCATGAAAAAATGACAATCCATGTATGTGTTTCGGAATTGTGTAAAAGTGTGTGTGAACATGACAATAGTTTCGGCCTTGTTGCCTTAGTTGTGAATGTTGTGGTTGTTAATTTTACGTACATAAAGTCATGAAGATTGTGATGTTCATAAAAAGGAAACGAGGCTGATTTGAATGAGAATCGCATAGTCACTTGATTCTATGAATGATGCACTTGAAATTACGTCAAAACGGAATCCATGAATGTAACTTTGTGCTTAGAAATGCATTAATGTTATGAGTTAGAAAGTGACCAAAATTTCCAGCATTGTACAAGTTAATTTAGGCTAAATAAAAATGCATATGAATCTGGAAATTTACTACAAAATAAAAGAATGAGGCCACTAGGAATTGAACCCGTGACCTCATCCTTGGGCGAAATAGACACGAAAAAGGGTGAGGGCTGGGGGGGTTCGATCCTGGGTCTGAACAAGGGCATGAATAAGAGAAAAATTAATGAGGGGAGTGGGATTCGAACCCACCACCCCTCGGTCAGAATTCATGAAGAGTAGAAAGGAAAATAAAATAAAAAAAAGTGTTGGGGCTAAGGGGATTCGAACCCCTTAGCTACTGCCCGTGAAATTTAATGATAAAACAAGTGAGGCCGTGGGGGTTCGATCCCACGACCTCACTGTCCATGTTCTTAACATAGAGAAAATATTGAGAATATAATTATGGGGATGTGGGGGTTCGAACCCACCACCTCACAGCCCTTAGGCGAAAATAAATTATAAAGAAGGAGGCTGTGGGGGTTCGAACCCACAACCTCCTTACTTGGGCGAAATTAAGAGAAAAATAAAAGAGGCTGTGGGGGTGTTTAAGAAAAAATAGGAGAATATTATGTAAATGAAAAATGAAAATGGGGTTGTGGGGACTCGAACCCACAACCCATCGGCCAATGCAAGAAAAATTTTAAATAGAAAAGTAACCCTTCAATGTAAATATTGTGATTTGACTTAGAGTTAAAATGTTATGAATATTAGAATGAAATCAATTAATAATGTAAATAACATTCAATTGATTAAAGACTTGGGTTTCCTTGCCCAAACTTCCGTATTGATACATAAGTCATACGTGAACAAACGTCCAAGAATAATGCCACCCACTTAGATCAAATTCAAGATCTTGGCATAAATACAAGATACATACGTCTTGTACTACATAATCTTAGGAATGTAAGAATCACTTAACGAACTATGAATGAAGCCTCAGGGCTTGTGTGTATAGACTCATAAGCCTAACATACGTTCAAAAGTAAGTGAACCTAAGATGTATAAAATGAAATGATGAACCCTAGAGGGGTTAAGTAAGGGTGTGAGACACACCAAATGGCCAAGTACATTGGCATATGACGAAATGAACACTCACGTAATAAGAGGTGAATAACTAAGAGAAACAAAGATGCAAATGATGATGAATGTGGTGACAACATGATATGAGGCTAATGTAAATGAGGAGAGTAATCTCAAATGAGCCTAAGTAAATGTTTCCAACATGTATTCACCTATGAGAGTGTAAGATAATGAAGATACCAGTCTCTATGAACACTCTAATGAGAGTATTGAGCTTAACAAACTTAATACGAATGATGAGATGAGAAATCATCTAATGAGCTATGATGTCCTCATACTAGAAGTTAGCTTCCATGACGTATGAGATGAATGAAATGGGACTTTATACTGAGCACCGATAGACTAGCTATGAGCGGTTATGCCTTCTTTCGGGAAGGGCGGAGGTTCACGTAACTCTCATGAGATGAGTCTGTCCGTCTTACCGGGTATGGGTCTCCTTATATCTCCTAGTCTTCGAACCTATACTGCCAATATAGGGATCTGGCGGGGTTAAATTCCCATGTACGCTAGCATGTTATTGGATTACTTTGGCCGGTGATTCCACCTCTTTTCGGTGTGGGGGAGACACTGGATTTCATGATGCTCACATGATCTATGTCGGTTAAAGTTAAAGTTCCCAATGAATGAATGAGGCCAGCCTCAAATGATGCACATAATGAAATGAATGTTATCAAAGGTGTTAGGATAGAATAATCAAAAGGTCAGTTAGATTCAAGTAATGACATTAGGTCATTCTTGGTCATTGCACAACGAACCAAATGAAAGTCTTAAACTACATCCTAGGTATAACTGGTGGTTACACTGGACTATGAACGAAATGAAATGAAGTACGTATGAATGAATGAAGCAGACTCTGTGTTTGCTAATGAAGACTCCCTAGTTGAGGTCCAATATGTTGAGCCCTCATTTCTGGGATGTCTTAATGTCAAGTCCATGATTCCAAGGTCTCATGACATATGAATGAATGATATGAACGAAGTTATGTGCTACATGCAAAATGTACTGTATGCTATATGATGTGTGCTATGTGTAAATGTTATGTGTTGTGTGCAAATGTGAAAAGTATGATGATATATTTTATTCTCATGGCATAACTTTCCTATCCCAGTCTGGAAAGCTCACTGACTTTCCTAATCCAAATTTGGAAAGATCATTTACTTTCCTAATCCAAATTAGGAAACTTTCCAAATCTCAATTTGGCAAGTCCACTGACTTGACTTCCAAAAATCATGTTGTTAGGAAAGAGCTATTCTTTCTCATGCATGTCCTTGGTGTGTGCTTGCATATACCCATACTTAGTACAAGTGTGTACTAACCCTATACAAACTCTACTATTTTAGGTGTAGGCACAGGTGGACGGTAGAGCTACAGGATCATCGCTGCAGTTATTCGGACGTCCAGCATTCATCCGACTTTGGTAGGTCCTCATGCTTTCGAGGATGCTACTATTTTATGTTCTAGCTTAGTTTAGGAGTTGAGCTAGTGGAGTATGTTCCACTAGCGTTTCTTTCTTATTTTATTCAGACTATGTATTGGGCCATTTTGGCAATTATACAATTATGTTTAATAAACTATTCCTTTCATTTGATTATCTCTTAATGTTTAGATGGTTGATGTTGAACAAATTATGAATGTATTCGAAATGTTTAGTAAGGAACGATTAGAAACAAAAAGTTTCAAATTTTCCGCTAAAAATTAACCTATGTAAAGTAAGAATGACGTAAGTAGGCTTGTCTGCGACCTCTGAGAGGTCAACGATGCTGGTCTCGTCTGGGGTCTAGATTCCATTCGTGACATAAACTCATCTCATAACACATTGAAACCGTAATTCATTAAAAGATGCAATTTTATTCTCAAAATTTGAACTTCTTTACAGTGAATTCAAAACTTCACTGCGTCACATGCTTAAAAATTTCATAATGCAGCTTCCAAACAACTTTAACAAGATGACATGATAATATAAGGAACAAGACCATACTAACTTACTCCAAAGAGACTTGGTATGCTACACTAAGTGAAATGTGAGAGTAACATCCCATAGTACCACTCCCACTTAGTGACCCTTGAGGATTCTCTTGGACTAAGTACATTACATGCCATTCTACTCAACACATTCTCCCAACCTTAGGGTAAAACCATCTTCAAGGTCTCATACTTCAAAGAACCATTATACTTCTCACAAGGTAGGAACTCACACTACCCTCGACTCATGCACATCAAGACTAAACATCAACCTTACAAGTTATGCAAAACACATCCCTTTTTGGATTCATCCTAGACAAACTCTCTTAAACATCACCTCATTCAACTCTTTGGCACAACTTAACTCAATCTAATGGAACAACACTCCCTTACTAGGCATTCATACCACATTTCCTCCTTAGTGTAAGCCTACACCACAACATCCACCAATCACAAGAACAACTATGAAACATTAGTCACACAAGGGAGTTGCCTTCAACTTCTATAAAATCTCTATATTCTCTCAATATTCCTAAAATTTACACCTTAAAGCATATCTACCATCATTGAACATAATCACAAGATAACTCATTTATTCTCAAAAGCACTTTATGCAATCCTTATAACTCTTACCATGCTTAGAACTACATAACCATAATGTTTCTCATCACGACATTTCAAATCTCACAATTTACACCTAGCCATAAATGACATCACAACCCAAATTTCAAAACTTACCTTCACATCTACTCTTTTAACAACAA
Source organism: Solanum sitiens (assembly GCA_016801875.1). Classification (NCBI taxonomy): domain Eukaryota; kingdom Viridiplantae; phylum Streptophyta; class Magnoliopsida; order Solanales; family Solanaceae; genus Solanum; species Solanum sitiens. The sequence goes on along the minus strand of JABWTJ010000048.1, from coordinate 324,697 downwards.
AACCATCATACCATCAAAACTGACTTTTTCTCTCCCTCAACTTAGAAACATCTCCCATTCTAAGCAAGCACACCTAGAATACCACCAGACAAGGGAACATAAGAGAGACAGGCCTTAAGGTAAAGTTGTATGGCACAATTCAAGAGTAACGATGAAAGTGAAACTCTATCGTCCTATAGCTTCTTGTCCGTGGATGTGTCGCGACTCACACTGATGACAAAGATACTACTAGACGTGTCTTGTGAGACTTTTAGACCCTAAACTATTTCCCATAACCTTATTCTCAACCTTATGCTCTGATACCAAGTCTGTCACGATCCAAAAGTATCCCCTAGAAGTTAGGAAGAACCCTCGATTCGAGACTGGGCATACTTGACCCTTTGGGGTCTTGTACAAGCCCTTTAACTATTGTTCATTACATAAGACATGAAAAGTAGTGCGGAGTTAAAAAATTTCAAGACATTAGATATAAAAAGGAATCTTTTATAAATTCTAAGAAAATTTAATCATCACAAGCCAACTTAAAGACACAACATAATATCTTAGGGACACAGCCCTTTACATTGAAATAAAATACATAATAAGTCTTTAAATAAGAAACTAAAAAAGGACTATGCCCTCAAATATATGAGGATATACTTCGTCTTGAGAGGAACTTTCCCAAGCTTCGCCTTCAAACCTTAAAAAGCTTCCCACCTATACTTATAGTATAGAAAAGTATGGGGTTAGTAGAAAACTATGTACTAAGTATGGCATATGCAAAAACATGCAAAAAGGGACGTTTTAGTAAAATAACATTTCATGCCAAGACACTTAAAACATTCAATAATATAGGGGCAAAACATCATAAGGAACATCATTTAACACTTAGAGAAGAATTTCCATAATTTTAAACTCAAAAGAACACTTTACAGTAAACTTACAAAGATCATCTTGACATTATAGTAAACCATTTAACATTACAGTGAATTCAAATTGAGCATTTACAGTGAACTACCCTATTCTAAAGGGGTTAACTTCCAAAGCCAAGAAAAGAGGAAGTGAACTCATTTCGGTAGGAGTTTCCCTAACTAAGGATTATCCTAAGACTCACCAAGGTAAGACATGAAAGAAGTACGCATATGCCTCCTTCAATACACACCAAAGCGATCCTCAAAGAATATCCCCTTTTGGCTTACTCACCTTGGGAGAACAAGCCCCTACTCAATGACAAGACACTACAAAACAGCCAACAAACCACCAAAGTCTTCCCTTTCGGAATGCCTACTTAGTGCAATGAGTAGATGGCGTCCCATACCACCACCTACCCTATGTAGCACATTCTTCTAGAAGGTTTGGCACCAAGTCTTCCCTTTCGGAAGGTCCTACTTAGTGCAATAGATAGATAGCGTCCCATACCACCACCTACCCTAAGTAGTACGTTCTTTTAGAAGACTTAGTTTATTCAATTTAATTAAGACTCGCCAACACTTCCCTTTCATATTGCCTACCTAGTGCAATGGATAAATAGAGTCTTATTCAACTACCTACTCTAAGTAGAACACACCTTTTGAAGACATAGCACATTCATTGTTTTTGTGGGAGTTATTTTAACCGACATAGACCATGAGATCCAGATACGGAATTCCGATATTAACCCCTATCGGATGAGGGATCCTCACTTGCCTAGAATGAGGTCATTCTCTTAGCCTTTACATGGCTTTCCAAATAGCTACAGCTATGCGGGCGCATAGTTGAGAGATAAAGAGATTGTTACTAAGTAACTCATTCTCTACTAACGAGGAGTACTCATCTCAAGAGGTAAACTGGAATACAACACTCAACTCACGAAGTGTTACCACCTCTTCTTCATATCCTCTCGGTGCTAGGCATAACTTCCCACGGATTCTAAACATTATAAACTTTAGGTTAAGGATAACTAGTGAACACCACATCTCAACTCAGGAAGGGAATTCATCCTCCAACCTATCTTAGAAAGCTCATGGGATGTAGTAAGGTTTCTAGTAAACACTTCATCTCAACACACGAAGAGTGTTCACCCCAAAACTCCCCTTTAGGACTTAACTTAGCTTCATTCATTTATTCAAGTGTGAGTGTGTGTGTACATGTGATCACACCTTGCACATAAGCTTCATTTCATTTACATTTAACTTATATACATGCTTAGACCTTCATTCATCACATCACACACCTTACGTACTTCACATAATCATATAAGTCCTTAAAACATAATCCTTAACATACTTCTCATACAAGCTTCATAAAACAATTAACAAGAATAACTTCATTTAAGCATACTCTCTAACCTACTTAACATTATAGCTTCATAAGGAACATTTAACAAGAATGACATATTTATCATATTACTTCACATAACAAGCCTTAATAGCATAATTCACAATAAACTAGTAACTTTACATTCATACAATTAAAGTAAACACCGCCACCAAGAAGGTGGACCATACCACTCAAGAGCATTTCGAAATTAAAGCTAAACAACATAACCAACTTACCCTTCAACCCAAGCTTCCATTACCTATATCATTTTACTCAATAATTCATCATAAATTAGCCCTTTGTGCAGTAGCTAAACAACCATAATAAACCAAAGCTCAAAGACTACCAATTCATGATTATTTAACCCATTTTTTAAGCCAACATTAAATGAAAAGCTTTAATATGATTTCATTGAAGTTTTTTAACCTTAAAATCATCAACTAACATTATAAATATCATTCTTAAATCATTCAAAATGTTTTCATGCAAGACCCATATTTCGATTTGAAGATAGAAGAAACTAAGTTGTAAACTCTTTTTGAAATCTTTTAGAAAGTGGCTCCTTGAATGGAAGAGAGTTCAAGGATGTAAACCATACCTCACATTGAAGAAATACCAATGATTTATGATGAATAAATGATCATCAACAGCCCTCCTAGGACTTCTTGATTTCTAGCTTCCATGGTGACTTGAGAGAGTCTTCTAAGAGAGGGGTTTTGGGTTTTAGGATGAGGAGTCTAAAATGAGGTATTAGGGTTTAAAACACTTTAATATACATAAATAACCCTAAAAATAACTTCTTATGTTCTTAAAATATTTGGGGTGAATTTACCAAACACCCCAAGACTTTACAGGAAACTTAGAGCTTTTAGGGCAGTCTCCACCAACGGACCAACCAACGGACCGTTTGTCAAAGGACGGACCGTTGGTGAGGTCTCGTTGGTTGAGACTTAGCTCCATTTGGAGCCTGGCCAACTGGACTTTTAGGTCCAATCGACCCCCATGGTCGACGAACCGTTGGTGGACCAATGAACCGTCCCTTGGGTCGTCGTTTGGTCACTGCTTTGGCAGCTTGTTTCCAAGAGGTAGGGTCCTCTTCTAGGGCCCCTCGTGGGTCCTAGGTGGGGTTTTACCCGGACGTTAAACCCCTAAACATAATTATCTAGATCTTAGGAATATCCCACATTAATTCGATTAAAATGAACACGTAAAACTCACTCAAACACATCAAGACACACAAGCGCTATCTAAGGCACACCTTCCGAACGTCATGGACGTTCTTGGACGTTTGACCTCCAAACTTAACCAAGCTTCACACACTACCTAATAAAATTTAAGTTACTCATTTTAAAACAAAATTAACTCAAGAAACACTCATGAGACTCTAGTTCACCTTAGTTCGTTTTGGGGCGTTACAGATATATATTTTCCAAGTTCAAGAAAGGGATCCTTATAATTCAAGGATTTCCTGTGTCAAGATGTTCTTTAAGTTTATGTAATTGTTTAGATTATTATTGTATGTTTTTAAGGGTCGTGTCCCTGTTCTACTCTAATTTTGTTTAGTCTAAGATGACAAAAGAGACTTAGTGTCTAGACTATGTGCTTATGATTTTTTATATATATATATATATATATATATGTATATATATACATATATATATATATATACATATATATATATATATATATATATATATTCTAGCATAAGATGTTCTGTGGAAATTTTCAAATTTTCCGCTATTTTTATATTTATGCAATGAATGAATGCTTAGAGGCTTGTCTTAGACCCCTGAGAGGTTGACGACGTCATGTTACTTCTATGGGGTGCTCCCTGGTTGTGACATTAAGCTACTTCTTTAATGCTTTTCCTTTCTCCAATGCCTTCGGATCCTTCCAATCTATCGAGTATATATGCATTATTTGTAAGTTAGCGAGTCTACAAACAGTCATACTACTATATGCCTAGCCTAGACCAAAAAACTTACCTAATTCTTTATTCAATATCCTAAAGTTTAAACTAAGAGTAGGTCTTAATTCCTCCAATTTGCATAATTTCAATGGAATTTAAGTAATTCGATACACCAAATATTTAATTACCTATTTACATATAACAAAATATAATTTTATAATGTGAAAACAAAATATTAATATGTAAAAATGGAAGCTAGTGATCACGAAACCAGTGGCAGCCAAACTAACAATGAGATGTGGTGGACCACCAGACCTTTCACAAGGCGTAGGGAGGCTCGTTAAGTAAGGGAGAACCAACCATGCCCAGGCATTTGACCACGGAGTCCACCATAGGCCGTGGTCTTGATGAAAGGGTCGTGGAAAGGTCTGTCAACCCTAGCCAGCAGACCCCAACTCAAGTGAAGAACCATAGTGGCTTTTATGGTCAGTGGTCCTTCACCAAGATGTGGTAGGGCTCGTGAAGGATCCCTAATAACTTGTAGACACTAAACAAAACAAAGACCCACTTGATAGGCCATAGTGACTTAGATTGCCCGTCAGTGGTTCTGTGGAAGGGCCCCGTCAGATTTTAACTTAGGGTTAATTTGGTCTTTTCCTGCATGTGTTAGACACCTTAACTACATCATTTAACCCCTATACTACGTTTCTTAACTCGGTTTAATCCTAGAATTCTAATCAAAACCTACCCTAATCGATTCATTCACCTAAATTCATCAAATTAAGAGCAAATTGAGAGCATAGTGATAGTTTCCCCTTAAGAACAAGCAGGAGGTTTTATGTTGTTCCAGCCTCAAAATCGAAGGATTATTTCTCCATAGATTTTGTCATCATGTATGTGGGATCTCACTAGTCGGTTCCTTTTATTGACTAGGTCCCTATAATTCAATTAAATTCTTTATCCTTGATATCTTTTTTAGAACTAGGGTTTCTAAGAACTTGAACAATTGTTGTGATATAGTTTTTATTGTGTTCCTTATTAGATTATCATGTTTTTTTTTGTGAAATGGTTACTTATTTCTTTGCATAAAATTTTGAAGATTTTCGTAGTTCATAGATTACATTTGCTAGGTCAGTTAACCAAATAAGTATGCCTCAGATTTTGAATGTTCATTTTCAGTACATAAACGTTGCATTCTATGTTAGCATGTTTGAATATTGACCTAATCATGTAATATTGTTATGTTTTGTCATACACATTTATAGTTGGGAGTAGGCTTAGCACCAAGTTGGTCTAGGGTTCATTGTACCCTCGTAGTCCCAGAACTACATTCTTTCATAAGAGTACAAGTCCCCTTAATGGGCATCAAATTTTGTGATCACGCCAGTCATGTCTTTATACCCATGGAAAGGTATATTCAGTCCTCTCAGTGGAACGTAAACATAAGACTCCATGTTTAGCTCACGTTGTTTTATGTCGGTTAATAGTAGCTCCCACAATCAAACTCTAGTGCATTTGACTAGGTTTTAAGTCATATTTTAGTATTTAGTTTCAACATGTAATGATAATAATCAGTACTTGGCCATTAGATTCAATTCATTTCATTTTAGTACATTTCAGTATTTACATTATGTTAAGATATGTCATTGCTCAGTTATTCTTGTCCAACTTACATATTTATTCTGTTATATTTTATATCATACATGCTCACTATATTACAACTATTGATGCATACTCTATATTATGTCCTTTCATGATGTACGTTAAGGTCATCATCATTAAGATCATGTGTAGATCGATTCTCGATCCATACATAGCAGCATTAGTGGTGTGCCCTCATACTTCCAGGACAATAGATATGTTTTCCATTTCACTCTTGTATTTCAATATCATTTTTCTATGTTTAGCTAGGGACATGTCCCAACAACTCTAGTGAGTTAGAAGCTTTTTCCGACATAGTTTTAAATTCATCTTTAACATTTGAGTGATTGTTCAGTACCACTAAACTCTTAGAAGGTTATTATATATATTCAGATCAATATTGGGTATTGCCCATCTTTGTTTTAGTATGTTTATTATATGCCAGCTCAAGATTAGTTTGGGGTCACTCATAATCCTGGATACCATGTTTACGTCAAGGGGCTATCCTCGAGGCGTGACAAACTTGGTATCACAACATTAGTTTTATGAGTCCTAGGATGTTTGAAAGCCACACTAAGTAAAGTCTCTTTCATGGGTGTGAAGTGCACCACATATAATGAGAGTGAGGCTAAAAGTGTTGTAAGAAAACATCACTAATGTACCGTGGTTTCGCGGTATTTCTAATGCTTTTTTCTTAAGTTAAGTGTGTGTCGAAAGCCTTTTTGTGTTGATTTTTATGTAAGTTTCTCTTTGTTTGCAGAAAATCTGTCCAAGGATGAACGCGGGAGTTTTTGAGAGAGAAATGCAGAAAAGACCACCTACGAAATCTATGACGGTCCGTTGAGGCTGTGACATTCCGTAGGTGGCATCGTAGTGAAGGGAGAAGTTGCTGAAGGAAAATGGGGAAGTCTGACCAAGTGTGGGATTACAGAAGTCCATGATGGACCGTCATAGCCATGACGGTCCGTCCTGCTTGTTCGTCGTGATGATCAGAGAAGTAGTCCCAGTACCCAAATTCCAAGAAGTTCAAGTATTTTGGAACGAAGACCCTCGACGGACCGTCGTGCTTGAAACGGTCCATCATACTTGTCCGTCGAGGGGACTGAAGAAAGCAACAGAAGAATGTGTGATGTATGGGACGACGGAGGCTATGACGGTCCGTCGTGTCCATGATGGTCCGTTACGTGGTCCGTCGACCCAGACGCGTTTGGACAGATTTCTAGTAAATAGAATCCTTATTTGAGTAGATTTTGTTTTTATTATAAATAGTTGGAAAAACCTCATTTTTGGGGTTAGGTTTTCTGGATAATTTTTAGTTTTTAGTTCTTCTAGTACAGTATTGAACTCTCAATTTTGGGAATTAAGATACTTTTTCGGGAATTGATTGTTGGTGATTTTGTTGATTAATCAAGTTAAATTCTGGGAAATTATTCGTTTTCATAAAAGTAAGTGCATGAATTCTTCCATTAACAATATGAATTGTGTAATTATGAACATGGGTAACTAAACCTCATAGCTAGGGTTGTGGGAACCATGGGTGAATAATAAGGTAAAAATCTAACTTAAATAACAATTCTAGAGTGGTGTCTAGCATGTATTGATAATTCTTTCGTGTAGAAGTCTTTTTAACGGAGGGCCAACGTTAGAACTCGCCTTAATGCTACTTGCCGGACCAAGGAGGTAGATAATAGGAAAAGAATTATCAACATAGATTTAGTGTAGACTATCTAATAGGCTAGTATTGGTTGGTACGAGTTAATAGCTTAGTCAAATACCGAATACGATGTTTAATATGAGGTAAAGATAAGGCTTAGTATAGCAACACACGTAGCCGGACCAAGGTGCGGAGTGAAATTCTCTAGATGCCGGACCAAGGATTTAGAGATACATAACTTATCACTTTACATGCAAGATATTAGGATAGAATTGTTATAGTTAGATTTACCAAGTTAGGAACCTGTGGGGAACACTTAAGCCCTAGTTACTTTTATAATTTGATTTAACTCCAAAAGCTGAATCTGTTAGTTGTTCATTTTTATTTAGTAAATCAGTTTCATTAATTTAGAAATAAAACCCCCTTTTTTGTCTTTTGTTTTCTCGGAAAATAGTTGGCTAAATAATAGTAATAATAGAATAAAGTTAAGTCTGAACTATTGTCCTTGTGGGATCGACCTCAACCTTATTAGTTGGGTTCTTTACTTGATACGACCGCTTTACTTCTTATTTGAGAAGTAAATTTGAGCGTATCAAATTTTGGCGCCGCTGCCGGGGAAAGTAGCTTTTAGATTAACTTAAACGTATTACTAAAGTTTAGTCAATATTTTCCTGATTTTACTTTTTCTGTTGTTTTTGATTTTTTTCCAGAAATAACGTCCTTGTATGCCAAATACACGAAGAGGAAGAGAACCCTTGTGTCCCTACGATCACGAGTTAGAGCGTACACTATGCAATATGAATCGAAACTTGGGTATAAATGATGATGATCCAAACCAGAACATCCCAGCTTCGGTTGATGCTCATGGTCGATTATTACCTGAGAATCCTGGTCAAGATGCACAAAGGGGACAAAATCCTGCTCCACGTCCTCAAGAATACTACAGAGGTTATGATAATATTGCAGATTCTGATGGGCCACTTGTTTTTCCCCCTCTACCAGAAGGTCACACCTTTGTAGTCACTAGTAGTCTAATGCAAATGCTCACGGCTAGAGGTTTGTTTTCAGGACTACCGTCTGAGGACCCACATGCCCATATAGCTAAGGTGAGGGCAGTGTGTAAAAGCTGTGTAGGGAGGCCTGATTTGAATTTGGATGTAATAGGGCTAAGAGTATTTCCTCTCTCACTGATGGGAGAGGCTGCTATTTGGTTCACTGAGCTCCCTTTAACTCAATTTTCACTTGGAACCAACTAAGGGACGTTTTCTTAGCACGTTACTACCCGGTCTCCAAGAAACTAAATCACAAAGACAGAGTGAACAACTTTGTGGCACTACCAGGAGAGTCAGTTAGCAGTTCTTGGGATAGGTTCACTTCATTTTTGAGAAGTGTGCCCAATCACCGCATAGATGATGAGTCACTGAAAGAATATTTCTACCGGGGACAGGATGATAATAATAAAGCGGTATTGGATACTATAGCAGGTGGTTCTTATGGGGAGTGTCCTTATGCTGAAATTGCCGAAAAATTAGAGAAAATCTCCCGGAATAATAAAGCATGGAGTACTAGGAAATCAGATACTGGGAGAAATACTTTTGCAGTGCAATCCACACACAACCCAGCCACAGATGAGATTCGTGGATGGCACAGATGAGAACTGAGATTGGGTTGGTGTTAAAACATGTCACTGGGGGTGGAGAAAAGATAAACGCAGTGAAATACTTATCTAAACCACCACCACCAACTGATGAATATTATTATGAAGAAGATTCCTATGCAGTAAATGATCAGACGGGGGGTTTCCGACCGAATGCCCAAGGCTCCAATCAGGAGAATTGGCGCCAAGGTCAAGGGAATCAAGGTCGGAACTATGGTAACTACACCCGTGAGGGTAATTATGTCCGTGATGGAAATTACAACTGCGACAACAACTTCAACAGGGGTAACTATGGTAACAGAAATGATAGGAGTGGGCCCTATGTTCCTCCTCAAAATTGTGAAGTTGCTCCTAGGGATGGTGGAGGTAGTATGGCACGAGTTGAGGATATGTTGCACACGATGATGAGGAGGTTCGATGCTAGTGATGAGCACACCAAAGAGTTAAGGAGTGATGTAGCGGGTATTGGACAGAAAGTCGATACACATGCCATATCAATTAAGCAGCTTGAATTGCAAATGGCTCAATTATCTGCAACTGTGAACACACGGCAACCGGGCACTCTTCCTAGCAACACTGTCCAAAATCCAAAAAATGATGGACACTGTATGGCAATTACTAATCGTGGGGGTAAACAAACTATTGACCCACCTATGCCGTCTATTGTGGAAAAGGTGATGAGAGATAATGATAAAGTGGTAGAGGTTAGTGATGAAGTAGAAGACAACACTGAAAAAGACACTGAAGCGCCTAAAAAGGTAACTCCCATGCCTAGACCACCACCCCCCTTTCCTCAAAGAGTAGTGAAAAAGACCGAGGATGGTAAATATCAGCGTTTTATAACAATGTTGAAGCAACTTTCTATCAATGTCCCTTTGGTAGAAGCTCTTGAACAAATGCCTGGTTATGCCAAGTTTATGAAAGATTTGGTTACAAAGAAAAGATCGGTCACTTTTGAGGATAATGACAGAATGCAGCATTGTAGTGCTATTGCTACAACGTCTTTGGTGCAAAAGAAAGAAGATCCGGGTGCATTCACTATTCCTTGTACAATCGGGTTATTACATTTTGCGAAAGCATTATGTGATCTTGGGGGCAAGCATAAATCTCATGCCCCTCTCGATTTACAAGAAGTTGGGTTTGGGTGACCCAAAGCCCACTGCGATGCGGCTACTGATGGCCGATCGAACAGTAAAAAGGCCTATAGGGATACTCCATGATGTGCTAGTAAAGGTGGAGTCGTTCATATTTCCGGCAGATTTTGTTATTCTTGATTGTGAAGTTGATTTTGAGGTGCCTATTATTCTTGGGAGGCCATTCCTTTCTACGGGTAGAGCCTTAGTTGATATGGAAAAGGGGCAGATGAAATTTCGATTGAACAATGAAGAAGTGACTTTCAACATTTGTAGGTCCATGCGGCAGAGTGGTGAGCTCCAATCAGTATCTGCCATATCCTACAAAGTTGGTGAATCACCCGAGACACAAATAGAAGAACGTCTAGGTGTAGAAGCACTGGCGGCAGTGATAATGAATTTTGATAAGGAATGCATTGAAGAATATGGGTCATTAGTCGCTGCTTTTGATCGTGGTAATGTTCGGTTTAAACCGAAGAAATATGAGCTAGACATGAAGAATCGCGAGTCTCCACCCGCTAAACCATCCATAGAGGAGGCTCCAAAGCTAGAACTAGAAGCTCTCCCACCTCATCTCAGGTATGAATTCTTAGGAAACGTTGACACATTGCCGGTAATCATTGCATCAGATCTGAATGAACAACAAGTTGAGAGTTTGGTCAAAGTGCTAAAAAGGTTCAAAAGAGCTATTGGGTGGACCATTGCGGACATTATTGGGATCCCTCCTGGTATTTGTTCTCATAAAATCCAACTCATGCCCGATCATAAGCCAAGTATTGAGCACCAGAGACGCTTAAATCCACCTATGCAAGAGGTCGTGAAGAAGGAAATCATAAAATGGTTGGATGCTGGAGTAATATATCCGATCGCCGATAGTAGTTGGGTCTGCCCTGTTCAGTGTGTACCTAAGAAAGGGGGAATGACTGTGGTCCCCAATAAAAAAATGAACTTGTTCCAATGAGGCCGGTGACTGGATGGCGGGTGTGTATGGATTACCGGAAATTAAATGCATGGACCGAAAATGACCATTTTCCCATGCCCTTCATGGATCAGATGTTGGATAGACTCGCTGGAAAAGGGTGGTACTATTTTCTTGATGGTTATTCAGGGTATAATCAGATTTCTATTGCACCAGAAGATCAAGAGAAGACCACTTTTACTTGTCCATATGGAACCTTTGCGTTCAAGAGAATGCCGTTTGGGTTGTGCAATGCACCCGCCACATTTCAGAGATGTATGATGTCAATATTCTCCGATATGGTAGAAGATATTATTGAGGTTTTTACGGATGATTTTTCCGTGGTTGGTGAATCATTCGAGTGATGTTTAAGCCATTTATCTGAGGTTCTTAAGAGATGTGAAGACTGTAACTTAGTACTCAATTGGGAAAAATGCCACTTCATGGTCAAAGAAGGTATTGTTTTGGGCCATCGTATTTCAGAAAAGGGCATAGAAGTTGATCGAGCCAAAGTCGAGGTGATAGAGAGACTTCCTCTACCTATCTCTGTAAAAGGTGTGAGAAACTTTCTTGGACATGCAGGTTTTTACAGGAGATTCATCAAAGATTTCTAAAAAATTGCACATCCATTGTGCAAACTGCTGGAGAAAGATTGTAAATTTTATTTTGATGAATCCTGTCTTAAAGCATTCGGCGATCTAAAAGAAAAATTGGTATCAGCACCTATCATTATTTCTCAGTATTGGAGCAGTCCATTTGAGGTGATGTGTGATGCGAGTGGGGTTGCCCTTGGTGTGGTATTGGGACAAAGAAGGGACAAAATCCTTCATCCCATTTACTATGCTAGTAAAGACCTCAATGAAGCTCGGAAGAACTATACAGTAACTGAACAAGAGCTCCTTGCAGTAGTATTTGCTTTTGAAATATTTCGCTCCTATTTGCTAGGTACTAGAGTTATAGTGCATACTGACCATTCAACCCTGAGATTTTTGATGGCAAAGAAGGATGCGAAACCGAGGTTAATTCGTTGGGTATTACTACTGCAAGAATTTGACTTTGAGGTAAGGGATAGAAAAAGGACCGAAAATCAAGTTACTGATCACTTGTCCCGTTTAGAAGATGAAGCTATGAGAGAGTTGGGGGATAAGACTGATATTGATGACACGTTCCCCGATGAGCATGTATTGGCTGCCTCACAAGACCTGATTCCATGGTTCGCAGATTTTGCGAACTACTTAGCTAGTGATATTGTTCCATCAGACTTGTCTTTTCATCAAAGGAAAAAGTTCATGTACGATGTGAAGAATTTCTTTTGGGATGAACCATACTTATATAGGAGCTGTGCTGATGGGCTCATTCGGCATTGTGTGCCAGAAGTTGAGATGTTGAGTGTTTTAGAGGCATGCCATTCCTCACCCTTTGGTGGACATCATAGTGGTGTCCGGACTGCTCATAAGATCTTACAATGCGGTTACTATTGGCCAACTATTCATCAAGATGCTCATGAGTTCACCAAATTATGTGATAGATGCCAAAGAGATGGTGGCATTTCAAGAAAGCAAAAGCTCCTTCTAAACCCCATTCTTGTGATTGAGTTATTTGATGTTTGGGGTATTGACTTCATGTGTCCGTTTGTGAGTTCTCATAGAATGAAGTATATTTTAGTAGCAGTTGATTATGTATCTAAGTGGGTGGAAGCCATCGCCCTTGCAAACAATGAGGGGAAGAGTGTCACTGCATTCTTGAAAAAGAATATATTCTCTCGATTTGGTACCCCACGAGCAATTATTAGTGATGGGGGATCCCACATTCGCAACAAATTGTTCAAGGGATTATTGGAGAAATATGGGGTTCGCCATAATGTGGCCACTCCTTACCATCCTCAAACTAGTGGACAAGTTGAAGAATCAAATAGGGAAATCAAACAGATTTTGTCAAAAACAGTGAACGCTAGTAGAACAGATTGGTCAAGGAGGCTTGATGATGCTCTTTGGGCTTACCGGACAGCGTATAAGACTCCCATAGGTATGTCCCCATACCAACTAGTATATGGGAAAGCATGTCATCTTCCGGTTGAATTAGAGCATAAAGCCATGTGGGCTATGAAAAAGCTAAAAATGGACTGAAACGAAGGTGCAGAACAACGGTTAAATGGGTTAAATGAACTTGATGAATTTCGCCTAAAGGCCTATGAAAGCTCAGCCCTCTACAAAGGAAAGATGAAGAAGTACCATGACCTAAAGATCGAGAAACGAGAGTTTATGATTGGGGATTCGGTGCTTTTATTCAACTCTAGATTGCGCTTGTTTCCGGGCAAGCTCAAGTCTAAATAGACTGGCCCTTACTGGATCACCCAATTATTCCCTCAAGGAGCGGTTGAGTTGGAAAATAAGGAAGGTGTGCGGTTTAAGATGAACGGACAACGTCTAAAAATCTATATAGGTCATGCGGAATCGGCGAATGAGGTGATTGAGGCATATCATCTTGATGAAGTCTGAGTAATCGAGTATCCTCAGTCGTGCCGCGACGTTAAATCAGGCGCTGGTTGGGAGGCAACCCAATATTTATCATCTAACCACTTTATAGTTTTTCTTTCCAGTAGCGGTAGAAATTTTTCTATTAATGGGTTGTAAATTTTCAGGTAGCACATATACAGGAAGTTCTGCAGAAAAGTTACTCTGCCACATTCACTGACGGATACATCGACGGACCGTCATGCCTGTGACGGACCGTCGCATGACTCCGTCGTGCCAGGTACGCTCTTTAGTATTTTTTAAGAATTAGGGCACATGCGACAGAACCTATGACGGACCGTCACATATGCGACGGACCGTCATCGGGGTTTCGTCACTTCATTACCCGGCTACCCGACCCGACCCGGCTGATGAATTTCAAAAGTTTTTAAACGTTTTAAAACCCCCCACCCCTTCATTTAACAGTTTTCTTTCCCTCTTTCCCCCATTTGAGCCTTTCAATCACTTTCTCTTCCCAAATTCCCCACATTCTACCATTTTCCCTCCCAAATCTCCCTTCCTGGTCGGAGTCTGCTGCTGTGCTTCTCAATCTTCTCGGTTGGGTGCCATCACTTTCGTATTATTTTCTCCTCTTCCAAGGTATGTGTTCCTGAAAACTCTACCCATTTACTTAGTTTGTTTTGTTTTTCTTTACTATTAGCATATGGATCTTTTGCTCTTTGAATATATAGTGTCAACCTAGGTTATTAATTCCACAAAATGCCTGGATAAAACTAGAGAAATTAGGGCTTTAAAACCTGTAAATTTGACAGGTATTTAGGTTAAAGAGTGTTAGATAAATGTTGGGTCTTTAGGTATGAATCACATGGGGTGAATGTGGCATCCCCAGTTCTGTCTCTGAATGACAGCACGAAAACCCGATGACGGACCGTCGTACCCACGACGGTCCGTCCTGTACAATCGTCGTGACGGTCAGAGACCCCTGTCCTAAGGGTCTCAACACTTTTTCTAAATGTCCACTGACGGACACATGTGACGGACCGTCATACCCACGACGGTCCGTCCTGCACAACCGTCGTGACGGTCAGAGACCTCTGTCCTAAGGGTCTCAACACTTTTTCTAAGTGTCCACTAACGGACACATGTGACGGACCGTCATACCCACGATGGTCCGTCCTGCATAACCGTCGTGACGGTCAGAGACCCCTGTCCTAAGGGTCTCAACACTTTTTCTAAGTGTCCACTGACGGACACATGTGACGGACCGTCATACCCACGATGGTCCGTCCTGCACAATCGTCGTGACGGTCAGAGACCCCTGTCCTAAGGGTCTCCACACTTTTTCCAAGTGTCCACTGACGGACACATGTGATGGACCGTCATACCCACGACGGTTCGTCCTGCACAATCTTCGTGACGGTCAGAGACCCCTGTCCTATGGGTCTCCACACTTTTTTTAAGTGTCCACTGACGGACACATGTGATGGACCGTCATACCCACGACGGTCCGTACTGCACAACCATCTTATCGGTCAGAGACCCCTGTCTTAAGGGTCTCCACACTTTTTCCAAGTGTCCACTGACGGACACATGTGACGGACCGTCATACCCATGACGGTCCGTCCTACACAACCGTCGTATCGGTCAGAGACCCTTGTCTTAAGGGTCTCCACACTTTTTCCAAGTGTCCACTGACGAACACATTTGACGGACCGTCATACCCACGATAGCCCGTCCTGAACAACAGTCGTATAAGTCAGAGACCTTTCTTCTGATACTTTTTAGTGCTAAGTATTACATGACGGACCACAAGACGGTCTGTCATACGCACGATAGGCCGTCACCAAGTCCGTCGTGCCTTACTGCTACTTCAGAGCTGTTATCACTGGTTTGAATTTCTGTGTATTATTGTCTCATTTTTTTCTTGTCATGTTTCATCCTTCTAGTACTAATGCTGATTCGTTACAGGTACTTCCTCTCATGGCACCTAAACAAGATCGCGTTTACGCACGTGGGCGTTCTAAATCTGTCGCCCCGTCTGCCCAATTGGTGATAGGCTCTGATGATGAGCATGATCCAGAGTACGTGCCCTCAGGCACTGCTACTACAACACGAGCTCCACGTGTACCGAGAGCCACGCCCAAGAAGGTGGCGCCCGGCGTAGTCACTGCCTCCCAGTCTGATGAGGAGCGCACACTGACCGGCATAACTTCTGGGTGAGCTGCCCAAGACGAAGGAGCATCTGGCTCCTTAGGAGTTTCGTGGTCAGAGGAAGCCTCCAGGTCCGCAGAAGCCTCTTCCCCCGCCACATCTACACAGTCTGCCTCGGATGATGAGGCTGACAGCACTGACTCCACCCCTGGCTCACCAACTGGAGTCCCTGCCCCGGTCACCGATCAGCCCAACCGGTGGTGTGTTGACGGGCAGTACAAAGTATACTTAGACGCCAAGGTTCTCAATGAAAAAGGCGTCATGACACGGACCCTTACACTGGAGAGGCGGGTCCTCACGGGAAGTCTCCCCACCATGCCAGATATTCACACTCTTTTCACCAGACACCGGCTGGAGTGGACGGCTCGTTCTTTGGGCCGCTACAATGAGGAGTTAGTTCGAGAGTTCTATGCCTCTTATGTGGCCACTCTCCGATCACAGATTGATAGGCGGTCTGCCCCCGCAAAATAGGCCCCACTTGAGCACGTCCGAGTACGCGGCATACAGGTTGACATCTCCCTACCAGGCATCCGCCGATATCTGTATGGCACAGATGTTGACATCACCAGGAAACCTCTCACCGCCGAGTTTGACTAACGGTGGCAAATTGTTAAAGAGGGCCGGTTCTTACGCGATCCTTCGCTGAGAGAGACCACCAAGAGGTGGATGGCCCAGCACTTGTCTATTGATGGAGAGGCTGCGGATTGGGTTACGGAGCCGAAGAGAGCCATCAGGAAGGCCAACTTGACCTTTAAGGCCAAGTTTCTTTGGTTGATAGTCCGCCATTGTCTCTCCCCCACTGCTGTTGATAATATAGTCACTTGGGATCGTGCTGTTCTGATGGCCGCCATGATGGCAGGGTTCGAGGTCGATTTCGCTTGGCTTCTCCAAGCGGTCATGCATGAGAGGGATTTCAAGATCACCACCACTTACCCTTTTCCTTGCATGATTTTCTCTTTGTGCAGATCTGCAGGTGTGCCCATTTGGCACATTGACCAGCTCAGGACCCCGCAAGGAAATGTTGACATCGGTCTCATCAGGGATGAGGCCAATGAGTTGGCCCCACGTAGAGGGCCCCGTCCAGAGGTGGTCCCACTCAGTGAGAACCTGGCCGATACAATAGAGCATGCTCATGCGGCTTCCCAGGCTGCTTCTGCACACACTGACACTACCCCGGTCGAGTCTATCCCGGGTAGTAGCACTGCCCCGAGCTCCTCTCGCTCGGCTCCTTCCGCCACTCTGGTCCTACTTGCTAGGGTCCAGAAACTCGAGGCACAGATGGCTACACTTCTGTATCACATCCCGCCTTGGATGCAGAGGACTATTGTTGAGGTAGAGGAGCGCATGGAGCGCAAGATGGCACAACACACAGAGAGGAAGATCGCAGAAGTACATCAGCGGTTAGACGCTTTTGAGTTGCGAGTGCTAGCCCAACCAGCACCTCCGGCGGACATGTCGACCCTTCAGGCTGCGGTTGAGAGTCTGCGGGTTGATCTTGATACAATCCTAGAGGCGAGGGTACCTGAGTCTGAGGCCCTTTCTGCAGAGCCTGCTGATGACACAGTGATGGCTGCTCTTTTTGCCACTTCTGATGTTCCACCACCTCCCCCACGAGAGAATGCCAAGAGACGCAGGGGTCGAGAGGAGGATGAGGCTAGGGCGAGGAAGAAGGAGCGTTGTGAAATGGAGGCTGTGAGGAGAGCCTTGATTGCTGCTGAGGAGGCCCGTAAGCTGAGGGTTGTAGAGTTAGCTGCCGGGGTGTCTAGCTCCAAGATTGTCGATTCTGTGGGAGGCACTACTGATGGTGCAGTTAATGCTGAGGACATTACTGAGGATGTCCAGACTACGCAGGGATTTGGTTTCGGTTAACCGGACCAACCAGTTTGCTGATCGCCGGCGCTTAGCGCCTCAGGTTTGCTTCACTTACCTTTCGAGTAGTTTAGCTTTTCTATGCATTGGGGACAATTGCATATCTTTTTGTTGGTGGTGGGGTAAATAGAACGTGAGAACTTGGGTGAATTCTGAGTAGCCCAAGTTCACGACCCTCTTTTGGGGTTTTCTTGCCTGTGTTCTTTTCCCCCAAGAGACTGATTACTTTTATTGTTGAACCGGCATGTCATATCTTATGTACATAGTATAAATCTGAAGCATGATGGCTAAAATAAATATGATATCTCGATATTCAAAATGATGCATGACTAGGCATAGTAAGTGATAATTGTGTGGTTTGAAACATGAAATAAAGATACACTACTGCATGATCCTGAATCTAAGACTTGAACTAGGTGTCTAATAATCTAGGAATGCAAGGAATGTCAAGTGAGTGTGAGGTGAATTTGAATGTCCACCATCAATACTGAGCTAGAACTTGCCTTGTTAGTCCTGCTAAAAGTGAGTCAAAACAATCAATTAGGAAAGGATCATAGGCCCTTGTTCGAAATAGTCAATCTTGAGCCTAAAAATAACAGAAAACCAAATGAAAATAATCCCTTTTTGATCCAAATGAATTGAGCTTAAAATAGACCTTTCTTTTTTACCCCAAATGATCTTCTCTTGGAACAATGTGTTGGCCCTGGTCCCTCCTTGGACATGTGCACCTCAGTTTATGCCAAAAGCATAAGTTGAGGGTGGCTAATGCAGAAAGCAACCTTGTTTTGGCCCTGACCCAACCATAGGTATTGTGATCCTTGACTCATGGCAAAATCATGAGTTGAGGGTGGCTGTTATAAGGAAAACCCCGGAAAGTGGGGTTGAAAGAATGAAGAGAAAGAAAGAATAAAACAGAAGTGACTAAAAATAAATAAATATATATATATGAATAAAAAGCAAAATAAATACAAGAAAAGAGAAAAGTCACTTACACATAAGGATAAGAAAGGGAAAACAGCAAAGTGAAAACAAAATTGAGTAATAGGGTGAAATAAAATGATAACAAGGTGGTTCGCTTATCTGATATGTCAAGGAGGGAAACAAGTCACTAAATTATACCTATATACACCCTACCTGACCCTGAGCCTATGTTACAATCTAAAAAAGTCCTATTGTGATCCTAAGAGTTGTATGGCAAACTTGAAGTAGTGAAAATAAGGTCAAGCCTATGGCAATATGTATAAATGATTTGTGAATTTGTTCTGAGAGTGAGTGTCGAAAAGTGATCCTTATACTCAAACTAAAATCATTGTGTGAAAAAAATGAGGATGTTATTTGAAGTGAGGACAAGAGTTGCAATACCAGAAATATTAGCATCTCGGTGAGAAATTGAAGAGGATAGGTATCATTGCGTAGCGAGTCTGGGTCATGGTTTGAGTCTACATAAGTCAATGCCTAATAGTGATACCATGCATGAACATAATGAGAATAATCGGGATTGATAGCCAAATGATTGCGGAAGTTAAAATATGGATACTTTTGTACAAAGATTTTGTAGTGAGTCAAAGTGCGTTGCTTGAGGACAAACAACGAATTTAAGTTGAGGGTGTTGATGTACCATGGTTTCGCGGTATTTCTAATGCTTTTTCCTTAAGTTTAGTGTGTGTCGAAAGCCTTTTTGTGTTGATTTTTATGTAAGTTTCTCTTTGTTTGTAGAAAATCTGTCCAAGGATGAACGCGGGAGTTTTTGAGAGAGAAATGCAGAAAAGACCACCTACGGAATCCATGACAGTCCGTTGAGGCTGTGACATTCTGTAGGTGGCATCGTAGTGAAGGGAGAAGTTGCTGAAGTAAAATGGGGAAGTCTGACCAAGTGTGGGATTACGGAAGTCCATGACGGACCGTCATAGCCACGACGGTCCGTCCTGCTTGTTCGTCGTGATGATCAGAGAAGTAGTCCCAGTACCTAAATTCCAAGAAGTTCAAGTATTTTGGAACGAAGACCCTCGATGGACCGTCATGCTTGAAACGGTCCGTCGAGGGGATTGAAGAAAGCAACAGAAGAATGTGTGAAGTATGGGACGACGGAGGCTATGACGGTCCGTCGTGTCCATGACGGTCCGTCGACCCAGACGCGTTTGGACAGATTTCTAGTAAATAGAATTCTTATTTGATTAGATTTTGTTTTTATTATAAATAGTTGGAAAAACCTCGTTTTTGGGGTTAGATTTTCTAGATAATTTTTAGTTTTTAGTTCTTCTAGTACAGTATTGAACTCTCGATTTTGGGAATTAAGATACTTTTTCGGGAATTGATTGTTGGTGATTTTGTTGATTAATCAAGTTAAATTCTGGGAAATTATTCGTTTTCATAAAAGTAAGTGCATGAATTCTTCCATTAACAATATGAATTGTGTAATTATGAACATGGGTAACTAAACCTCATAGCTAGGGTTGTGGGAACCATGGGTGAATAACAAGGTAAAAATCTAACTTACATAACAATTCTAGAGTGGTGTCTTGCATGTATTGATAATTCTTTGGTGTAGAAGTCTTTTTAACGGATGGCCAACGTTAGAACTCGCCTTAATGCTACTTGCCGGACCAAGGAGGTAGATAATAGAAAAAGAATTATCAACATAGATTTAGTGTAGACTATCTAATATGCTAGTATTGGTTGGTACGAGTTAATAGCTTAGTCAAATACCGAATACGATGTTTAATATGAGGTAAAGATAAGGGTTAGTATAGCAACACACGTAGCTGGACCAAGGTGCGGAGTGAAATTCTCTAGATGCCGAACCAAGGATTTAGAGATACATAACTTATCACTTTACATGCAAGATATTAGGATAGAATTGTTATAGTTAGATTTACCAAGTTAGGAACCTGTGGGGAACACTTAAGCCCTAGTTACTTTTATAATTTGATTTAACTCCGAAAGCTGAATCTGTTAGTTGTTCATTTTTATTTAGTAAATCAGTTTCATTAATTTAGAAATAAAACCCCCTGTGTTTTGTTTTCTCGGAAAATAGTTGGCTAAATAATAGTAATAATAGAATAAAGTTAAGTCTGAACTATTTTCCTTGTGGGGTCGACCTCAACCTTATTAGTTGGGTTCTTTACTTGATATGACCGCCTTACTTCTTATTTGAGAAGTAAATTTGAGCATATCAATCACTCTCTTTGTTACTCTTATCGTGTGTGAGGCAGTGGCGGAGCCAGGATTTAGATTGAGGGGTGTCGAATTATAAAGTAGTACGCACACAAAAAAATTCAACAAAATAAATTTTACTGATAAAAGCAAAACATAATTACATTACAATCGCACTCGGCGCGGTTTCATATCTTGAAATGTTTTTATAATAGCATCATTAGAAATATTAATAAATACATATTTTTCTACATAAGGAACTAGTCAACTTCTCAAAAGCTCATCATTCATCCGATTACGCAGGGCATTCTTAATAAATTTCATTGCCGAAAAAGTTCTTTCAACGAATGCAGTGACAACTGGTAAAAGCGAAGCAAATATCACTAAGCGGAATACAAGAGGAAAGTTTAAGTTCTTCTTTGTCTCAACTAATTTTCTTGAGAGATCACCAAGTCCAATAAGATTGGAGAACCTTTTATCCATATCACGAACATCAATAATGTAAGTGGCATGTTGATTCTCAAGAGCATTCATACTAAACTCATCAAAGTCATCAGGATATAACTTGGCCATTCTCATTATTTTTTTGATGTTAAAACTAGAAAATGAGTCAAGTGGATTCAAACAAGCAAATCCATGAAGCAAATCAATAGTCACCTCATTAAAACGATCATTGAGTTCTTGAAGCTGCCAATCAATAATCTTACAAAATACTTCAACACGATAATGATGTAAGACCGTGCAGTCAGAAAGTTTATGCCTCGATCTTCCAGAATTAACATATGGCTCATCAAAATTAGGTAACAAAATGTTATAGTTGATACAAAATGTAGATACCTTATCAATAAGTGCATCCCATCCATCTTCTCTTAGCATTTGCAATCTTCTCTTTGCTACTTCAACTAGTAGCATAGCATTTGCAATATCTTGTTCTCTCTTTTGCAAGGATTTATTGAGCTCATTTGTGATACCTAAGATATCTCTTATAAAGTGCAACATAAAAGCAAATTTTAAATGTTTGACAAGCTTCGAGATATCATGTAGCCTTAGCTCTTTCATCTATAGAATATGCATCAACAACAAGTGCATCAAGAACATCAACAATAGAGCCAAACATAAGAATAAAGTTGCTAAAATATTTGTAGTGATATCCCCAACGAGTATCACCGGCTCTTATAATACCAAGTTTTTGATGCAAGCTGATGCCGGTTGTAAGCTCACCCATATCTAGTGTATCTTGAATTCTTTGTTTTTGAGAATTTCGAAATTCATCCATACGCTTAAAAGAAGCTCCCAACACATTCAAAACATTTGAAACCAATAATACAAGCTCTCCCACTTGAATACATTTTATAGAAACCGCAACTAGAGTTAATTGAAGTTGATGAGCAAAATAATGAATAGAGTGAGCTGAGACTCTTTCTTGCCTAATCAACATTGTAAGGCCATTCATATCGCCTTGAATATTACTTGACCCATCATAACATTGTCCACGCACATAGGATAGACTCAATCAATGTTGAGCAAGTACATTGACAATTGCCCCCTTTAAAAATAAAGCACTAGTATCTCGAACATGTACAATATCAATCAATCGCTCCATCACAAAGCCCATTCGATCAACATATCGTAAAACGATAGCCATTTGCTCCTTACGTGACACATCAAAAGATTCATCAACCAATAAAGCAAAAATAGTCACCATTTAATTCTTGAATAATAGCTTTGATGGTTTCTATCTTCCATGCAGTCACAATCTCTTTTTGAATCATTGGAGAAGTCATTTGGTCATTCTGAGGAACATGTTCCAATACATAATCAGCAATTTTATCACAATGTTTCGCATACCATGAAATAATTTCAAGAATATTACCTCTATTAAGAGATGATTTAGATTCATCATGACCCCGAAATGCAAATCCTTGATTCAAAAGAAGTCTTACTACATCAATTGAGGCAGACAAGCGAAGCCAATGATCATGCTTAACTTGATCAGATTGTCTCTCAAATGCAGATATAATAGACTGTTGTGTCGCATTAGATCTTCACTTTTCTTTTTTGCCTGATTATGAGTGCTATTTGGCCCACCAATATGTTGCTTAAAACTTTTCTTCTTATTCCAACTCTTAAATTCTACCATAGAAAATACTTCACCTCCACCTTGATGAATGTTATCATCTTTAAACAAATAACAATTCGAACAATATGCTGCCTCGTTACATACACTATATTCCAACCAATCATGATACTCTTTAAACAATTCAGGATTAAAACGATGCATATCTCCATAAAAATCTGTTTGAGGAAAAATATGATTCTCAGGTTGACAAGGACCTTGTCGGAGATATGCTCTCTTAATTACATCACGATCATTTGGATGATAATTCAAGATTGGAGTTTTTTTCGCCGGATCAAATTCTAAAGAATTTCAATCAATTTCTTGTCTTTCAGAAGAATGTACTGGTACTTCTGATTGGTTGTCATTTTCTTCCCGTGTAACTTGACTATTAGAAGCCAAATTTGATTTTGGTACTTGAAAAAAATAGTTCTTCACTGATTTTTGAGACTGAATTGTAAAACAAATATTTCATAAGAAAAATATATAATTGTAAAAAATAAATCAATCCTAAACAAAACAAGTAAATATAAATAGAGCATTACGATGGCAGCAAGCAACAACCAGATTTATGAACAAACATGAATAAAAAGAGAAGAAGAAGATGGTAATATCAACAAGACACAACAAATTGGACGAGGAAAATAAAAATACAAGGTGTAGAAAAGTAGGAACTTACTGTTGTCATGACCACGACGTAGATTGACACCGAGCAATGGCGATTGAAGTATGAGAAGCAGTTAGTGTAGTTATTTTTGGACTCTTCCTCTTTAAAACTTTTGATTTTGGAATTGGAGATTTGTTTAATCCATAGACTTTAAATACCTAAATTGTGTTTTTTTCTTTTAAAAAATATAATATTAAACTAAAATTAATTTAAGTCATTGGTTTAAAACATTAAAGGAAGAAAACGTTTAAAAACTGAAGAAAAAAAAAGTTACACACAAAAAGAGTTAAAAAAATCGCTGAAGCCTTTTTAAAAAAAGATTGGCTTTAGCAAGGTTCGAACACGGGACGTCTGGGTCAAAATGTCAAGACAAAATTTTGTGGCCCCTCAACCGTTAAACCAACAATTCAACTTGGTTTAGGAGTGTCAATTTATATATATATAGGTATAAAATTAGAATTTGACTTACGTATACGATGTAATTTTCCGATTAAGGGGTGTCGCTTGACACCCCTCGAGCAAGGGTAGCTCCGCCCCTGATGTGAGGTATGATCTAATTTCCTCGTTCTAATCAGTTGTTATGCACTTGAGATCATTCTTCCCCTTAGAGCTTACCCACACAAGTTCATTGATAAGGTGAAGAAAATCTTTGGAGTGATGCAAGTGATTGGCAATGATAGGGTGGAATTGACATCCAAGTAGCTTAGGATGTGGCACACATATGGTTCACTTAGTCAAAAGACAACATGGGTCACTTTGACTTACTCCTTATGTCGTAGTAAACTTCAGTGTCAGTCCAGAAACTCTTTTAGAACCTTTATCAGTCTCTACTCCAGTTGGTGACCCAACTATAGCTAGACGTATATATAGAAATTTCCCAGTCACTGTCTCTCAAAAAGTCACCTGAGTAGACCTTATAGAGTTAGAAATGGTAGATTTTGATAACATTCTTAGCATTGATTGGTTACATTCCTGGCATGCCTTAATCGATTGTAGAACTAGGATCGTTCGATTTTAGTTTCCAACGAGTAAGTCATAGAATGGAAGGGTAGTCGCTTCGAGCCTATAGGTTGATTTATCTCTTACCTTAAGGTTAGAAAGATGATATATAAAAGGTAGTGTAGCTCATATTGAGGAAGTAAGGAAGGAATCAGAAAAATATGTCCATCAGCTTGCTCATTTAGGAGTTAGTCATATGGACACATCAGATGGTGGTGTGATAATCCAGAATAGATTAGAATCCTCTTTGGTTATGAAAGTTAAGGAAAAACAAGATAATGATCTTATATAACTAGAAGTTCATCAGCAGAAAGTAGAGGTTTTCTCCCAATGGGGAGGTGGTCGAGTATGTGTTCCTAAGGAGATAAGTAGGTGAAACAACCTTGATTGGGCCAGATTCGGTTTTTGATGCTATAGAAAAAGTTCATCTCATTAGAAATAAACTTAAGAGATAAGTCTTATGCAAATGAAAGGAGAAGAGACTTAGAGTTTGATGAAGATGATTGGGTTTTCCTCAAAGTATCAATTATGAAGGGGGTGAGGAAATTTGACAGACTTGGAGTTACTATTAGGTTATTTTGCTATTTGTTGTTAGTGAATAGTTACTACTGTTGTTGAAAATGAGATTTCTTATACTTCATACGAAAAAATAAAGAAAGTTTTAAATTGAATTTCACACAACAGATTGACTTTTCACAGACTGAATATCAATTTTCAGAAAGTAGTCCATCATGCAGCCAATTTGTCAAGAATGCCTCTTCTGCGTCTTTATTGTCTTCCAAAGATTGAGGTCGATGGGCATAACCATGACTCCTTCCCTCAAAAACCACCATTTTGCAACCATTCACATTTTTTTGAACCTCCTTCAACACATTCACAGGACAAAGTGGATCATTTTCACTAGCAATAAGTAGTAGTGGTACCCCAATCTTGCTAGCAACAAATAAGTCTATCTGTGTACCATGGAATGAGATCCCAACACCAAACTTACTACCTTTGTCTTGAGCCAATAGGTCTATTAACAAACCTCAACCAAAAAAATCCAATCACTCCAAACTTCTTTGATATTCCTGCAGCCACAAACTCATCCGCCATCCGTTTAGTCGATGTGAAAATGTCTCTCACGACCTTTTCGTCGATGTGAAAAAGCTTTGGATTCATCCTTTCTCCATGGATTTCCATGTAAAATATCTGGTACCAGAAGACTGCAAAATCATTCAATTCATGACTCGAGCTTGGTAGATTCTTTTGCGCATGGTATGAAGTATGATAACCAAAGGAGACAACTTTTAAATAGAGAAGGTATACAATGACTTAATTGTATCCATTGCATGATACAAGATATGCAAAATCTCTCGTAAATGAGTCCTCAAATCTAAAGATATCAGATAAGAGAAAAATTCCAGTACCATTGTTGTTCTTTACATCATTACAGAGATAAGCATCAATTCTATCAACTCCATCCCAAATGGAAAGCTCCACTCCGTTAACTAGTACACAAGCCTCATCCTCTACTTTTACATGGCTATTAAAGACTTTGTATTTCTTAGTCTTTCTGAAGGATAAGGAAATACCCCAACACTTTACATAGTTTCTCTGGACAATAACTGAAGCATGACAGTCAGCCCTTTATCGAGAATAATTAAATAATTTTAAGCAACTCAATCACATTTTATAAAGACACTATTATTGTAAAAAGACGTTGCTTTTACATTTGAAGGCTTTATAAGTTTATGAAACCATATCAAGTTATATATATTAAAAACTCTTGTTTGATCGATTTAGATTTTTCTATATTGTTAACCCATTCTGTAACTATATTGTTTTTTATATAGTTTTATACTTTGGCAAATGCAAATTTTGATCAAATTTTTTTCCTCACCAAGAAATCTTCTCAACTATTTCAGGTTTTGCTCTGAGGAAATTAATATTATGCAGACCCCAAAATCAAGGTATTACTGTTCTATTAATAGTAAAATTACCATATTTCAATCTTGAAATAATGACACACAGTTCTGTAGTTATTATTACGCATAAATTATAAACAAAAATGGTAACAAGGTACTCAAAAATCGAAACTTATTATGAATCGGATCATCTCATAACACACTATTCTGATCCTGATGAATCGGAACTCAAAACTCACTATGATTTAATGATTGTTACTAAAAGATTGAATATTAATATCTTCTTCTAGGAATTCCAATCTCTTCTTCTTATTGGCTTGATTGATGTTTTTCTGGAAGTTCTTCAATGTGTTTTATTCACCTACTTTTCTGAGGTTTTTCAATTTTGATTGCTTGCTTTCTTCAGACAGTTTACTTGTCATGTATATGATATAAAGAGGATTAGATTTGTAGGTATATTGCATCACTCTGGAAGAACGAAGAACTCTGTTTTGCTGATTTACTGCCATGCCTTGCATTATTGGTTTTCTTTTTTCCTTGTATGGCTTTGGAATTATTCTTGAGGGAGAAAGAATCTGGGCTCCTGCTTTGACATAGTTGTCCTCTTTAGTGATATTATAATTCTTATTAGAATAGAATTGTGTATATCTAACAATTCTAACTCACAGTTACTTTAGATTAATGAAACTTGTTGAGCTGCTGATTTATTCTATTGAAAGATCAGCTATTCTGATGATCATATTTTGGTCTCTCTATTATTAATTGTGAGTCAACTCTAGAGTTGATTTGTCAATTCATAGTTATTATCTCATAAAGTTAATGTCTTTGTTGAAGAAAACTAAAATCAAGAAACTCCAATTAACTTTTCCTCAAGTTACTGAGTTTTTGAGCAATTTTAGGGAGTGGGAGACAAAAGGGTAATTTTTATGGAATAAAGCTTAGTCCTTTAAGGATTATTGCATCTTCTTGTGCATTTTTGAGGAGATACACGACAAAAAAACAGTATTTAGTGACAGACGGAATTCGTTGCTAATCAATGTTTTTCTGTCGCTAAACCAGATTTGCGACGGATTGTTAGTTGTTGCTATTTCGCTCGTTAGTAATCGATTATCAACGAAAAATGAGTTCAGTTGCAAGTTTAGCGACGAATCTGAGACGAATGATATCCGTCGCTACTTGCTAGTGACAGACTGATCCGTCGTTATACTTATGTAATTCGTAATAATTTCATATTTAATTTTGTAATTTCAAATAAATTTGCGATTGCATTTTCATCACTAATCCGTCACAAAATATCCGTTGCTAATTTTATCATTAATTTCGTCATTTCAAATAAATTTGCGACGGAATTGCTTTAACTAATCTGTCACAAAATATTCTGCTATTTGAGGTAGCATATTTGTCACTAAAATGTTTCGTTGCTAATGCGTCACCAATATTTTTTATAGCAACCACCAAATCGTCACTAAATTTGTCGCTAAAATATTATTAAATACCTCTAAATAACAAAAATTTCATAAAAATAATTTTTAGAGGGTTTAACATCTGTAGATAACAACAAATCACATATTTACGGTGCAAAATATAGTAAGATGTTTATCATTTGTTCTTAAGAGAACCCAATTCATCGGCTATGCACAATTTGTACTTTTCAAAAAGAGAGATAACATCAAAAATTAAAACTACAAGAGACTAATTAAGGGATACCCTCATAACTTGAAACTATGGGATCAACCACATCCTCATTAGAGGTAGTAGGAGGCACCATGGGTGTCACATGTGATGGATTATCAATAGGAGTAATCATTTGTTGTACACCATCCATAATAACCTGAAGAAAATTATTAGTAAGGGCAAGAATCATTTCCTTTATAAACACATCCATATTTCTTGTGGTTGTTGATTGAGAAACTGAAGGTGCTACAGATGATGAAGCACAAAGATTCTACCCATAGTAAGTTTTGCTTCAGATCCAAGTCTGTATATTCTTTTCTTTTTTTCCCCGACAGTTTTATAGTATGCTTCACATGGATCAATATAGATTGAGAGGTTGTTTTTTCCCGTAATATTTCTTCACATTTTTCCTATAATAAATTGCAATAAAGAAACCATTGAAGATAAAGAATAAAATTATAATGGAAGAAAAAAGCAAAAACATAAACACCTTTTTAGCTTAATTAAATGTGCAACAAAAAAAATTAACCCCCATGGAATTGGGATCAACTTTGAATAGAGAACAATTACTATTGATTTACAAGGCTAAAACAGAAGATGAAATACACTAGACTTTGGGTGAAATTACACTGGACAACTATGGTCTAGAACAAACACATGAAATTTATCAGCCATACTCATTGATGACATTTTGGAACTTCTCTTCTTTCCGGAAACCAACAGGGAGGATGACTTCTCAAAATAAAAACATACATGGAAGATGATCAGGTAAGAAATAAGGGTGATGAAAACAATGATCACAAAGCAAAGA
The DNA here is from genome assembly GCA_016801875.1 of Solanum sitiens. Lineage (NCBI taxonomy): Eukaryota > Viridiplantae > Streptophyta > Magnoliopsida > Solanales > Solanaceae > Solanum > Solanum sitiens. The sequence goes on along the minus strand of JABWTJ010000048.1, from coordinate 295,587 downwards.
CAAACAACAAATTGGTCATGACAATAATCAACAACTTATGGAGAAGGCTACTCATGCCATGTCAAACTGTTCTAAGCCTTTTCCCTTGAAGTTACATTTAATTATTTTTTCTCTGTTAATCCAAGAAAATAATTTGAATTCATTTTATCGACTTCACCAAGAGTGGAAGTACTCGAAACCTCACCTAAAGAATGACTATTGGTCAATGATCCTACAATGCGTCGGACTATAGTATGTATTGTAAGCATCAAGGACACTTGGAAGATGTATGCACAATCAAGAAAATAGATGAGGAATACCAAAGGACAAAGGAGCATGAGCTGAGAAAAGAAACAAAAATGAAGTAGGCACCTCTGGAACAGAAAAAGGAACAACAATCTGAGAACAAGGAAAAAGAGGATAGAAATCCAAAGATCATAAACCAACCATATCTTTGTATATTACTTTCAACAACATTTTAAGCCAAGTTTTCCCTTTTAATAAGAAATGACATGTATATCTTCAGATAGATTTCAAAGTTTTGGATTTACATGGATAATTCGAGTCGCAGCAATGACTTCATGGTCGCCATACCGATTCTTTGCATTTATCTCTTACTTTTCAATAGACTCATCACTTTCAAAAGTTGTGTACATTTTTCCAAAACAAGCTCAGGTACATAACCTGGCTTAACTCCTCCCCCTTTTTATTCTGGAAATAAAATTTCTATATTTTGTAGCCGTCTTGACCAAACCAGCTTCTCTTCAGTTCACTTTCACTAATAGAAACATCCCACTAGAATTTTTTCTGATATAAAATTTGAATGTAATATATCAATATCCTATCTATTAGTATGAATACACTTTTCAAACTTATCTATGATAAAAAGTAATACCTTGAATTCTCTAAAATAACCTTCTTTTACATCGTTTGAAACAGTTTCTCAATTGATTCCACTGGGATCAACATCATTTCTGAAAGACTTGGTTATGAAACTAGAGCATATTATTGAAGGTTGGATTCTCAATTGATTCCATTGGGATCAACATCATTTTTGAAAGACTTGGTTATGAAACTAGAGCATATTATAGAAGGTTTCAACCTGTGTAAATTTGAAGGCATTATTTGGAGTGTTAGTATAAATGAGACATTATATATGTGAGTGCTAAAAAAACAATACTCATATTAAGGCTATTGATTATTCTGATCCATCAATTAGCGTTGCTTAACAAGAATCTTAAATTATAATTTGTTTACTGGAACTTGTGAATTCTAAGACTACCAGTATTAACTAAACTTAAGTATAAGCAAGTTATGAGGATAAAAGAAAAAACGTGGACTAACCCCGTAGAACTTATTTAAATAAGGGTCCGTGAGTGGCTACTACTATCAACATCAATAATTGTGTTTGTATGACCTCTTGAATTGCTTTGAGTAGATAGATCCCCTTCAATAATTGGATTACTATAATCTGTTGGGATGCTCTCAGTAGACAAATCCTGAAATATGGGATTGCCTTGATTTGGTGTAGCTAGAGGTGTCTCGGAGATAGTTGGGGTGGTACTTTAAGCTGATATTTCAACGGTTGGGGTACCACATTGTTGAGGAGAAACTATAGTGGGCATCGTAATAGTTGTAATGCTTACATGAATAGCAAAGATACTCCTACCAAAAGATTTCCCACGACCTCTGCCTCGAGCCACACCTACAAAAAAAAATATAAAAGTGTAGCGTGTAGTTGGCTTCCTGAAAATATAACAGTGTAGTTGGCTGCCTGAAAAATGTACTATCATGTCTAAACAAAGAAACTTTAAGTGATGTGGAACTACAAACACAGCAGGCATGAGAATTTCTAATCCAATGTCAAAACATCAGAGGCCTACATAACATGCAAAATAGATTAAAACCCACATAATATGATGTTGCATGAAAATGAAAGGAGACTAGCAAATGACTATCTCAAAAAAAAAAAGTCCTATGCTTTTTACGTTGTGATGAGAGCATTATTCGTTGTTGACAATGCTTGCAGCAGTTATTCACTACATATGGAAGGCACCAAAGAAACAAACATGTAACAAATAGAACATGGATAAAGAATATAATAATTAAAGTAGATGAAAAAATATTGCAACAACATAAACTATAGTAAAACATTTATCACTTATATAAATCAAATTAAGCTACCTCAGTGAAGTGTGACGAAATATTAAAAAATAGCACTAAAAAACTTGTAGAACAAGTTTTAAAACTTATGCCTGCATACAAAAAAAGAAAAAAATTATCATTGAGTTTGGTTAGAAGATTTACACAAAGAATGAGCTTCAGAAATCTATATTAGATTCTGAAAATTTGAATACAATCACAAAAAAGAATATTAGGAAACTAGAGAAGACTTTTAAGAGCCTGAAAAGTTGAATACCATTAGATTATGTGTTTCTAAAAAAGGTACCTAGACCTGATGCTTACATTCTTTCATTAAAGCTTCCATGTATAACACTAATGTAAAATAACCACAAAGCATAACATTTGTTTCAGTTTCCTGTAGCAAGGAAGAGAACACAAACTCTATTCGGATTGTCCATCAATGATAATTAAAAGACAGTAGCTCAAAGAGGGGGAAAGGTGAATGTGTAGATTTCCTTGACATCCAAAGCATCACAAAATTTTAACATCAGATTGTCTTGGTTATTAACAAGAACATTTAACAATAACATCAACTTGTCTTGGTTATTATCAAGAACATGAAACAATAACAAAACAAGTAACAACTAAACAATTAATATAAATGAATTGTTGTATTGAGTTTCATAAACACTTATGAAGTGAGTGGTGAATCAGGAACCCTTCAAAATCAGTCGATCACTCTACTCCAGTTAGATACATTTCATTCAAATTTCGGATAATTTTCTTTTTACGACAAATAATGGGCTCTCTAAATCGGAATTTCTCTGATCTTACACTCATCCGTAATTTGATGAAAAATTATCAAACCATACTAAAAAAGGCTTAGTATAAATATAAGAACAAGAATTAAAACTTAATTATAAGTTGGTATGGTCTAAATAGTTCCATGCTGCCTCTGTTCTGTTCTTAACAGACCACATCGATTTAAAGAGTCTCGCCTCCTTTTAATACATCAATTATATAAATAGAATGAATCAAAAGAAAAAAGAAAGATATACCTCATTTGAACAAACTTTTTTCAAGTATTCAAGTTATAATATTTTTATACAATAAGTGGAGAATTAGATTATTAAATCATGAAGCTTTCTTTTAAACCTTCATACACTTCCAAACAAAACGTCCAACATCATGCATTAATCTAGTGTGTCACCATTACTGAACCGAAGTTTACAAGAAATTTAAGTCTCACCAAAAACATCAAAAATATTCATTCCTAATAAGAGAATTTAACCAAGTTTTTGCAGCAACATCTACTTTCCCCAACAATGACTCTAACTAGTAGTATCGTACAACAGAAATCTAATTGCTAAATGATAGTACACAACTAGTATTATAAAACGATAGATATTTCTTAAGAAATAACATTAAAAAACTTTTTCTTTCAAAATGAAATTAATTTCTTATATGAGATAGTTGAGGCAACATTTTTCTTTTCTAACTTCAACAGAAATTCTTTTCATGAGATCTTAAAATGGGAACAATAAGAAGGATGACGACGGAAAGAAGAAGAAAAAGAGGAAATAAAACACTTACTGGATGTCAATGTGTTTCTTCTAGTTTCACAAACAGTGAATGACAATGTCTTTCTTTGGAGATGGAAAGCTGAGACAGAAAAAATTCAATCATATTCACAATTTTAACCCCAAATCACCTAAATTAGTATTTTCAACACCTTCCACATTGTTTAATTAATACGATGAAAAGAAAAACAACTTTGTCTATTTAAGAATAGCATAAACGTAGAGGATTGCATTGGATTGATTATCATGTTGGAAATAGTGTTACTATAGTTAAACAATGATAAATCCTGTAACGACTACGAACAGTTTACATTGTTGACACCAACTAGTTTCAAAATTGGGCTTGAGACATTATCGATTGATTCATGAACCAAAAGAGCCAAAATAAGAACACGTCAAACCACAATTCAATAAATGACATATACAGTTTGCTCAGATGATACATATACTATTAAAACTTCATCATCAACAAAGATACAACATGTTTTCATCCAAGAAACACTAAATCTGTAATTTTCCACCTTGGTAATAAAGCAATATCCCTAAAAGTTAAACCTTGTACAAATAACACCCATACCATAAGCACCTTATTAATCCAAATCTAATAAAGCACCCAAAAAATGAAGCATTTATATGTATAGAGGAGATGAACATACGTATATTTTGTAAAAAGTATCACTAAACAAAATTCCATCTCCAATAGTACAAATTTTAATTAAAATGAAAAATATTTCTCACTTACAAATACCACTTCCACCCCTTTCAAGGGTTTCTCAAGGGTTATGAATCCCAAAAATCATAAATCTCGGCAAGAGAATCAAGACACCAACATGCCTTACATAGAGGAGATGAACATAACGAAATTACCTTTCACCTAAGGTAGTAGAAGCGCGCGAACATCTCTAGACTGAGGATGAAGAAGACTGGAGCTGAGATGAGAGTTCACCTGAGGAAGAAAAGGGAGTTCACCTGAGGAAGAAAAGGGAGTTCACCTGAGGAAGAAAATCTTATTTTTTTTAGGGAAAATATTTTGTTCTTCCCTTTTTTATTTTAAATGAGTTAATAACGTCCCAACTCAATTAAAAAATATTTGCAATAAACTTAATGACGGATTATGACATCTGTTGCTACTAATTTTTTTTATTTAGAATAGATTTAAATGACAGAAATTATGTCACTGTATAATTTAAAATTCATAAAAATGTATTTATTAATCTAGCAACGATTTTAAGTCAGAATTTCATCGCAAAAAATTAATAAATTTCTTCACACCCACTTTGTTGCAAAATCAGTAATGAAAATTAGGGCGCCAAAGTTTGTCACTATTTTATAGCGACCAAAAAAATATTTCGTCTTCAATTTGTTGCTATATTGTAACTCAAAAAATTATTAGTAATTTTTGCAACAAAATGGCTATTTCGTTGCTGATCATTGTTATTTAGTGATGGAATATACGTTGTCACTGATATCTGTCGCTAAACACTGTTTTTTAGTACTGATAGACTTGTTTAACGAACTTATAATCATAGTTATTAGTAAAACAGTGATTGATCTCTATAAATGTCAAAGAATGTACATATTTATGTTCCGTTTTTATCATTGTCCAGTGGTACATTGCATTCGATGTTGGATCCATCTTTATCTAAGGCAAGTTTTATAGATCTTACTGGAGACCGAAGAGTCTTGAGAGATTAGAAGTTTCTTAATTCGTGTGGTTGGTGCCAATTACTTTGAGGTGTTTGATAAGTTCTTTCAATATTTGATTAGGACTTACATTCCATGATCATGAAATCCTAATGGCTTCTAAGCTCAAGAAAGCTAAGAATATTTGTTGCTAGATCTCTTTACATATCTCATGTTATAGGCTTCTCTGTTTGGTAGAGTCTAGATCAGTGGTGCACAATCTTTGTTGTTGACAGATCTTGTATTTTCTTCCTTACAATTTTTGATTTCTCAGATCTTGAAATTAGTACATAATACTGGTCTTGAAAAGTTACAAAATTCTTGGGATCATAGGTTCTGATGGAAGGAGGATGTAAATTTAAGTCAGAGAAAAATATCTTTGTGATGTAAAATGATGGTTGAGAAGTTTTGCTAGATTGCTCTTTTTTCCTGTGGTAATAACTTAAACAGATTTGGGTATTGTAGAGACTATGGAGAGTTCGATGTTCCATCAAAGTGGAACATATTTTTGTGTCTCTGTTATAATTGGAGATACATTGGGTGATCCATTAAAGGACACTTCTTGAACTAATAGTGTGAGTTTTAGATAAACATTGAATAAGAAATACTTGCAGTCACTGCCAGGTCTGATTTTGTTTTGGTTTTCTGGTTTTGTATAAGAGATACTTGCTGTAACATTGAATTAGAGTTGGGTTTTCTTGTTTTGTATTATAGTATGTAACTGCGAGGTCTGATTTTGTGAATCAAAAGACGAGAGATACTTGCTATCATGTGTTTTTGATCTACTTCTGCACAAGATTTTTATCTCTCAGATTTTATCATTCATATTTGCCTACTGGGACAAACTTGGAATACATGCCTATTTTTTTATCCCAGATTTTTTAGTTTTTGCATATGTTTGGGGATCATTTAACTGTGAAGGGTCTGGGAATTGAACAATGACTAGTGAGCATATGATATACATGATTCTCTAACTTATAATTTAATTTTGTAATGTGCAGGAAAATGCCGCTGATTGAATTTGATGAACGAGGACAGAAGTAATTAAACTTGATTATTGTAGTGAACGATACAAAGTTATTGTACTATTATCATTAATGTTTGAATACATTTGTTTTTGTGGAATGTATTGTTAGTAGAGATTTTTATGACATTGCTTTCTAAGTACATGTTTCTTAGTTTATTTTAAATATATAATTTCTAATTATGCATAAGCTAATTGTGTGCTTTAGATCACTTTCATATTAATTGTGATTATTGATTATTTGCAAGCTAAAATTAATATTGTTAAAAATGAAAATTTGTGGCTACAAAATTTCTACACAACATTGCAACACTTCAAAAGTGTGGCTTATTGTTAATAAATATTATCTCAAAAGCTACACTTTATAAGTGTTGTTGTAAATGTGATATAAAAGACTACACTTTTAAAGTGTAACCAATAACGACGCAAATGTCACACTTAATCTTATAAAAGTGTTGCTAAAGAAATACTACAAATTGTGGCCTTTTAACCTCTAAGACCATACTTTTTAAGTGTTGCTGCTTTGGCGACACTTCAAAAGTGTTACCTAATGTCAAAGGTTATACCTCTTTCGGCGACCCCCTAAAAATTATTGCTTAAAGTCCAAAAGTGTAGCCTTTAGGCTACACTTTACAGGGGTGTCCGTAGGCTTAAAACGTTGTAGTGTGTGCAGCACGAAGGTGGACAGTGCCCATCGATGGACACAAGATCCGTCGATCGTGGTGTCGTCTTTGAGGTCAGTGTTTTGCTACTCGATTTTAATTGACTTAAATTAATTAAATGGGTGGTTAATTAATTATTTAGGCATTTAGGGAAGTATAATTATGTTAATTAACAACCTATATAAAGACCCTAACCTAATTGACTATCCTAAGCTCTCATAATTCAAAAACCCAAATTCTCTTCCTTCTCTCTTCTTTCTCTCTCTAGTTGAAAAACTCTATTGAAGACCAAGCTAGGGGTGGGTTCAAGGGATGTAAAGGGTCGAATTTCTCCATCAATTTTCATCAATTATAAAGGTATATGATTCCTTTCAACTTTGAGACCTCTTTCCTCAATGGGTTCCTGATTTCAAAAGTTGAGTTTTCAAGTGGGTCTTTTCCGATCTCGAAATTGATCTTGTGAATTTATTTGTTTATGATTTATTTTGGATATTATGAATAGATTTACATGTATTTTAACTCAATTATGTTATTTCTTGATGGGTTGGTCTAGTTTTTAGAAAATGACCTATTCCCCTTAATCCTAGGTTATGATCTTGATATGAATTGTGTAATGTTAGTTCTATTGAATTGGTTATTGGTTGAATTACAACTAGATGATGATATTGTATAAATTATGAATAGATTAGGGTTAATTATAGTCCTATCATACTAGTTCTTGAGTAATTGATCTAGATTATGACTTTGACCTAAGTCTGTTATCTTAAGCTATGAACTAATGATGGATTGTGATGTAGTGATTCAATTAGCCTTGTTATCATGTTGGTTATTGTTGTGTGATGATATTATTCCCTTACTGGGTTGAGTTAAGGGCTTATGGTAAGACCTTGATGCTGGATTATGAAGGAGACTTGATAAGTCTTGTGATCCCTACTCTTTACTTCAATTATTGTTAATTGTTGTTAAGGGATGATGTTGTATTGACTTATACCTTATGTTAAGATTGATGGCGTTGGTATGATGTTGAATTGAAATATCTTAACTATGGTTTATGAGGTGTTGGCTAAGATGTAAATGTTATAAGGATGGTTATAACTTACCAATGTGCCTTATCATGATGTGAATATGTTAATTGTAACACCCCGTATCCAAAATAGACCAAAAACCGGTTTTTCAGAAAAACTGCAGGTGAAATCTACGGTGGCCATCGATAAACCGTAGCTTGACCCATGGTCCGTAGCCTGACCGACGATCCGTCCTGCACATCCATCAATGGAGTCTGAAACCTTCAAAATCTCAGCCCAGGAAAATTCGACTAAGTGTCGAACGACAGACGGACCTACGGTCCGTAGGTCATACTACGATCCATAGTCTACGTCCGTTGATCGACACCCCATTCACCCACTCTCCAACAAGAACCATGATTGACCAGAACGGTCCGTATATGGAACTACGGACTGTAGGTGGAAATTAGAAAAAAGATAGGGGAAAATGCAATTGGGTCAACTTCAATTGATCATAACTATTAGCATACAATGAATTAGGTTCCCATGACATACCCATAGATAGATAATTGAAATATGTTTCCATAGCCACAAACCTTGCTAAAATCAGACCTCCGAGTAAAAGTTTATGCCTGTTTTAGTAAAGGCATGTCGCACAGACCCCACCTACGGACCCAAACGATGGACAGTCAGTTGAACGACGGCCCATCTTTCCAGGTCGTCGTTTGGTCCAACAAAAAGTGACGCAGGGGTCTTTTGGTCTTTTCCCACTTCATTTAAACCCTAAGATACGTCGTTTTGACCCTAAATCATCATATTTTAGTAAGTTTAATCCTAGAAACATAACTAAAACTTACTAAGTCAAAATCATAAATCAAAACTTAGAAAATTAGAAACAAGAAAGGAGAAAAAAGTCAAAAACCCTAGTTCAAGAACGCTGCAAGGTTCCAGCAGTTCCAGCCACAAAATCAAAAAATTTCTCCACGGATTTCATCACCAGGTATATGGGATTTCACTATTGGGTTCCTTTCACCCATTGAGTCCCTAGATTTCAGTCAGTTCTTGATTCTCTTTTTATGATTAAACCTAGGGTTTCTAGAACTTCGATTGAACTTCATAAATTTATTAAATATATATTCCAAAATCAGATTATCAAGTTATTAGTTAGTTTATCGCATGAATTTCGTAACCCTAGCTTTGTATTTCTTTAGTTCTAGAATTACACATGCTAGGTCAGATATTTCAGTTATTCAGTTTTACATGCCTCAGTTATTAATGCATCATTATAAGATAAAATGTTGCATTCTAAGTTTGCATGTTCAGTTTTGAGCTATCCAATACTTGGAGAAATTCACACATAATCAGTTAACTACAAAAATCAACGGGAGTTGCATAATACCGAGTTGGACTAGGGTTTAACGTACCCAATAGTCCCAATTCTACTAGCCAAGTAGGTTGTAAGTCCCCTTCGTGGGCAATCAGTTTAGTGATCATGCCAGCATGCCTTTATACCTCTGGCATGGTATATTGGGTCCTCTCGATGGGGCGTATACATCGGACTCCACATCTAGCTCATGTGGTTTTATTGTCGGTTATTAGTAGCTCCCACAATTCAGTCAGACTCTATTGCATTGACCATTTAGCAGTATATTAAGTATTCAGTTCCAGTATGTTATAAATTGGTCATTGCATCTAGTTAGCTCATACTCACTATATCATGTTCATATTATTACACTTGTTTTTATGCTTGTTTAGTTATGTTTTGTTTCAGCTTTACTCTGTCCTACATGTTCAGTACCTTTCAAGTACACACACATACGTGCACTACATCTTCTCGTGATGTATGTTCATGTTCTCAGCATCCAGATCACGCATAGATCGATTCCCGATCTCCAGTTCACCAGATTCAATGGTGAGTCCTCATTCTCTACGGACAACATTCATGATTTTCATTGCAGTCTTTTAGTCATTTAATTTCTATTCTTGCTAGATTTTGCTGGGGCTTGTCCTAGCATTTCTAGTAAGTTAGAGGCTTATTTCAGACATAGTTAGTTTCAGCTTAGTAGTGAGTTAATATTTTCTTTGTGTTAAACTCACCAGTTTTTCATATATCTCAGTTATAGAATATGGGTATTCCCCATCTTGTCAGTATAAATTATGATTTAGATTCCGCATTTAGTTTATTATCTTTAGTATGCTCATGATCATGCTAGCAAGATTAGCTTTTGATCACTTGTGGTCCTAGGTTCCTTGTCCACGTCTTGGAAGTAGCTCGGGGCATGAAAAAACTTTGCATCAGAGCAATATGTTTAAGAGTATTAGGATTTTTTTAAAAGACGCACTAAGTAGAGTCATTTTCATGGGTGTGAAGTGCACCACATCTAATGAGAGGGAGGCTATGAAGTGTTTTAGAAAAACTTCACTTTGTTGTTAATCATATCGTGCGTAAGGTATGATCTTATTCCATTCTAACTTGACGTTCCACGTTACAGATCATGCCTTCTCGTAGGTCTAACGCTAGGAATGCGAACGCCAGGAATGCAAACGCAGCTCCTCCAGTCCCAGATCAAGAAATCTCCAATGTTGAGTTCAGGAATGCCATACAAATGTTGGCTCAGAGTATGACTAAAAAGAACAATCGAGTTCATGCTTATGTGAATGAAAATGGTTGATCATTAGCAAAAAGGGTCTGTGACTTTGTTAGGATGAATCCTCCTGAGTTCTTAGGATCGCAAACCAATGAGGATCCTCAGAATTTCTTGGATGAGATCAAGAAGATCTTCGAAGTAATGCAAGTCACTGGGAATGATCGGGTTGAGTTGGCATTACCAGTTGAAGGATGTTGCTCATATCTGGTACACTCAGTGGAGGGAAAATAGGGGTGCAAATGCAGATCCTATCACTTGGGATTGTTTTAGTGAGACTTTTCTCGATAGGTTTTTCCAAATACAGTTGAGAGAAGCATAGGCTCAGGAATTCATGAACTTAAGGCAGGGAAACATGACAGCCCAAGAGTATGGACTGAAGTTTAACCAACTCTCCAAGTATGCTCCTCACATGGTTGCTGACTCCAGGGTTCAGATGAATAAGTTCTTGTATAGAGTGTCGGATTTGGTGAAAACAGAGTGTAGAAATGCTATGTTACTTGGATATATGAACATCTCTAGGCTTATGACTCATGCTCAGCAGGTTGAGGGTGATAAGCTTAGGGAATAAGACAAGGAGAATAAGAAGGCTAGGACTGGGAACTATAGCTATTCTCAGTAGATATCAGGTGGTGGAAATCACTCGCATAGTCAGCAGAAGTTTTCAGCTCCAAATCCTTCATCATCTAGTGTTCCATACTCTAAGAACATGTATGACTAGAAGGGTAGAGCACCAAGATCTAAGTCTGAGGGAAGTGTTTCATTCACCAAGACTTCCTCCACTTTCCCTAAGTGTGGTAAGAACCATCCGAGCGAGTGTCTCACAGGGAAAGAAGGATGCTTTGGGTGCGGTCTGTCTGTTCACAGGTTGAGGGATTGTCCCTCTAGACAGGGTCAAGGAGGTGGTAATGGTAGAGCTCGGTCTACAACTTCATTAGGACCAGCAAGTCGCCCGACTCACCAGGGTAACTCATCTGGTACAGGTGGAGGTCAGCGCCAGAACAAGTTGTATACTCTTCAGGCTCGCCAGGATCAACAATGTTCTTCTGATGTAGTTATTGGTACGTTACGTGTAATTGACTTTGCTGTTTATGCATTATTAGATCCAGGGGATACTTTTTCCTTTGTAACTCCTTATATAGCAGTCCAATTCAGTGTTAGTCCAGAAACTCTCTTAGAACCTTTCTCAGTCTCTACCCCTGTCGGTGATCCAGTTATAGCTAGACGGGTATACAGAAATTGCCCTGTCACATTATCTCATAAAGTCACCTCAGCAGATCTTGTAGATTTAGAAATGGTCGATGTCATTCTAGGCATGGATTGGTTACATTCATGTTATGCCTCATTCGATTTTAGAACTAGGATTGTTCATTTTAAGTTTCCAGACGAACCAATCTAAGAATGGAAGGATAGTAGCTTAGCGGCTATGGGTCGATTCATTTCTTACCTTAAGGCTAGAAAGATGATCTCCAAGGGTTATCTCTATCATCTAGTTCGGGTTAAGGGTTCTAGCTCTGAAACCCCAACTCTTAAGTCTGTTCCAGTAGTCTCTGAGTTTCCAGAAGTATTTCCAAAAGATCTTCCCTGAGTCCCTCCCGAAAGGGAAATTGACTTTGGAATTGATCTCCTTCCAGATACCCAGCCTATTTCTATTCCTCCTTACAGAATAGCTCCAGCAGAGCTTAAGGAATTGAAACACCAATTGAAAGGCCTTCTAGATAACAACTTCATTAGACCTAGTATTTCAACATGGGGTGCACCAGAGTTGTTTGTAAAGAAGAAAGATGGTTCTCTCAGAATGTGCATTGACTATAGACAGTTGAACAAGGTCACAATCAAGAATAAGTATCCCATCCCCAGGATTAATGACTTGTTTGACCAACTTCAGGGTGTTAACCATTTATGAAAGATAGACTTCAGATCAAGTTATCATCAGCTTAGAGTCAGAGATAGTGACATTCCAAAAACAGCCTTCAGAACTCTGTATGGTTATTATGAATTTGTAGTTATGTCATTTTGACTAACCAATGCTCTTGCAGCTTTCATGGATTTGATGAACACAATGTTCAAACAATACTTGGACTTGATCGTTATCGTCTTTATTGATGATATCCTCATTTACTCTAGGAGTGAGGAAGAACATACGAGTCATTTGAGAATTGCTCTACAGACTTTCAAGGATCGCCAGTTATTCGTTAAGTTTAGCAATGTGAGTTTTGGTTGCACTCTGTTGCTTTCCTTGGTCACATTTTATCTACCAAAGAGATCCGAGTGGATTCATAGAAGATAGAAGACGTGAAACAATGGCCCAGACTTACCTCTGCTACAGATATCAGATGTTTCTTAGGTCTAGCAGGTTATTATAGACGGTTTGTGGAAGGATTTTTATCAATAACCTCACCATTGACTACGTTAACTCAGAAGATGGTCAAGTTTCAATGGTCAGATGATTGTGAGAAAAGCTTTGCATAATTGAAAACACGATTGACTACAACTCCTGTCTTGACCCTACCAGAGGGTTCAGAAGGTTATGTGATCTATTGTGATGCATCTAGAGTTGGACTAGGTTGTGTGTTGATGCAGCGAGATAAGGTTATATCTTATGCTTCTAAAAAACTTATGGTGCATGAGAAGAATTATCCAACTCATGACCTCGATCTTGTAGCAGTGGTGTTCGCACTCAAGATATGGAGACACTACTTGTATGGTGTTCATGTAGATGTGTTCACTGATCATAAGAGCCTTCAGTATGTGTTCAACTAAAAGGAGTTGAATCTTCGCCAGAGGTGATGGCTTGAGTTCCTTAAGGATTATGATATGAGTGTGCTTTATCATGATGCTAAGGCAAATGTAGTGGCACATGCTCTTAGTAGATTATCTATGGGTAGTGTAACACATGTTAAGGAAGAAAGGAAGAAGCTAATGAAGAATGTTCACAGGCTTGCTCGCTTGGGAGTTCGCCTTATGAGCATATTAGACTGTGGTGTAACAGTTCAAAATGGGGCAGAATCTTCTTTGGTGGTGGAGGTTAAGGAAAAGCAAGACAGTATTCAATCTTGTTTGAACCTAAGGGTGCAGTCCACAATCAGAGAGTGAAGGTTTTGTTCCAAGGGGGAGATGGTGTACTTCACTACCAGGGTAGATTGTGTGTTCCTGATGTGGGTGAGTTGAGAAAGCATATCCTTGTAGAAGCCCATAACTCCAGATATTCTATTCATCCAGGTGTCACTAAGATGTAGCGCGATCTGCGGGAAGTCTAATGGTTGAATGGTATGAAGAGAGATATAGAAGATTTTGTGAGTAAGTCACCCAATTGCCAACAAGTCAAGGTAGAACATCAGAAACAAAGGGATATGACACAAGAGATCGATATTCCTACTTGGAAGTGGGAAGTGATCAACATGGATTTCATTACAGGGTTACCTTGTACTCGCAGACAACATGACTCAATTTGAGTGATAGTTGATAGAATGACTAAGTCTTCTCACTTTATAGCAGTCAAGACTACAGATTCGGTGGAGCACTATGCCAAGCTTTACATTAATGAAATTGCGAGGTTACATGGAGTTCCTTTGTCTATCATCTCTTTACCTCTCATTTCTGGAAGTCATTTCAGAAGGGTCTTGGTACTCAAGTTAACCTTAGTACAACATTTTATCCACACAAGGATGGACAGGAAGAGCGTACATTCAGACCCTAGAGGATATGTTGAGAGCTTGTGTGATCGATTTCAAGGGTAGTTGGGATGATTACCTTCCTCTGATTGAGTTTTCCTACAACAATAGCTACCATTCAAGCATTCAAATGTCCCATTATGAAGCTTTGTATGGAGTAGATGTATATCTCCTGTTGGTTGGTTTAAAGTAGGTGAAGTAGCTTTGATAGGGCCAGATTCAATATGCTATGGAGAAAGTTCAACTCATTAGAGATAGACTTAAGATAACCCAAAGTCGTCAGAAATCTTCTGTAGATGTAAGGAAAAGTGAACTAGAGTTCCAAGTTGATGATTGGGTTTTCCTGAAAGTGTCACCTATGAAAGGGGTGATGAGATTTGGCAAGAAGGGGAAGATTAGTACTAGATATGTAGGCCCTTACAAGATATTGAAAAGGGTTGGCAAGGTGGCATATAAGTTAGAGTTGCAAGCAGAATTAGCAGCAGTGCATCCAATCTTCCACATCTCACTCTTGAAGAAGTGTGTAGGTGATCCAACCTTTGTAGTGCCATTAAAGAGTGTGGCGGTGAAAGATAGTCTTTCTTATGAGGATGTACCAGTTGAGATTCTTGACCGTCAGGTTAGAAGGGTGAGAAATAAAGAAGTTGCTTCAGTCAAGGTTTTGAGGAGGAGTCAGTCCGTTGAGGGAGCTACTTCGGAAGCAGAAGCAACAATGAAAGTAAAATATCCTCACCTCTTTTCTTCTGATTGCACTCTAGCTTGAGGTAATAGTTCCTCTTCCATTTTCCAGTCTTTCATGCATTAATTCAGTCTTAGAATCATGTTCCCTCAGTTTGTACTTGCATTTTCAGCGTATTGCATGTGTCTCAAAACTTAATTCAGTCAAAAACTCACTTCTCAGTATTTAGTAGTAGGGATTGCAACTCTCTCCCTCTATTTCAGCTAGTTTAGTCTTCATTCCAGGATGAATGTTCCAAAGAGGGATATAATGTAACACCCCGTATCCAAAACAGGCCAAAAACAAGTTTTTCAGAAAATCTGCAGGTGCAATCGACGGTGGCCATGGACGAAACGTAGCCTGACCCACGGTCCGCCCTGCACATCTGTCGATGGAGTCAGAAACCCCCATAATCTCAGCCCAAGAAAATTCGACTAAGTGTTGTATGACGGACGGACCTATGGTCCATAGTCTGCGTCCATCGAGTGACACTGTCACGACCCAAAAGCACCCCCTAAAAGTTAGGGAAAACCTTCGAATCATGACCGGGCGTACTTGACCCCTTTGGGGTCTCGTACAAGCCCTCTAACTAGCATTCATAACATAAAGCATGAAAAGTAGTGCGAAATTAAAACTTTTCACGATAATAATAATAGAAGAAGTCTTTTCATAAATACTAGGAAATCTTATCGTCACAAGCCAACTTAAAGACACAACTTGGAATCTTAGGGACACGGCCCTTTACAATAAAAGTAAATACATTTTTAAGTCTTAATAAAGAACTAAGAAACATAAAACTATGTCCTCGAATATATGAGGACATACCCAATTCTTGAGAGATAGAATTCCCAAGCTTCAACTTCGATCCTCCAAAAGGCTTCCAACCTATACTCATAAGGTATATAAAAGTATGGGGTTAGTACAACAATGTACTAAGTATGACATATGCAAAAACATACGAAAAGGGACATTTTAGTAAAAATAACTTTTTATGCAATTTAAATATAAATATTCATGAATCTAGAAACAAACCAACATAAGAATCGACAATCAACACTTTATGGCAACTTTACCAAAACTTAGAGTAATCAAAAGGAACATTTCAATGAACTTACTAAACTTACAATGAAAATTGAATAAAGCATCACAGTGAACATTTTGGATTCTTACAATGGAGACCTTACAGTGAATGGCACGGTCCAAGTCATATGAACTCTTTTTCTTTGAAGTTGCTCTAACCCAAGGTTATGCTAAGACTCCCTAAGGTGATCTAAGAAGGGATTTTCATTACACCTCCCTTCAAAGCACACCAAAGCGACCCTTAAAACCACCAAATCTTAGGCTTACTTCGTTGGAAATCAAATCCACGCCCTTGGCTAACATATGCAAAACACTCATGGAAATATAGGTCACACCAAGTGCAATGTGAGAGTAGCATCCCATACTCCCACTCCCACTTAGTACTCCTAATGGATTCCATTTACTCAAGTACTCCACAATAATCATCCATAACACTACACCATAGTACTCATTCACACGGATTTCATGAAGGTACTCTTCTCCCATAGTAGGTATAGGTCACACCAAGTGCAATGTGAGAATAGCATCCCATACTACTATTCCCACTTAATGCTCCTACTCAGTAACTAATGTGGATTGAGCACTTCACGACATACATACACAAAATTAACAATATACAAGATAATTAGTTTCAAATCAATTCTTTTGTGGGGGTTAGCTTAACCGACAAAGATCATGAGAGCTAGACATGGAATCCCGATATTAACCCCTATCGGATGAGGGATCCTTACTTGCCTAGTGTAAGGTCATGCTTCTTAGCGTTTACATGGATTTTCCAATAGCTACACCTATGCGGGCACATAGTTAAGGGATAAGGAGATTGCTACTAAGTAACTCACTCTCTACTAACGAGGAGTACTAATCTAAAGAGGTACTTTTGATTACAACATCTCAACTCACGAAGTGCAATCCACCTCCCCTTCATATCCACTCGGTGCTAGGCATAACTCCCCATGGATTTCTCAACATAATAGTCTATCTTATATAGCTTACTAGGAATGGAGAGGTTGCTACTAGACACTACATCTCAACTCACGAAGTGTGTCCACCTCAAGATTCCCCTTTTTGCTCAACTTGGCATAATACATTCTCTAAGGTGTGTGTGTGTACACCTTGCATATAAGCATCATTTCATTATCAACAAGTTCTACGCATACTTTAACCTCGATTCATCGAGTTACACATTCTACATTCTTCTCATAACCATAAACTTCATTTAGACATAAACTAGGTCAAACATGAAATCAAGCTACACAAAACACAATAGAAGGCCCATATACCATTTATCTTCATTTAACATATTAGACCTTAAAGATTACCTACTCAACACATACTAAACAACATCAAGTTCATCAATAAGCACCGCCACCCATAAGGTGGACCATACCACTCAAATAGCAATGCATAATAAGAAATATACAATGAGAACAACTCATCAACAAATAAAACAATCATCACCGATAAGAAATTTATCAACATTTCACCATATTAAGTCCCTTAGGGCAGTAGCTACACCAACATGACATACATAAGAAGACTCAAGTTCATACCCTACTCAAATCATGCTCACATAACCCATTTTTAAGTCAAAAGTTGAAGTGTGCATAAACAAGAGTTTCATGGAGTTTTAACATCAAAATCATCAATTTAAACCAAAACAAATACATTTAAACCATTAGAACTTAAATACAAGAAGAACCATACTAGAAATCAAAGTTAGAAGAAGTTTGAGTTTAGAAACCCTTTTTGAAAACCATTTTGGGAAGTTGGCTTCTTGAATGAAAAGATATTCAATAATGGATACCATACCTCACTAAGCAAGCCAAATCAAAGAGTTTTTGATGAAGAGACACGTCCAACCAGCCCTCCTATCCTTCCTTGACCTCTAACTTCCAATGGAGTCTGGAGATAGTTTCTTTAGGAAGAGAGATTTTAATTTAGAAGTGAGGGGGTCTTGTCTAGGTCTAGGGTTTAAAACTCATTTAATATACCTAAAATTCCATTAACAAACCGTACAAACTCTTATTTAGACGTGGGGTGAATTTATAAGTTCACCCCTAACTTGGCAGAAAAATCTACGCACAGGGACAAGACTTGCGATGACATGCTTGTGACGGGGCGTCACGGGTGCAACGGCCCGTCCTGACCATCCATTGCAAGCTCGAGTGGCTTGACATGGGTCCCCTATACACCCTTGAACAAGTTCCCTATGACAGAACCTTGTGACGGGGCGTCACAGGCATGACTAGCCGTCGACTACTCTGTCGCCAAGGCTACCTGGGACAGCCTGCTTACTAGGTTTTGGGTCCTTTCTCAAGGACCCTTCGATGGTCCTTGGGGATAATTACCCGGAGGTTTGCAACACAAATATGATTTAAGGTTTGGGCAGTCCCTCATCTTGTGGCCTTTATTACCACATGCAAAACAACCATCCGATCCGGCAAGACACTTACCCCCATGTTGCTTACTACAAGTAGGGCACCTAGCCCTTTCATAGGAATGACCACCACCTTGAGAAAGTTGATTTGGAGCCCTATCCTTGTTTCCCATAGAAGAATCTTGGGGATAAAACCTCTTCTTAGGACTTTGTTGACTAGAATCATCCGACCTAGGTCTCTTACCCTCTTGACTTATCTCCCTAATTTTGGACTCCTCAATTTTTTGTGCATAAACCATGAGCCTAGAGATGTCCATGTCATTAAGAAGCATAGCCATACGACACTCTTTTTCCACCAAGCTAGACACGCCCATCACAAACTTGTTCATCCTAGCCCTAGGGTTGGCCACCATGGTTGGGGCATACTTAGAGAGTTTGGTGAATTTGAGAGAGTACTCTTGCACACTCATTCTCCCTTGACGGAGGTTCATGAATTCAACCATCTTCTTCTCCCTCCACTCTAAAGGAAAGAATATATCTAGGAAAGCCTCTTTGAATTCCTCCCAATCAACCGGTCCTCTTTCTAAGGGTCTCTCACCCCTCCATTGCTCATACCACACTTGAGCAACATCCTTAAGTTGGTAAGCGGCCAATTCCGCTTTCTCCCTAGGGGTCACACCCATAACATCGACCACCTTGAAAACCTCATCTATTAAGCCTTGTGGATCTTCATCCACCTCAGTGCCATGAAAAGTAGGAGGGTTCATCCTCATGAAATCCCGAATCCTAGAAGCGGGAGTACAAGCATTTGGTTGGGGCCTATCTACTTGGTTGGCTTGGCCCACAAAGTGATTGTTGACAACTTGAGCTTGAGCCGTCATGAGTTGGGTCAAGTTCATTAGGGCAGCCCTCAACTCCGCATTAGTCATATCACCCTCAACAAAAGGAGCTTGAGGCATAGGAGGCACTTGAGGTCCTTGAGGTTCCGGAGGCACTTGAGGTTCTTGAAGAGGAACCTCCTCATTTTTCTCCCCTAAGACAACAATAGGAACTTGGTCAACACGGGAAGGACTCTCTCATTTGGTACACCTCCCTCCTCCCTTCTAGCGGTCGATCTCCTCGTATTCATGTCCTAAAAACACAAAAAGAAGAGGTTGAGAATACACCTTATATACTCAACTCTAAGGGACGATACTAGAATAGAGAATAAATTGAAACTTCTAGCATCCTATAGCCTCTTGACCTCGGATGTGTCGCGACTCAAACCAGTGCCAAGATACTACTAGATGTGGCTTGTGAGACTTTCAGACCTTAGACTATTTTCCAAAACCTTATGCTCTGATACCAAGTCTGTCACGACCCGAAAGCACCCCCTAAAAGTTAGGGAAAACCTTTGAATCATGACCGGGCGTACTTGACCCCTATGGGGTCTCGTACAAGCCTTCTAACTAGCATTCATAACATAAAGCATGAAAAGTAGTGCGGAATTAAAACTTTTCACGATAATGATAATAGAAGAAGTCTTTTCATAAATACTAGGAAATCTTATCGTCACAAGCCAACTTAAAGACACAACTTGGAATCTTAGGGACACGTCCCTTTACAATAAAAGTAAATACATTTTTAAGTCTTAATAAAGAAACTAAGAAACATAAAACTATGTCCTCGAATATATGATGACATACCCAATTCTTGAGATATAGAATTCCCAAGCTTCAACTTCGATCCTCCAAAAGGCTTCCACCCTATACTCATAAGGTATATAAAAGTATGGGGTTAGTACAACAATGTACTAAGTATGGCATATGCAAAAACATACGAAAAGGGACATTTTAGTAAAAATAACTTTTCATGCAATTTAAATAAAATATTCATGAATCTAGAAACAAACCAACATAAGAATCGACAATCAACACTTTATGGAAACTTTACCAAAACTTAGAATAATCAAAAGGAACTTTTCAATGAACTTACTAAACTTACAATGAAGATTGAATAAAGCATCACAGTGAACATTTTGGATTCTTACAATGGAGACCTTACAGTGAATGGCATGGTCCAAGTCATATGAACTCCTTTCCTTTGAAGTTGCCCTAACCCAAGGTTATCCTAAGACTCCCTAAGGTGAGCTAAGAAGGGATTTTCATTACACCTCCCTTCAAAGCACACCAAAATGACCCTTAAAACTACCAAATCTTAGGCTTACTTTGTTGGAAATTAAATCCACGCCCTTGGCTAACATATGCAAAACACTCATGGAAATATAGGTCACACCAAGTGCAATGTGAGAGTAGCATCCCATACTACCACTCCCACTTAGTACTCCTAATGGATTCCATTTACTCAAGTACTCCACAATAATCATCCATAACACTACACTATAGTACTCATTCACACGGATTTCATGAAGGTACTCTTCTCCCATAGTAGGTATAGGTCACACCAAGTGCAATGTGAGAATAGCATCACATACTACTACTCCTACTTAATGCTCCTACTCGGTAACTAATGTGGATTTAGCACTTCACGACATACATACACAAAATCAACAATATACAAGATAATTAGTTTCAAATCAATTCTTTTGTATGGGTTAGCTTAACCGACAAAGACCATGAGAGCTAGACATGGAATCCCGATATTAACCCCTATCGGATGAGGGATCCTTACTTGCCTAGTGTAAGGTCATGCTTCTTAGCATTTACATGGATTTTCCAATAGCTACTCCTATGCGGGCACATAGTTAACGGATAAGGAGATTGCTACTAAGTAACTCACTCTCTACTAACGAGGAGTACTCATCTCAAGAGGTACTTTGGATTACAACATCTCAACTCACGAAGTGCAATCCACCTCCCCTTCATATCCTCTCGGTGCTAGGCATAAATCCCCACGGATTTCTCAACATAATAGTCTATCTTAGAAAGCTCACTAGGAATGGAGAGGTTGCTACTAGATACTACATCTCAACTCATGAAGTGTGTCCACCTCAAGATTCCCCTTTTCGCTCAACTTGGCATAATACATTCTCTTAAGTGTGTGTGTGTGTACACCTTGCATATAAGCATCATTTCATTATCAACAAGTTCTACGCATACTTTAACCTCGATTCATCGAGTTACACATTCTACATGCTTCTCATAATCATATACTTCATTTAGACATAAACTAGGTCAAACATGAAATCAAGCTACACAAAACACAATAGAAGACCCATATACCATTTATCTTCATTTAACATATTAGACCTTAAAGATTACCTACTCAACACATACTAAACAACATCAAGTTCATCAAGAAGCACCGCCACCCATAAGGTGGACCATACCACTCAAATAGCAATTCATAATAAGAAATATACAATGAGAACAACTCATCAACAAATCAAACCATCATCACCTATAAGAAATTTATCAACATTTCACCATATTAAGGCCCTTAGGGCAGTAGCTACACCATCATGACATACACAAGAAGACTCAAGTTCATACCTTACTCAAATCATGCTCACATAACCCATTTTTAAGTCAAAAGTTGAAGTGTGCATGAACAAGAGTTTCATGGAGTTTTAACATCAAAATTATCAAATTAAACCAAAACAAATACATTTAAACCATTAGAACTTAAATACAAGAAGACCCATACTAGAAATCGAAGTTAGAAGAAGTTTGAGTTTAGAAACCCTTTTTGAAAACCATTTTGGGAAGTTGGCTTCTTGAATGAAAAGATATTCAAGAATGGATACCATACCTCACTAAGCAAGCCAAATCAAAGAGTTTTTGATGAAGAGACACGTCCAACCAGCCCTCCTATCCTTCCTTGACCTCTAGCTTCCAATGGAGTCTTAAGATAGTTTCTTTAGGGAGAGAGATTTTAATTTAGAAGTTAGGGGGTCTTTGTCACGACTGGAATCTAGAACCCAGACGAGACCGGCATCGTTGACCTCTCAGAGGTCGCAGACAAGCCTACTTACGTTATTCATACTTCACTTAGGTTAATTTAGCGGAAAATTTTAAACTTTTAGCTCCTTAACATATTTGTTAAACATTCATAACATTTCATAATAGTTCACCATCAACCATCTAACATTAAGAGATAAGCAACTGAAAGAAATAGATCAATAAGTATTAAGCGTATAATTGCCAAAATGGCACCAATACAAGGTCTGAATAAAAACAGGAAAGAAACACTAGTGGAACATGCTCCACTAGCTCAACTCTAAAACTAAGCTAGAATGTAAAACAGTAGCATCCTCGAAAGCATAAGGACCTACCAAACTCCGGATGAATGCTGACGTCCGGATAGCTGCAACAATGATCTTGTAGCTCTATCGCCCACCTGTGCCTGCACCTAAAATAGTATAGATGTATAGGGTTAGTACACACTTGTACTAAGTACGGGTATATTCAAGCACACACAAAGGACATGCATGAGAAAATATAACTCTTTCCTAACAACATGATTATTGGAAGTCAAGTCAGTGGACTTGCCAAATTGAGATCAGGAAACTTTCCAAATTTGGATTAGGAAAGTCAATGAGCATTCCAAATTTGGATTAGGAAAGTCAGTGAGCTTTCCAGATTTGGAATAGGAAAGTGAGAATAACATACGTCATCATACTTTTCACATTTGCACACAGGACATAACATTTACACATAGCACATATCATATAGCATACAACACCTTTTGCATGTAGCACATAACTTCTGTAATGTCATTCATTCATATGCCATGAGACCTTGGAATCATGGACTTAACATTCAAACCTCCCAGAAATGAGGGCTCAACAGATGGGACCTCAACTAGGGAGTCTTCATTAGGAAACACAGAGTCTGCTTCGTTCATTCATATGTACTCCATTTCATTTCATTCATAGGACAGTGTAAACACCAGATATACCTAGGATGTAGTTTAAGACTTTCATTAGGTTCGTTGTGCAATGACCAAGAATGACCTAATGTCATTACTTGAATCTAACTCACCTGTTTATTATCCTATCCTAACACCTTTGGTATCATTTATTTCATTATGTGCATCATTTGAGGTTGGCCTCATTCATTCATTGGGAACTTTAACTTTAACCGACATAGATCATGTGAGCATCATGAAATCCAGTGTCTCCCCCACACCGAAAAGAGGTGGAATCACCGGCCAAGGTGACCCAAAAACATGCTAGCGTACATGGGAATTTAACCCCGCCAGATCCCTATATTGGCAGTATAGGTTCGAAGACTAGGATATATAAGGAGACCCATACCCGGAATGCCGGACAGTCTCATCTCATGAGAGTTACATGAACCTCCGCCCTTCCTGAAAGAAGGCATCACCGCTCATAGCTAGTCTATCGGTGCTCAGTATAAAGTTCCATTACATTCATCTCATACGTCATGGAAGTTGGCTTCTAGTATGAGGACATCATAGATCATTAGATGATTTCTCATCTTATAATTAGTATTAAGTGTGTTAGTCCCAATACTTTCATTAGAGTGTTCATAGAGACTGGTCTCTTCATTATCTTACACTCTCATAGATGAGTACGTTTTGGTAACATTTACTTAGGCTCATTTGAGATTACTCTCATCATTAGCATTAGCCTCACATCATGGTGCCACCACATTCATTATCATTATTACATTTACTCTTCATATTTACTCACCTCATTTTACGTGAATGTTAATTTCATCATATGCCAACATACTTGGACATTGGTGTGTTTCATACCCTTACCTAACCCTTCTAGGGTTTTATCATTTCATTGTTCATTTCATCATCCAGTACATACATCTTAGGGTCACTTACTTTTAAACATATGCTAGACTTATGAGTCTATACACACAACCCATAAGGCTTCATTCGTAATTCGGTAAGTGATTCATACATTCCTAAGATTATGTAGTACAAGACTTATGTATCTTGTATATATGCCAAGAATCTTGATTTCGATCTAAGTAGGTGGCATTATTCTTGGATATTTTGTTCACGTATGACTTATGTGTCAAAACGGAAGTTTGGGCAAGGGAACCCAAGTCTTGAATCACTTGGATATCATTTATATTTTTCATTGATTTTATTTCTAATATTCATAACATTAGAACTCTAAATTAAATCTCAATATTAACATTGAAGGATTAATTTTCTATTTAGTATTACTCTTAAGTTGGCCGACCTTTTTATTTTTCATTAACATCATCTTGTCCATTCTCGCCTAAACCAAGAGGTTGTGGGATCAAACCCCCACAGACTCTTTTATTTTTGTCATTTAATTCGCAGAAATAGGGAAGTTGTGGGTTCGAACCCCTACAGCCTCCTTATTTAAATTAAATTTCGCTAGAGCTAGAATTTCGACAGTGGGGTTGTGGGATCGAGCCCCCACAACCTCACCTCATTTTTGTTAATTAAATTTTTAGCTCCTTCCCTTTCCATCCCTGAGGTCGTGGGTTCGATTCCCACACCTCACATTTTTTTTTCTTTCTTTATTTTTCCCCTTCTTTCTCCCACTGCCTGGAGGTCGTGGGTTCGAATCCCACGCCTCCCATTCAATTGTTTTGATTTATTTTTCTCTTCTTCCTTCCCCAGCGTTGCGTGTTCGATTCCCCCCAGCCCCCATTTTACCTTTTTATTTTCTCGCGACAACAGCTGCTAAGGGGGTTCGATTCCCCTTAGCCCCTCTTTGTTTTGCTTTAATATTTCAGCCTCTTTATTATGTGAGGTCTTGGGTTCAATTCCCATTGACCTCGCTTCTTTTATTATCCCTTTAAAACTCAGATTTTAACCTCATTGTAGAGTACACAGATCTTGAAATTATTTCATAATTCTTACCTTCCTTAAATCAACTTTTCATGCAAGTTTCTTAGGGCATTTCACCAACTACTTAGTATGTAATTTAGGTGTGGTTTATGGATTACATTTAGTACAATGTTTACACTCAAAACTTACCATTTTCACACACCATATGGACAACATATTATACACAAGTTTAGCACAAAAATACAAGCAATAACGTGCCTCTTTACCTCTCCAAAACAGTGACTAAACATCACTATCCAACGTGTTCTTACATACATTTTTTTTTCCGATTACACCTTAGTCATTATTTTCGTGATCTCATGCACATAACATATTTACATTCAACATAAAAACATCATACATGCCTAAATCTACCAGCACAAAATACCCAACCTACGAAATCATTTGGGAACTAGTGATAAGAACATGTAATGGGGAACAACCTTAGTTTCGGAATGAATTTCTTGAATTGTAAGGGGCCTCTTGGGTAAGGGACCAAGAGAGAAGAAACCCATACCTTATTTTGACGTTCAAACCTTGAACTTTCTGCCCAAACCTTCTCCAAAATTTTGTCTAAGTTCAAAAGCTTCAATCACTAACTCGACGGAAAAACTTCTCTCTTTGCCTAACATTTTTGGTTATGTTTTGAATAAGTTTTTAACGTGAAAGTTCTTCAAGTGTGAAGAACTTTTAGTTGATGATCAGCTCTTGTGTTTTTGGCAGAGAGAACGTGAAAGAGAAGAGAGATATTGACGTGAGAGAGAGAGAGTTAAACGTGAAAGGTGGTTTAGGCTTAGGTAAGGACTTAGTCAACTAGGACTCTTTCAAACCTTTAAATAAAAATCTGATTTTTTTCTTTTGATTAAATCAGTTAATAATTATTAATTAATTAAATTAATTTATCAATTTAGATAAAAACAATTTAAATCATTGCTTCCACCTAGGTTCGAACCCGGGTGGAGCAAGACTTCACTCTTAGAGCTAAAATTCGTCTCTCTCTCTCAAAACTGCCCTTCCATTTTATTAAATAATTATTTATATATATATTTAGGGTAATTACGATATTACCCTTAGCCTGGTAAAAGACCATTTTACCCCTAGACCCTTAAAACTTAAAAGTTTTTCTTTTTAATTCCGGTAAAGACCCCTTTGATTAAATCTTCATTTTCGAGAGCCTTACTTGGTTGGTTCCAACCTTTCCAAGCTCAACTAACTCCCCAAGTCAGTTAGCTTGGTCGTAGTAAGGGTCCTGAGGTCTGGTTCTACGCGTATCAATATGTGTGAACCTTGGTCTAATCGCAAGCATTCTTGACAACCTAAGTCTTGATCCTATTCATTTTTAGGGTTGTTACATTATCCCCCCCTTAGGAGCATTCGTCCCCGAATGACACTACGACTTCACGTCGTAATGCCTATCAGATCATAAAAAAAATCACTATACACAGTCAATCAATAGCAACAAAATACGGGGAGATAAGGAAACATAGGTTTAAGAGTAGAAAGTCTTACCTCAAGAGCTGAACAGGTGAGGGTAGCGGGCTCTCATGTCGGCCTCGGCCTCCCACGTAGCACCCTCAACAAGATGATTTCTCCACAATACCTTCACTGTGGCAATCTCCTTGTTCCTCAGCCGCTTGACCTGTCTGTCTAAGATCTCAACAGGTACCTCCTCATAAGACAAGTCTTCACCAACCCCCAAACCTTCAACAGGTAAGATTGATGCTGGATCTCCTAGGCACTTCTTCAACATAGAGACATGAAAGACTGGATGAACAGAAGCTAGTTCTGTAGGCAATGCTAACTCATAGGCCACATCACCCACACGCTGTAGGATCTCATATGGCCCAACATACCTCAGACTCAGCTTCCCGTTTCTACCAAATCTCATCACCCCTTTCATAGGCGATATTTTCAAGTAAACCTGGTCACCAACATCAAACTCTAAGGGCCGCTTTCCGTTATCAGCATATGACTTTTGTCGACTGTAAGCAGTAGTCAACCTGTCCCTAATCACTCTGACCTTCTCTAAGGCCTCATGAATGATCTACGGACCCAAAATGGATGACTCCCCAACCTCGAACTACCCAACTGGAGATCTACACCTCCTACCATACAGTGCCTCAAACGGTGCCATACCAATGTTGGAGTGATAGCTATTATTATACGTGAACTCTATCAAAGGCAGATGGTCATCCCAGTTACCTCTGAAGTCAATCACACACGCTCTCAACATATCCTCCAATGTCTGTATGGTGCGCTCTGCCTGCCCATCTGTCTGAGGGTGAAAGACAGTGCTAAGCTTCACCTGCGTGCCCAAGCTCTTCTGGAAAGATCTCCAGAAATGAGAAGTAAACTGAGCTCCTCTGTCTGAAATAATAGACAAGGGAATCCCATGCCATCTCACAATCTCATCAATGTAGAGTCTCGCATAATCCTCGGCTCTGTAGGTAGACTTCACAGGGATAAAGTGGGCAGACTTAGTCAATCTGTCCACAATAACCCATATAGAGTCATGCTGCCTCCTAGTCCTCGGAAGCCCAGCCACGAAGTCCATATTAATGGCCTCCCATTTCCAAGTCGGAACCTCAATAATCTGAGTCAGACCACCAGGCTTAAGATGCTCTGCCTTAACCTACTGATAATTAGGACACTTGGCCACATATTCTGCAATGTCCTTCTTCATGCCATCCCACCAATAAATCTTCTTGAGATCATGATACATCTTGGTGGAACCTGGATGTATGGAATATCTGGAACCATGGGCCTCTGCAACAATCCTGGTCCGCAAATCATCCACATCTGGCACACACAGTCTGTCCTGATACCTAAGTATGCCATCACCTCCCAAAGCGAAAGACTCATTCATCTTCATCAGCACTGAGTCCTTCAGCTCCATCAACACAGGATGTAGATGCTGACCCTGCTTGACTTCAACTACCAAGGATGATTCAGACCTAGGATGAACTGAAACATCCCCACTAGTGGAGTCAACTAAACGCACCCCTAGTCTGGCCAGTCTGTGTACATCTTTCACCAGCTCCTTCTTCTCATCCTCAACGTGAGCTGTACTTCCCATGCTCATCCTGCACAAAGTATCAGCTACAACATTAGCCTTACCTGGATGGTAGTGCACATTCATGCCATAATCCTTCAACAGCTCCAACCATCTCCGCTGACGTAGATTCAACTCCCTCTGTGTGAACACGTACTGGAGACTCTTATGGTCTGTGAACACATCCACATGCACTCCATACAGATAATGCCTCCACAGATTCAGTGCAAACACCACAACTTTGAACTCCAGGTCATGAGTGGGATAATTCTTCTCATGAACCTTGAGCTGTGTGGATGCATAGGCTATCACCTTACCAACCTGCATAAGAACACAACCCAAACCAACCCTAGATGCATCACAATAAACAGTGTAATTCTCACCACACTTAGGCAAAGTAAGCACCGGGGCTGAAGTGAGTCTGTCCTTGAGCTCCTGGAAACTCTTCTCACAAGTCTCCGTCCATTCAAACTTGGCTTTCTTCTTAGTCAAAGCTGTCAATGGGGCAGCAATGGAAGAAAAGCCCTCCACAAACCTGTGGTAGTAACTAGGCAATCCCAAAAAGCTATGGATGTCAGTAGGAGTAAGAGGCTTTGGCCAGTTCTTAACAGCCTCAGTCTTCGTGGGATACACCTCCACGCCCTGATCGCACATAACATGACCCAGGAAGGTCACTGATCTCAGCCAAAATTCATATTTGCTGAATTTGGCAGACAACTGATGTTGTCTAAGTACCTGCAAGGTTAATCTCAAATACTGTTCATGCTCTTCCTTGGTCTTAGAGTAGATGAGAATGTCATCACTGAATACTATGATGAAAGAATCAAGGTATTCACGGAAGACCCTGTTCATGAGATCCATAAATGCAGCTGGTGCATTCGTGAGACCAAATGACATGACTAGAAACTCATAGTGACCATAACGGGTACGAAAGGCTGTTTTTGGGATATCTCCATCCCTAACCTTAAGCTGCTGATACCCTGAACGAAGATCAATCTTAGAGAAGAAACTAGACCCGTGGAGTTGATCAAACAAATCATCTATTCTGAGGAGTGGATACTTATTCTTTATGGTGACTTTGTTGAGTTGCCGATAATCGATACACATTCTAAGGGTTCCATCTTTCTTCTTTACAAACAACACTGGAGCGCCCCAAGGGGATATGCTCGGCTGAATGAAACCCTTGTCAGTGAGATCTTTAAACTGCAGCTTCAACTCTTTGAGTTTAGCTGGAGCCATTCTGTAAGGAGGAATTGAGATTGGTTTAGTATCGGGTTCTAAATCGATACCAAAGTCAATCTCTCGAAGGGGAGGGACTCCAGGCAAATCATCAAGAAACACATCTAAGAACTCATTCACTACAGGTACTGAGTCTATGGAAGGAATGTCATGATCTAAATCATTAACACTCACAAGATGACACAATAACCCCTTGGACATCATTTTATTAGCTTTAAGGTTAGAAATCAAGGGGTTAGGACAACTCGAATTGTACCCCTCCCAGACTAACTCTTCTTCATTAGGAAAGCGAAATCTCACCACTCTACTACGATAGTCCAAGAAAGCATAATAACTGTGAAGCCAATCCATGCCAAGAATAACATCAAAATCATGCATGGGTAACTCAACCAAGTTTTCACACATAGTTCTACCACTCACAACTATTGGGCAATCCTTGTATACTCTATTAGTTCTTACATTCTCTCTTAAAGGTGTACTAACCACTATAGGATCATGCATAACTTCAGGCAATATCTCAAAAGTAAGAGCAAGCAGAGGAGTTACAAAGGAAAGTGTAGACCCTAGATCAAGTAAAGCATAAACAGAAGTTGACAACACTTGCAGCATACCTGTGACCACATCAGCAGACTTCTCTTGCTCCTCCCTGCCCTTAAGGGCATAGAACCTATTCCTCTTAGGAGGCTCGGCTGCTGCTGCACCCTGTGGATTAGGCCTAGGCTAAGTATTACCTCCAACCTAACTTCTGTTCTGTGGACAGTCTCTGACCATGTGTCCACTCTTACCACAATCGAAGTAGGCATTAGTGCCCTGTCTGCACTCTCCACTGTGAGCTCGGCCACACTTAGCACAATTCTTCTTAGGACGCTACATCTCACCTCTATTGCCCTTCTTGGGCTCAGGTATGCCTCCTCTAGGTGTAGCACTCCTCTGAGGATTAGAATTCCCAGAACTCTGTTACCCTTTTTTGAACCTTGGCTGCTCACGGACGCCAAAGTTGTTCCTGCTGCCTCCATGACTGGGTCCTGCCTGATCTTGAAGCCTAGGCCTCCTAGCATCACGAACACCTCTCTTTCTGCGGCTGTCCTCTACCTGCTGGACATACACCATCAACCTGGAAAGATCTATATTATCATTGAGCATTGCAGATCGACACTCTTCCTCCAGGTCTCCATTGATTCCTGTGAGGAACCTGCTCATCTCATCCCTGCTGTTAGAAACCAGGGAAGTAGCATACCTGGATGATTTCAACAAAGTTCAGTATTATCCTCATTTTTGCTATTAAATACTAGGGAAAATAACATACCTTGACAGCTTAACAAACTTTAGGGAATACTCCCTGACTGTCATAGAGTCTTGTTTAAGGTTGATGAATTCCTCAACCTTGGCCTCTCTCATCTCCCTGGGGAAGAATCTCTCCAAAAATGTTGTCTTGAACAGCTCCCATGTGACTGGCACTCCACCTAAGACACAACTATCTTGCCACATCTTGCACCAAGTCTGTGCAACATCCTTTAGCTGATAGGAAGCCAACTCAGCCTTCTCAATATCAGTGGCCCCCATAGCCACCAGGATCTTATGAACCTCATCCACAAACTCCTGGGGATCCTCTGATGTCCTAGACCCTGTGAAAATAGGAGGATTCATCCTCGTGAAATCCCTCAGCCTGTCAGCCATGCTACGAACCGATGGGTTCTCCCTCTGAACATCCTGCCGATTGACCTGGGCAGTCATAGCATGTGCCTGCATAGTAATGGCCTGTGCCATCTGGGCCAGAGATGCCCTCACCTCAGCAAAAGTCAACCCAGCTGGATTAACTGGCAAAAGCACTCCTTCAGCTGGAGCCTGGGGTGGAACGCGGTTGCCCCCAGCAGCTGCCCTTCCTCTCCTCTGACCAATAGCTCTCCTAGGGTTCATTCTCTGAAAACAACAAAAATTGATGTTAGATACACTCATAACACTAAGAATTCAAACATTCAGAAAAGCACGATAAGATCAGAAGAAGGGAAATTTTCCTACGCATCATGCAATCTCTAATTCAGGATAGTGGTGCACTTCACTACCATGACTTAGAAACTACTCAATATGGCTGATGTGAACTTATTATTATCGGAATTT
Organism: Solanum sitiens; assembly: GCA_016801875.1. Taxonomy (NCBI): domain Eukaryota; kingdom Viridiplantae; phylum Streptophyta; class Magnoliopsida; order Solanales; family Solanaceae; genus Solanum; species Solanum sitiens. The sequence goes on along the minus strand of JABWTJ010000048.1, from coordinate 263,842 downwards.
AACCTAGTGCTCTGATACCAACTTTGTCACGACTGGAATCTAGACCCCAGACGAGACCGACGTCGTTGACCTCTCAGAGGTCGCAGAGAAGCCTGCTTACGTTATTCATACTTCACTTAGGTTAATTTTAGCGGAAAAATTGAAACTTTTAGCTCCTTAACATATTTGTTAAACATTCATAACATTTCATAATAGTTCACCATCAACCATCTAACATTAAGAGATAAGCAACTGAAAGAAATAGATCAATAAGTATTAAGTGTATAATTGCCAAAATGGCACCAATACAAGGTCTCAAAAAAAAACAGGAAGGAAACGCTAGTGGAACATGCTCCACTAGCTCAACTCGCTAGAATGTAAAACAGTAGCATCCTTAAAAGCATGAGGACCTACCAAACTCCGGATGAATGCTGACGTCCGGATAGCTGCAACAATAATCCTGTAGCTCTATCGTCCACCTGTGCCTGCACCTAAAATAGTATAGATGTATAGGGTTAGTACACACTTGTACTAAGTATGGGTATATGCAAGCACACACCAAGGACATGCATGAGAAAAGATATCTCTTTCCTAACAACATGATTATTGGAAGTCAAGTCAGTGGACTTGCCAAATTTAGATTAGGAAAGTCAATGAGCTTTCCAAATTTGGATTAGGAAAGTCAGTGAGCTTTCCAGATTTGGAATAGGAAAGTGATGCCATGAGAATAACATACGTCATCATACTTTTCACATTTGCACACAGCACATAACATTTACACATAGTACATATCATATAGCATACAACACCTTTTGCATGTAGCACATAACTTCAGTAATGTCATTCATTCATATGCCATGAGACCTTGGAATCATGGACTTAACATTCAGACCTCCCAGAAATGAGGGCTCAACAGATGGGACCTCAACTAGGGAGTCTTCATTAGGAAACACATATTCTGCTTCGTTCATTCATACGTACTCCATTTCATTTCATTCATAGGACAGTGTAAACATCAGATATACCTAGGATGTAGTTTAAGATTTTCATTAGGTTTGTTGTGCAATGACCAAGAATGACCTAATCTCATTACTTGAATCTAACTCACCTTTTGATTATCCTATCCTAACACCTTTGGTATAATTTATTTCATTATGTGCATCATTTGAGGCTGACCTCATTCATTCATTGGGAACTTTAACTTTAACCAACATAGATCATGTGAGCATCATTAAATCCAGTGTCTCCCCCACACCGAAAAGAGGTGGAATCACCGGCCAAGGTGACCCAAAAACATGCTAGCGAACATGGGAATTTAACCCTGCCACATCCCTATATTGGCAGTATAGGTTCGAAGACTAGGAGATATAAGGAGACCCATACCCGGCATGCCGGACAGTCTCATCTCATGAGAGTTACATGAACCTCCGCCCTTCCCGAAAGAAGGCATCACCGCTCATAGCTAGTCTATCGGTGCTTAGTATAAAGTTCCATTACATTCATCTCATACGTCATGGAAGCTGGCTTCTAGTATGAGGACATCATAGCTCATTAGATGATTTCTCATCTCATAATTAGTATTAAGTGTGTTAGTCCCAATACTTTCATTAGAGTGTTCATAGAGACTGGTCTCTTCATTATCTTACACTCTCATAGATGAGTACATTTTGGTAACATTTACTTAGGCTCATTTGAGATTACTCTCATCATTAGCATTAGCCTCACATCATGGTGTCACCACATTCATTATCATTAGTACATTTACTCTTCATACTTACTCACCTTATTTTACGTGAATGTTCATTTCATCATATGCCAACATACTTGGACATATGTGTGTTTCATACCCTTACCTAACCCTTCTAGGGTTTTACCATTTCATTGTTCATTTCATCATCCAGTACATACATCTTAGGTTCACTTACTTTTAAACGTATGCTAGACTTATGAGTCTATACACACAAGCTATGAGGCTTCATTCGTAATTCGTTAAGTGATTCATACATTCCTAAGATTATGTAGTACAAGACTTATGTATCTTGTATATATGCCAAGAATCTTGATTTCGATCTAAGTAGGTGGCATTATTCTTGGATATTTTGTTCAGGTATGACTTATGTGTCAAAACGGAAGTTTGGGCAAGGGAACCCAAGTCTTGAATCACTTGGATATAATTTATATTTTTCATTGATTTTATTTCTAATATTCATAACATTAGAACTCTAAATTAAATCTCAATATTAACATTGAAGGATTAATTTTCTATTTAGTATTACTCTTAAGTTGGCCGAATGGTTGTGGTTCCGAACCCCCACAACCCCTTTTTATTTTTCATTAACATCATCTTGTCCATTCTCGCCTAAACCAAGAGGTTGTGGGATCAAACCCCCACAGCCTCTTTTATTTTTGTCATTTAATTCGCAGAAATAGGGAGGTTGTGGGTTCAAACCCCCACAGCCTCCTTATTTAAATTAAATTTTGCTAGAGCTAGAATTTCGGCAGAGGGGTTATGGGATCGAGCCCCCACAACCGCACCTCATTTTTGTTAATTAAATTTTTCGCTCCTTCCCTTTCCATCCCTGAGGTCGTGGGTTCGATTCCCACGCCTCACATTTTTTTTTCTTTCTTTATTTTTCCCCTTCTTTCCCCCACTGCCTGGAGGTCGTGGGTCCGAATCCCACGCCTCCCATTCAATTGTTTTGATTTATTTTTCTCTTCTTCCTTCCCCAGCGTTGCGTGTTCGATTCCCCCCAGCCCCCCATTTTTCCTTTTTATTTTCTCGCGACAACAACAGCTAAGGGGGTTCGATTCCCCTTAGCCCCTCTTTGTTTTGCTTTAATTTTTTAGCCTCTTTATCATGTGAGGTCTTGGGTTTAATTCCCATTGACCTCGCTTCTTTTATTATCCCTTTAAAACTCAGATTTTAACCTCATTGTAGAGTACACAGATCTGGAAATTATTTCATAATTCTTACCTTCCCTATATCAACTTTTCATGCTAGTTTCTTAGGGAATTTCACCAACTACATAGTATGTAATTTAGGTTTGAATTATGGATTACATTTAGTACAACGTTTACACTCAAAACTTACCATTTTCACACACCATAAGTACAACATATTATACACAAGTTTAGCACAAAAATACAAGCAATAACGTGCCTCTTTACCTCTCCAAAATAGTGACTAAACATCACTATCCAACGTGTTCTTACATACAATTTTTTTTTTCCGATTACACCTTAGTCATCATTTTCGTGATCTCATGCACATATTTACATTCAACATAAAAACATCATACATGCCTAAATCTACCAGCACAAAATACCCAACCTACGAAATCATTTGGGAACTAGTGACAAGGACATGTAATGGGGAACAACCTTAGTTTCAGAATGAATTTCTTGAATCGGAAGGGGCCTCTTGGGAAAGGGACCAAGAGAGAAGAAACCCATACCTTATTTTGACGTTCAAACCATGAACTTACAGCCCAAACCTTCTCTAAAATTTCGTCTAAGTTCAAAAGTTTCAATCACTAACTCGACGGAAAAACTCCTCTCTTTGCCTAACGTTTTTGGTTATGTTTTGAATAAGTTTTTAACGTGAAAATTCATCAAGTGTGAAGAACTTTTAGTTGCTGATCAGCTCTTGTGTTTTTGGCAGAGAGAACGTGAAAGAGAAGAGAGATATTAATGTGAGAGAGAGAGAGTTAAACGTGAAAGGTGGTTTAGGCTTAGGTAAGGACTTAGTCAACTAGGACTCTTCCAAACCTTTAAATAAAAATCTGATTTTTTTCTTTTTCTTAAATCAGCTAATAAATATTAATTAATTAAATTAATTTATCAATTTAGATAAAAACAATTTAAATCATTGCTTCCACCTAGGTTCGAACCCGGGTGGAGCAAGACTTCACTCTTAGAGCTCAAATTCGGCTCTCTCTCACAAAATTGCCCTTCCATTTTATTAAATAATTATTTATATATATATATATTTAGGGTAATTATGATATTACCCTTAGCCTGGTAAAAGACCATTTTACACCTAGACCCTTAAAACTTAAAATTTCTTCTTTTTAATTCCGGTAAAGACCCCTTCGATTAAATCTTCATTTTCGAGAGCCTTACTTGGTTGGTTCCAACCTTTCCAAGCTCAACTAACTCCCCATGTCAGTTGTCTTGGTCGTAGTAAGGGTTCTGAGGTCTGGTTCTACGCGTATCAATCTGTGTGAACCTTGGTCTAATCGCAAGCATTCTTGACAACCTAAGTCTTGATCCTATTCATTTTTAGGGTTGTTACAGTCTTGTCTAGGTATAGGGTTTAAAACTCATTTAATATACCCAATAATCCCTTAACAAACCGTTTGAAATCTTATTTAGACGTGGGGTGAATTTATAAGTTCACCCCTAACTTGGCAGAAAAATCTGCGCACAGGGACAAGACTTGCGATGACCTGCTTGTGACGGGGCGTCACGGGTGCAACAGCCCGTCCTGACCATCCATTGCAAGCTCCAGTGGCTTGCCAATGGTACCCTCTACGACCTTGAACAAGTACCCCACGACGGAACCTTGTGATGGGGTGTCACAGCCATGACTGGCCATCGACTGCTCCATCGCCAAGGCTGCCTGGGACAACCTGCTTACTAGGTTTTGGGTCCTTCCTCAAGGACACTTCGATGGTCCTTGGGGATAATTCCCCGGACTTTTCCAACAAAAATATCATCATCTATAAGTTTAACACCTCTAACATGAATTTCATCCAAAACGAACACATAAAACTCGACGAAACTCGTCTAGACGTACAAGGTCGACTCAAGGCATATCTTTCGAATGCCTTGGACGTTCTTGGTCGTTTGACCTCCAAACTTCATGAAACTTTTCACTCTGCCTAAGTACACTAAGCTAACTTCGTTTAACTTAAAATCAACTCAAGAAACAATCATGAGGCTCTAGTTCACCTTAGTTCATTTTGGGGCGTTATATTCTCACCCATTTGGAATAACATTCATCCTCAAATGACACTTAAATTTTTAAGAAAAACAAGGACTCTCTTGGCATCATATAATTCACTTAGATCATGATCAAAATATCAACAATCAAAGCATCAACTAGCAAGGAACATCATTTCACACCTTCAACACTTATCCACATAGACAACTTTTGCCAAACTTCACAAAGTCAAAACTCAACCTTAAACTTCTTTTATGGAGGAACTACCTTCTCCAACATTAAACATGCTCATATACAACAATTTTGCACATATTTAAACTTCAATTAAGGCAAGGCAAATTTTTTTCTCAAATTGCAAAATTTTCACAGTGAACATTCACTGTAACACTGCCAAACATACAAAACTTTCAATATTCCACTCTTTGAGCAATTTATCAAGATGACATGATCATATGAACCATAAAACCATATAAACTCATCTCATAACACAAAAGCAACATTAACAAGGAGTTGAGACTTACCAAAACCATCGATCCGGATTAATTATCCTTTCTAGCCCCCATCCTATAGGAAGGGTTCTTCTTAGGAGCATTAGGATCTAGAGAAGCTTGAATGACATCTCTCCCCCTTGATTTAAGGTTTGGGCAGTCCCTCATCTTCTGGCCTTTATTACCACATGCAAAACAACCATCCGATCCGGCAAGACACTTACCCCCATGTTGCTTGCTACAAGTAGGGCACCTAGCCCTTTCATAGGAATGACCACCACCTTGAGAAAGTTGATTTGGATCCCTATCCTTGTTTTCCATAGAAGAATTTTGGGGATAAAACCTCTTGTTAGTCCTTTGGTGACTAGAATCATCCGACCTAGGTCTCTTACCCTTTTGCCTTTCACCCTAATTTTGGACTCCTCAATTAGTTGTGCATAAACCATGAGCCTAGAGATGTCCATGTCATTAAGAAGCATAGCCGTACGACACTCTTTTTCCACCAAGCTAGACACGCCCATCACAAACTTGTTCATCCTAGCCCTAGGGTTGGCCACCATGGTTGGGGCATACTTAGAGAGTTGGGTGAATTTGAGAGAGTACTCTTGCACACTCATTCCCCCTTGACGGAGGTTCATGAATTCAACCATCTTCTTCTCCCTCCACTCTAAAGGAAAGAATATATCTAGGAAAGCCTCTTTGAATTCCTCCCAATCAACCGGTCCTCTTTCTAATGGTCTCTCACCCCGACATTGCTCATACCACACTTGAGCAACATCCTTAAGTTGGTAAGCGGCCAATTCCGCTTTCTCCCTAGGGGTCACACCCATAACATCTATCACCTTGAAAACCTCATCTATGAAGCCTTGTGGATCTTCATCCACCTTAGTGCCATGAAAAGTAGGATGGTTCATCTTCATGAAATCCCGAATCCTAGAAGCGGGAGTACAAGCATTTGGTTGGGGCCTATCTCCTTGGTTGGCTTGGCTCACAAAGTGATTGTTGACAACTTGAGCTTGAGCTGTCATGAGTTGGGTCAAGTTCATTAGGGCAGCCCTCAACTCTGCATTAGTCATATCACCCTCAACAAAAGGAGCTTGAGGCATAGGAGGCACTTGAGGTCCTTGAGGTTCCGGAGGCCCTTGAGGTTCTTGAATAGGAACCTCCTCATTTTCCTCCCCTAAGCCAAAAATATGAACTTGGTCAACACAGGGAAGGACTCTCTCATTTGGTACACCTCCCTCCTCCCTTCTAGCGGTCGATCTCCTCGTATTCATGTCCTAAAAAGACAAAAAGAAGAGGTTGAGAATAGACACCTTATATACTCAAGTCTAAGGCACGATACTAGAATAGAGAAGAAAGTGAAACTTCTAGCATCCTATAGCCTCTTGTCCATGGATGTGTCGCGACTCACACCAATGACCAAGATACTACTAGATGTGGCTTGTGAGACTTTCAGACCTTAAACTATTTTCCAAAACCTTATGCTCTGATACCAAGTCTGTCACGACCCGAAAGCACCCCCTAAAAGTTAGGGAAAACCTATGAATCATGACCGGGCGTACTTGACCCCTTTGGGGTCTCGTACAAGCCCTCTAACTAGCATTCATAACATAAAGCATGAAAATTAGTGCGGAATTAAAACTTTTCACGATAATAATAATAGAAGAAGTCTTTTCATAAATACTAGGAAATCTTATCGTCACAAGCCAACTTAAAGACACAACTTTGAATCTTAGGGACACGGCCCTTTACAATAAAAGTAAATACATTTTTAAGTCTTAATAAAGAAACTAAGAAATATAAAACTATGTCCTCGAATATATGAGGACATACCCAATTCTTGAGAGATAGAATTCCCAAGCATCAACTTCTATCCTCCAAAAGGCTTCCAACCTATACTAATAAGGTATATAAAAGTATGGGGTTAGTACAACAATGTACTAAGTATGGCATATGCAAAAACATACGAAAAGGGACATTTTAGTAAAAATAACTTTTCATGCAATTTAAATATAATATTCATGAATCTAGAAACAAACCAACATAAGAATCGACAATCAACACTTTATGGCAACTTTACCAAAACTTAGAGTAATCAAAAGGAACATTTCAATGAACTTACTAAACTTACAATGAAAATTGAATAAAGCATCACATTGAACATTTTGGATTCTTACAATGGAGACCTTACAGTGAATGGCACGGTCCAAGTCATATGAACTCTTTTCCTTTGAAGTTGCCCTAACCAAAGGTTATCCTAAGACTCCCTAAGGTGAGCTAAGAAGGTTTTTTCATTACACCTCCCTTCAAAGCACACCAAAGTGACCCTTAAAACTACCAAATCTTTGGCTTACATCTTTGGAAATCAAATCCACGCCTTTGGCTAACATATGCAAAATACTCAAGGAAATATAGGTCACACCAAGTAAAATGTGAGAGTAGCATCCCATACTACCACTCCCACTTAGTACTCCTAATGGATTCCATTTACTCAAGTACTCCAAAATAATGATCCATAACACTACACCATAGTACTCATTCACACGGATTTCATGAAGGTACTCTTCTCCCATAGTAGATATAGGTCACACCAACTACAATGTGAGAATAGCATCCCATACTACTACTCCCACTTAATGCTCCTACTCGGTAACTAATGTGGATTGAGCACTTCACGACATACATACACAAAGTCAACAATATACAAGATAATTAGTTTCAAATCAATGATTTTGTGGGAGTTAGCTTAACCGATAAACACCATGAGAGCTAGACATGGAATCCCGATATTAACCCCTATCGGATGAGGGATCCTTACTTGCCTAGTGTAAGGTCATGCTTCTTAGCGTTTACATGGATTTTCCAATAGCTACACCTATGCGGGCACATAGTTAAGGGATAAGGAGATTGCTACTAAGTAACTCACTCTCTACTAACGAGGAGTACTCATCTCAAGAGGTACTTTAGATTACAATATCTCAACTCACGAAGTGCAATCCACCTCCCCTTCATATCCTCTCGGTGCTACGCATAACTCTCCATGGATTTCTCAACATAATAGTCTATCTTAGAAAGCTCACTAGGAATGGAGAGGTTGCTACTAGACACTACATCTCAACTCACGAAGTGTGTCCACCTCAAGATTCCCCTTTTTGCTCAACTTGGCATAATACATTCTTTAAAGTGTGTGTGTGTGTACACCTTGCATATAAGCATCATTTCATTATCAACAAGTTCTACGCATACTTTAACCTTGATTCATCGAGTTACACATTCTACATGCTTCTGACAATGTCACGACCCAAAATCTGGCCGCGAGTGGCACCCACACTTATCCTACTATGTGAGCGAACCAACCAATCTAAAACTCCAACATATTGAACAAAAATACAAAGCGGAAGACTTAAAACTCATTATCCCCAAAATCTGGAAGTCATCATCACAAGAACATCTATCCTCAAGTTACAAATCTAAAAGTATCTAAGAAGCTAAAATAAATAAAAGGCTAGTCCATGCCGGAAGTTCAAGGCATCAAGACATTGAAGAGAAGATCCAGTCCAAGCTAGAAGCATTAGCTCACCCTGAAATCCGGTGTAGTGAAGACTGGCTAGAATGCTGCTGAGTTGAAGACGACGGTACGTTTGCTGCATTCCCCAATAACAAAGAAAGAAAGACACACAAGTAGGGGGTCAGTACAAACACAGTACTGGTAGGTATCATCGGCCAACTCAAAATAGAAACAGTATATATCAGTTCATATCATAAATCAACTACAATACTCAACATGTAGTAACAAGTACTATAATCATCAATAAGTACTACCAAGTTCATCCATGAGGACTCAAGCCTCAATACCACACTCATTTGGGAATTAGGTTCATTACATTGAGTATATAAACATCTCTCAAGATTTATTATCTTTCTTCCTCTTGTGTCGGTACGTGACACTCCGATCCCCTACTACTATGTGTCGGAACGTGCCACTCCGATCCCCTAATTCTA